>OX465297.1:41741026-42195269 GCA_949987735.1 Leucophora obtusa
CCCGCTTTTTTTGACGCATTTTTGAAAAACATGATTTTTTTTCTTTTATTTTGGTGCATAATAACCCAGCAGACCAAATCTTGTTGGCTTGTAGTATCGCCCGCCGGATTATTTCAGGCATGTGTTGTATGTCCAGATTTAGGAAAATGTAGTGGAAATCATTCCTGAAAATTTCAGACCTCAACATCTCTCCCGCTTTTTTTGACGAATTTTTGAAAAACATGATTTTTTTCTTTTATTTTGGTGCATAATAACCCAGCAGACCAAATCTTGTTGGCTTGTAGTATCGCCCGCCGGATTATTTCAGGCATGTGTTGTATGTCCAGATTTAGAAAAATGTAGTTGAAATAATTTCTGAAAATTTCAGACCTCAACATCTCTCCCGCTATTTTTGACGAATTTTTGAAAAACATGATTTTTTTCTTTTATTTTGGTGCATAATAACCCAGCAGACCAAATCTTGTTGGCTTGTAGTATCGCCCGCCGGATTATTTCAGGCATGTGTTGTATGTCCAGATTTAGGAAAATGTAGTGGAAATCATTCCTGAAAATTTCAGACCTCAACATCTCTCCCGCTTTTTTTGACGAATTTTTGAAAAACATGATTTTTTTTCTTTTATTTTGGTGCATAATAACCCAGCAGACCAAATCTTGTTGGCTTGTAGTATCGCCCGCCGGATTATTTCAGGCATGTGTTGTATGTCCAGATTTAGGAAAATGTAGTGGAAATTATTCCTGAAAATTTCAGACCTCAACATCTCTCCCGATTTTTTTGACGCATTTTTGAAAAACATGATTTTTTTTCTTTTATTTTGGTGCATAATAACCCAGCAGACCAAATCTTGTTGGCTTGTAGTATCGCCCGCCGGATTATTTCAGGCATGTGTTGTATGTCCAGATTTAGGAAAATGTAGTGGAAATTATTCCTGAAAATTTCAGACCTCAACATCTCTCCCGATTTTTTTGACGCATTTTTGAAAAACATGATTTTTTTTCTTTTATTTTGGTGCATAATAACCCAGCAGACCAAATCTTGTTGGCTTGTAGTATCGCCCGCCGGATTATTTCAGGCATGTGTTGTATGTCCAGATTTAGGAAAATGTAGTGGAAATTATTTCTAAAAATATCAGACCTCAACATCTCTCCCGCTATTTTTGACGAATTTTTGAAAAACATGATTTTTTTCTTTTATTTTGGTGCATAATAACCCAGCAGACCAAATCTTGTTGGCTTGTAGTATCGCCCGCCGGATTATTTCAGGCATGTGTTGTATGTCCAGATTTAGGAAAATGTAGTTGAAATTATTTCTGAAAATTTCAGACCTCAACATCTCTCCCGCTATTTTTGACGAATTTTTGAAAAACATGATTTTTTTTCTTTTATTTTGGTGCATAATAACCCAGCAGACCAAATCTTGTTGGCTTGTAGTATCGCCCGCCGGATTATTTCAGGCATGTGTTGTATGTCCAGATTTAGGAAAATGTAGTTGAAATTATTTCTGAAAATTTCAGACCTCAACATCTCTCCCGCTATTTTTGACGAATTTTTGAAAAACATGATTTTTTTCTTTTATTTTGGTGCATAATAACCCAGCAGACCAAATCTTGTTGGCTTGTAGTATCGCCCGCCGGATTATTTCAGGCATGTGTTGTATGTCCAGATTTAGGAAAATGTAGTGGAAATCATTCCTGAAAATTTCAGACCTCAACATCTCTCCCGCTTTTTTTGACGAATTTTTGAAAAACATGATTTTTTTTCTTTTATTTTGGTGCATAATAACCCAGCAGACCAAATCTTGTTGGCTTGTAGTATCGCCCGCCGGATTATTTCAGGCATGTGTTGTATGTCCAGATTTAGGAAAATGTAGTGGAAATTATTTCTGAAAATTTCAGACCTCAACATCTCTCCCGCTATTTTTGACGAATTTTTGAAAAACATGATTTTTTTCTTTTATTTTGGTGCATAATAACCCAGCAGACCAAATCTTGTTGGCTTGTAGTATCGCCCGCCGGATTATTTCAGGCATGTGTTGTATGTCCAGATTTAGGAAAATGTAGTGGAAATCATTCCTGAAAATTTCAGACCTCAACATCTCTCCCGCTTTTTTTGACGAATTTTTGAAAAACATGATTTTTTTTCTTTTATTTTGGTGCATAATAACCCAGCAGACCAAATCTTGTTGGCTTGTAGTATCGCCCGCCGGATTATTTCAGGCATGTGTTGTATGTCCAGATTTAGGAAAATGTAGTGGAAATTATTTCTGAAAATTTCAGACCTCAACATCTCTCCCGCTATTTTTGACGAATTTTTGAAAAACATGATTTTTTTTCTTTTATTTTGGTGCATAAAAACCCAGCAGACCAAATCTTGTTGGCTTGTAGTATCGCCCGCCGGATTATTTCAGGCATGTGTTGTATGTCCAGATTTAGGAAAATGTAGTGGAAATCATTCCTGAAAATTTCAGACCTCAACATCTCTCCCGCTTTTTTTGACGAATTTTTAAAAAACATGATTTGTTTTCTTTTATTTTGGTGCATAATAACCCAGCAGACCAAATCTTGTTGGCTTGTAGTATCGCCCGCCGGATTATTTCAGGCATGTGTTGTATGTCCAGATTTAGGAAAATGTAGTGGAAATCATTCCTGAAAATTTCAGACCTCAACATCTCTCCCGCTTTTTTTGACGAATTTTTGAAAAACATGATTTTTTTTCTTTTATTTTGGTGCATAATAACCCAGCAGACCAAATCTTGTTGGCTTGTAGTATCGCCCGCCGGATTATTTCAGGCATGTGTTGTATGTCCAGATTTAGGAAAATGTAGTGGAAATTATTTCTGAAAATTTCAGACCTCAACATCTCTCCCGCTATTTTTGACGAATTTTTGAAAAACATGATTTTTTTCTTTTATTTTGGTGCATAATAACCCAGCAGACCAAATCTTGTTGGCTTGTAGTATCGCCCGCCGGATTATTTCAGGCATGTGTTGTATGTCCAGATTTAGGAAAATGTAGTTGAAATTATTTCTGAAAATTTCAGACCTCAACATCTCTCCCGCTATTTTTGACGAATTTTTGAAAAACATGATTTTTTTCTTTTATTTTGGTGCATAATAACCCAGCAGACCAAATCTTGTTGGCTTGTAGTATCGCCCGCCGGATTATTTCAGGCATGTGTTGTATGTCCAGATTTAGGAAAATGTAGTGGAAATTATTCCTGAAAATTTCAGACCTCAACATCTCTCCCGCTTTTTTTGACGCATTTTTGAAAAACATGATTTTTTTTCTTTTATTTTGGTGCATAATAACCCAGCAGACCAAATCTTGTTGGCTTGTAGTATCGCCCGCCGGATTATTTCAGGCATGTGTTGTATGTCCAGATTTAGGAAAATGTAGTGGAAATCATTCCTGAAAATTTCAGACCTCAACATCTCTCCCGCTTTTTTTGACGAATTTTTGAAAAACATGATTTTTTTCTTTTATTTTGGTGCATAATAACCCAGCAGACCAAATCTTGTTGGCTTGTAGTATCGCCCGCCGGATTATTTCAGGCATGTGTTGTATGTCCAGATTTAGGAAAATGTAGTTGAAATTATTTCTGAAAATTTCAGACCTCAACATCTCTCCCGCTATTTTTGACGAATTTTTGAAAAACATGATTTTTTTCTTTTATTTTGGTGCATAATAACCCAGCAGACCAAATCTTGTTGGCTTGTAGTATCGCCCGCCGGATTATTTCAGGCATGTGTTGTATGTCCAGATTTGGGAAAATGTAGTTGAAATTATTTCTGAAAATTTCAGACCTCAACATCTCTCCCGCTATTTTTGACGAATTTTTGAAAAACATGATTTTTTTCTTTTATTTTGGTGCATAATAACCCAGCAGACCAAATCTTGTTGGCTTGTAGTATCGCCCGCCGGATTATTTCAGGCATGTGTTGTATGTCCAGATTTAGGAAAATGTAGTGGAAATCATTCCTGAAAATTTCAGACCTCAACATCTCTCCCGCTTTTTTTGACGCATTTTTGAAAAACATGATTTTTTTTCTTTTATTTTGGTGCATAATAACCCAGCAGACCAAATCTTGTTGGCTTGTAGTATCGCCCGCCGGATTATTTCAGGCATGTGTTGTATGTCCAGATTTAGGAAAATGTAGTGGAAATTATTTCTGAAAATATCAGACCTCAACATCTCTCCCGCTATTTTTGACGAATTTTTGAAAAACATGATTTTTTTCTTTTATTTTGGTGCATAATAACCCAGCAGACCAAATCTTGTTGGCTTGTAGTATCGCCCGCCGGATTATTTCAGGCATGTGTTGTATGTCCAGATTTAGGAAAATGTAGTTGAAATTATTTCTGAAAATTTCAGACCTCAACATCTCTCCCGCTATTTTTGACGAATTTTTGAAAAACATGATTTTTTTTTCTTTTATTTTGGTGCATAATAACCCAGCAGACCAAATCTTGTTGGCTTGTAGTATCGCCCGCCGGATTATTTCAGGCATGTGTTGTATGTCCAGATTTAGGAAAATGTAGTGGAAATCATTCCTGAGAATTTCAGACCTCAACATCTCTCCCGCTTTTTTTGACGAATTTTTGAAAAACATGATTTTTTTTCTTTTATTTTGGTGCATAATAACCCAGCAGACCAAATCTTGTTGGCTTGTAGTATCGCCCGCCGGATTATTTCAGGCATGTGTTGTATGTCCAGATTTAGGAAAATGTAGTGGAAATTATTTCTGAAAATTTCAGACCTCAACATCTCTCCCGCTATTTTTGACGAATTTTTGAAAAACATGATTTTTTTTCTTTTATTTTGGTGCATAATAACCCAGCAGACCAAATCTTGTTGGCTTGTAGTATCGCCCGCCGGATTATTTCAGGCATGTGTTGTATGTCCAGGTTTAGGAAAATGTAGTGGAAATCATTCCTGAAAATTTCAGACCTCAACATCTCTCCCGCTTTTTTTGACGAATTTTTGAAAAACATGATTTTTTTTCTTTTATTTTGGTGCATAATAACCCAGCAGACCAAATCTTGTTGGCTTGTAGTATCGCCCGCCGGATTATTTCAGGCGTGTGTTGTATGTCCAGATTTAGGAAAATGTAGTGGAAATTATTTCTGAAAATTTCAGACCTCAACATCTCTCCCGCTATTTTTGACGAATTTTTGAAAAACATGATTTTTTTCTTTTAATTTTGGTGCATAATAACCCAGCAGACCAAATCTTGTTGGCTTGTAGTATCGCCCGCCGGATTATTTCAGGCATGTGTTGTATGTCCAGATTTAGGAAAATGTAGTGGAAATTATTTCTGAAAATTTCAGACCTCAACATCTCTCCCGCTATTTTTGACGAATTTTTGAAAAACATGATTTTTTTTCTTTTATTTTGGTGCATAAAAACCCAGCAGACCAAATCTTGTTGGCTTGTAGTATCGCCCGCCGGATTATTTCAGGCATGTGTTGTATGTCCAGATTTAGGAAAATGTAGTGGAAATCATTCCTGAAAATTTCAGACCTCAACATCTCTCCCGCTTTTTTTGACGAATTTTTAAAAAACATGATTTGTTTTCTTTTATTTTGGTGCATAATAACCCAGCAGACCAAATCTTGTTGGCTTGTAGTATCGCCCGCCGGATTATTTCAGGCATGTGTTGTATGTCCAGATTTAGGAAAATGTAGTGGAAATTATTCCTGAAAATTTCAGACCTCAACATCTCTCCCGCTTTTTTTGACGCATTTTTGAAAAACATGATTTTTTTTCTTTTATTTTGGTGCATAATAACCCAGCAGACCAAATCTTGTTGGCTTGTAGTATCGCCCGCCGGATTATTTCAGGCATGTGTTGTATGTCCAGATTTAGGAAAATGTAGTGGAAATCATTCCTGAAAATTTCAGACCTCAACATCTCTCCCGCTTTTTTTGACGAATTTTTGAAAAACATGATTTTTTTCTTTTATTTTGGTGCATAATAACCCAGCAGACCAAATCTTGTTGGCTTGTAGTATCGCCCGCCGGATTATTTCAGGCATGTGTTGTATGTCCAGATTTAGGAAAATGTAGTTGAAATTATTTCTGAAAATTTCAGACCTCAACATCTCTCCCGCTATTTTTGACGAATTTTTGAAAAACATGATTTTTTTCTTTTATTTTGGTGCATAATAACCCAGCAGACCAAATCTTGTTGGCTTGTAGTATCGCCCGCCGGATTATTTCAGGCATGTGTTGTATGTCCAGATTTGGGAAAATGTAGTTGAAATTATTTCTGAAAATTTCAGACCTCAACATCTCTCCCGCTATTTTTGACGAATTTTTGAAAAACATGATTTTTTTCTTTTATTTTGGTGCATAATAACCCAGCAGACCAAATCTTGTTGGCTTGTAGTATCGCCCGCCGGATTATTTCAGGCATGTGTTGTATGTCCAGATTTAGGAAAATGTAGTGGAAATCATTCCTGAAAATTTCAGACCTCAACATCTCTCCCGCTTTTTTTGACGCATTTTTGAAAAACATGATTTTTTTTCTTTTATTTTGGTGCATAATAACCCAGCAGACCAAATCTTGTTGGCTTGTAGTATCGCCCGCCGGATTATTTCAGGCATGTGTTGTATGTCCAGATTTAGGAAAATGTAGTGGAAATTATTTCTGAAAATATCAGACCTCAACATCTCTCCCGCTATTTTTGACGAATTTTTGAAAAACATGATTTTTTTCTTTTATTTTGGTGCATAATAACCCAGCAGACCAAATCTTGTTGGCTTGTAGTATCGCCCGCCGGATTATTTCAGGCATGTGTTGTATGTCCAGATTTAGGAAAATGTAGTTGAAATTATTTCTGAAAATTTCAGACCTCAACATCTCTCCCGCTATTTTTGACGAATTTTTGAAAAACATGATTTTTTTTCTTTTATTTTGGTGCATAATAACCCAGCAGACCAAATCTTGTTGGCTTGTAGTATCGCCCGCCGGATTATTTCAGGCATGTGTTGTATGTCCAGATTTAGGAAAATGTAGTGGAAATCATTCCTGAGAATTTCAGACCTCAACATCTCTCCCGCTTTTTTTGACGAATTTTTGAAAAACATGATTTTTTTTCTTTTATTTTGGTGCATAATAACCCAGCAGACCAAATCTTGTTGGCTTGTAGTATCGCCCGCCGGATTATTTCAGGCATGTGTTGTATGTCCAGATTTAGGAAAATGTAGTGGAAATTATTTCTGAAAATTTCAGACCTCAACATCTCTCCCGCTATTTTTGACGAATTTTTGAAAAACATGATTTTTTTTCTTTTATTTTGGTGCATAATAACCCAGCAGACCAAATCTTGTTGGCTTGTAGTATCGCCCGCCGGATTATTTCAGGCATGTGTTGTATGTCCAGATTTAGGAAAATGTAGTGGAAATCATTCCTGAAAATTTCAGACCTCAACATCTCTCCCGCTTTTTTTGACGAATTTTTGAAAAACATGATTTTTTTTCTTTTATTTTGGTGCATAATAACCCAGCAGACCAAATCTTGTTGGCTTGTAGTATCGCCCGCCGGATTATTTCAGGCGTGTGTTGTATGTCCAGATTTAGGAAAATGTAGTGGAAATTATTTCTGAAAATTTCAGACCTCAACATCTCTCCCGCTATTTTTGACGAATTTTTGAAAAACATGATTTTTTTCTTTTAATTTTGGTGCATAATAACCCAGCAGACCAAATCTTGTTGGCTTGTAGTATCGCCCGCCGGATTATTTCAGGCATGTGTTGTATGTCCAGATTTAGGAAAATGTAGTGGAAATTATTTCTGAAAATTTCAGACCTCAACATCTCTCCCGCTATTTTTGACGAATTTTTGAAAAACATGATTTTTTTTCTTTTATTTTGGTGCATAAAAACCCAGCAGACCAAATCTTGTTGGCTTGTAGTATCGCCCGCCGGATTATTTCAGGCATGTGTTGTATGTCCAGATTTAGGAAAATGTAGTGGAAATCATTCCTGAAAATTTCAGACCTCAACATCTCTCCCGCTTTTTTTGACGAATTTTTAAAAAACATGATTTGTTTTCTTTTATTTTGGTGCATAATAACCCAGCAGACCAAATCTTGTTGGCTTGTAGTATCGCCCGCCGGATTATTTCAGGCATGTGTTGTATGTCCAGATTTAGGAAAATGTAGTGGAAATTATTCCTGAAAATTTCAGACCTCAACATCTCTCCCGCTTTTTTTGACGCATTTTTGAAAAACATGATTTTTTTTCTTTTATTTTGGTGCATAATAACCCAGCAGACCAAATCTTGTTGGCTTGTAGTATCGCCCGCCGGATTATTTCAGGCATGTGTTGTATGTCCAGATTTAGGAAAATGTAGTGGAAATCATTCCTGAAAATTTCAGACCTCAACATCTCTCCCGCTTTTTTTGACGAATTTTTGAAAAACATGATTTTTTTCTTTTATTTTGGTGCATAATAACCCAGCAGACCAAATCTTGTTGGCTTGTAGTATCGCCCGCCGGATTATTTCAGGCATGTGTTGTATGTCCAGATTTAGGAAAATGTAGTTGAAATTATTTCTGAAAATTTCAGACCTCAACATCTCTCCCGCTATTTTTGACGAATTTTTGAAAAACATGATTTTTTTCTTTTATTTTGGTGCATAATAACCCAGCAGACCAAATCTTGTTGGCTTGTAGTATCGCCCGCCGGATTATTTCAGGCATGTGTTGTATGTCCAGATTTGGGAAAATGTAGTTGAAATTATTTCTGAAAATTTCAGACCTCAACATCTCTCCCGCTATTTTTGACGAATTTTTGAAAAACATGATTTTTTTCTTTTATTTTGGTGCATAATAACCCAGCAGACCAAATCTTGTTGGCTTGTAGTATCGCCCGCCGGATTATTTCAGGCATGTGTTGTATGTCCAGATTTAGGAAAATGTAGTGGAAATCATTCCTGAAAATTTCAGACCTCAACATCTCTCCCGCTTTTTTTGACGCATTTTTGAAAAACATGATTTTTTTTCTTTTATTTTGGTGCATAATAACCCAGCAGACCAAATCTTGTTGGCTTGTAGTATCGCCCGCCGGATTATTTCAGGCATGTGTTGTATGTCCAGATTTAGGAAAATGTAGTGGAAATTATTTCTGAAAATATCAGACCTCAACATCTCTCCCGCTATTTTTGACGAATTTTTGAAAAACATGATTTTTTTCTTTTATTTTGGTGCATAATAACCCAGCAGACCAAATCTTGTTGGCTTGTAGTATCGCCCGCCGGATTATTTCAGGCATGTGTTGTATGTCCAGATTTAGGAAAATGTAGTTGAAATTATTTCTGAAAATTTCAGACCTCAACATCTCTCCCGCTATTTTTGACGAATTTTTGAAAAACATGATTTTTTTTCTTTTATTTTGGTGCATAATAACCCAGCAGACCAAATCTTGTTGGCTTGTAGTATCGCCCGCCGGATTATTTCAGGCATGTGTTGTATGTCCAGATTTAGGAAAATGTAGTTGAAATTATTTCTGAAAATTTCAGACCTCAACATCTCTCCCGCTATTTTTGACGAATTTTTGAAAAACATGATTTTTTTTTCTTTTATTTTGGTGCATAATAACCCAGCAGACCAAATCTTGTTGGCTTGTAGTATCGCCCGCCGGATTATTTCAGGCATGTGTTGTATGTCCAGATTTAGGAAAATGTAGTGGAAATCATTCCTGAGAATTTCAGACCTCAACATCTCTCCCGCTTTTTTTGACGAATTTTTGAAAAACATGATTTTTTTTCTTTTATTTTGGTGCATAATAACCCAGCAGACCAAATCTTGTTGGCTTGTAGTATCGCCCGCCGGATTATTTCAGGCATGTGTTGTATGTCCAGATTTAGGAAAATGTAGTGGAAATTATTTCTGAAAATTTCAGACCTCAACATCTCTCCCGCTATTTTTGACGAATTTTTGAAAAACATGATTTTTTTTCTTTTATTTTGGTGCATAATAACCCAGCAGACCAAATCTTGTTGGCTTGTAGTATCGCCCGCCGGATTATTTCAGGCATGTGTTGTATGTCCAGGTTTAGGAAAATGTAGTGGAAATCATTCCTGAAAATTTCAGACCTCAACATCTCTCCCGCTTTTTTTGACGAATTTTTGAAAAACATGATTTTTTTTCTTTTATTTTGGTGCATAATAACCCAGCAGACCAAATCTTGTTGGCTTGTAGTATCGCCCGCCGGATTATTTCAGGCGTGTGTTGTATGTCCAGATTTAGGAAAATGTAGTGGAAATTATTTCTGAAAATTTCAGACCTCAACATCTCTCCCGCTATTTTTGACGAATTTTTGAAAAACATGATTTTTTTCTTTTAATTTTGGTGCATAATAACCCAGCAGACCAAATCTTGTTGGCTTGTAGTATCGCCCGCCGGATTATTTCAGGCATGTGTTGTATGTCCAGATTTAGGAAAATGTAGTGGAAATTATTTCTGAAAATTTCAGACCTCAACATCTCTCCCGCTATTTTTGACGAATTTTTGAAAAACATGATTTTTTTTCTTTTATTTTGGTGCATAAAAACCCAGCAGACCAAATCTTGTTGGCTTGTAGTATCGCCCGCCGGATTATTTCAGGCATGTGTTGTATGTCCAGATTTAGGAAAATGTAGTGGAAATCATTCCTGAAAATTTCAGACCTCAACATCTCTCCCGCTTTTTTTGACGAATTTTTAAAAAACATGATTTGTTTTCTTTTATTTTGGTGCATAATAACCCAGCAGACCAAATCTTGTTGGCTTGTAGTATCGCCCGCCGGATTATTTCAGGCATGTGTTGTATGTCCAGATTTAGGAAAATGTAGTGGAAATTATTCCTGAAAATTTCAGACCTCAACATCTCTCCCGCTTTTTTTGACGCATTTTTGAAAAACATGATTTTTTTTCTTTTATTTTGGTGCATAATAACCCAGCAGACCAAATCTTGTTGGCTTGTAGTATCGCCCGCCGGATTATTTCAGGCATGTGTTGTATGTCCAGATTTAGGAAAATGTAGTGGAAATCATTCCTGAAAATTTCAGACCTCAACATCTCTCCCGCTTTTTTTGACGAATTTTTGAAAAACATGATTTTTTTCTTTTATTTTGGTGCATAATAACCCAGCAGACCAAATCTTGTTGGCTTGTAGTATCGCCCGCCGGATTATTTCAGGCATGTGTTGTATGTCCAGATTTAGGAAAATGTAGTTGAAATTATTTCTGAAAATTTCAGACCTCAACATCTCTCCCGCTATTTTTGACGAATTTTTGAAAAACATGATTTTTTTCTTTTATTTTGGTGCATAATAACCCAGCAGACCAAATCTTGTTGGCTTGTAGTATCGCCCGCCGGATTATTTCAGGCATGTGTTGTATGTCCAGATTTGGGAAAATGTAGTTGAAATTATTTCTGAAAATTTCAGACCTCAACATCTCTCCCGCTATTTTTGACGAATTTTTGAAAAACATGATTTTTTTCTTTTATTTTGGTGCATAATAACCCAGCAGACCAAATCTTGTTGGCTTGTAGTATCGCCCGCCGGATTATTTCAGGCATGTGTTGTATGTCCAGATTTAGGAAAATGTAGTGGAAATCATTCCTGAAAATTTCAGACCTCAACATCTCTCCCGCTTTTTTTGACGCATTTTTGAAAAACATGATTTTTTTTCTTTTATTTTGGTGCATAATAACCCAGCAGACCAAATCTTGTTGGCTTGTAGTATCGCCCGCCGGATTATTTCAGGCATGTGTTGTATGTCCAGATTTAGGAAAATGTAGTGGAAATTATTTCTGAAAATATCAGACCTCAACATCTCTCCCGCTATTTTTGACGAATTTTTGAAAAACATGATTTTTTTCTTTTATTTTGGTGCATAATAACCCAGCAGACCAAATCTTGTTGGCTTGTAGTATCGCCCGCCGGATTATTTCAGGCATGTGTTGTATGTCCAGATTTAGGAAAATGTAGTTGAAATTATTTCTGAAAATTTCAGACCTCAACATCTCTCCCGCTATTTTTGACGAATTTTTGAAAAACATGATTTTTTTTCTTTTATTTTGGTGCATAATAACCCAGCAGACCAAATCTTGTTGGCTTGTAGTATCGCCCGCCGGATTATTTCAGGCATGTGTTGTATGTCCAGATTTAGGAAAATGTAGTGGAAATCATTCCTGAGAATTTCAGACCTCAACATCTCTCCCGCTTTTTTTGACGAATTTTTGAAAAACATGATTTTTTTTCTTTTATTTTGGTGCATAATAACCCAGCAGACCAAATCTTGTTGGCTTGTAGTATCGCCCGCCGGATTATTTCAGGCATGTGTTGTATGTCCAGATTTAGGAAAATGTAGTGGAAATTATTTCTGAAAATTTCAGACCTCAACATCTCTCCCGCTATTTTTGACGAATTTTTGAAAAACATGATTTTTTTTCTTTTATTTTGGTGCATAATAACCCAGCAGACCAAATCTTGTTGGCTTGTAGTATCGCCCGCCGGATTATTTCAGGCATGTGTTGTATGTCCAGATTTAGGAAAATGTAGTGGAAATCATTCCTGAAAATTTCAGACCTCAACATCTCTCCCGCTTTTTTTGACGAATTTTTGAAAAACATGATTTTTTTTCTTTTATTTTGGTGCATAATAACCCAGCAGACCAAATCTTGTTGGCTTGTAGTATCGCCCGCCGGATTATTTCAGGCGTGTGTTGTATGTCCAGATTTAGGAAAATGTAGTGGAAATTATTTCTGAAAATTTCAGACCTCAACATCTCTCCCGCTATTTTTGACGAATTTTTGAAAAACATGATTTTTTTCTTTTAATTTTGGTGCATAATAACCCAGCAGACCAAATCTTGTTGGCTTGTAGTATCGCCCGCCGGATTATTTCAGGCATGTGTTGTATGTCCAGATTTAGGAAAATGTAGTGGAAATTATTTCTGAAAATTTCAGACCTCAACATCTCTCCCGCTATTTTTGACGAATTTTTGAAAAACATGATTTTTTTTCTTTTATTTTGGTGCATAAAAACCCAGCAGACCAAATCTTGTTGGCTTGTAGTATCGCCCGCCGGATTATTTCAGGCATGTGTTGTATGTCCAGATTTAGGAAAATGTAGTGGAAATCATTCCTGAAAATTTCAGACCTCAACATCTCTCCCGCTTTTTTTGACGAATTTTTAAAAAACATGATTTGTTTTCTTTTATTTTGGTGCATAATAACCCAGCAGACCAAATCTTGTTGGCTTGTAGTATCGCCCGCCGGATTATTTCAGGCATGTGTTGTATGTCCAGATTTAGGAAAATGTAGTGGAAATTATTCCTGAAAATTTCAGACCTCAACATCTCTCCCGCTTTTTTTGACGCATTTTTGAAAAACATGATTTTTTTTCTTTTATTTTGGTGCATAATAACCCAGCAGACCAAATCTTGTTGGCTTGTAGTATCGCCCGCCGGATTATTTCAGGCATGTGTTGTATGTCCAGATTTAGGAAAATGTAGTGGAAATCATTCCTGAAAATTTCAGACCTCAACATCTCTCCCGCTTTTTTTGACGAATTTTTGAAAAACATGATTTTTTTCTTTTATTTTGGTGCATAATAACCCAGCAGACCAAATCTTGTTGGCTTGTAGTATCGCCCGCCGGATTATTTCAGGCATGTGTTGTATGTCCAGATTTAGGAAAATGTAGTTGAAATTATTTCTGAAAATTTCAGACCTCAACATCTCTCCCGCTATTTTTGACGAATTTTTGAAAAACATGATTTTTTTCTTTTATTTTGGTGCATAATAACCCAGCAGACCAAATCTTGTTGGCTTGTAGTATCGCCCGCCGGATTATTTCAGGCATGTGTTGTATGTCCAGATTTGGGAAAATGTAGTTGAAATTATTTCTGAAAATTTCAGACCTCAACATCTCTCCCGCTATTTTTGACGAATTTTTGAAAAACATGATTTTTTTCTTTTATTTTGGTGCATAATAACCCAGCAGACCAAATCTTGTTGGCTTGTAGTATCGCCCGCCGGATTATTTCAGGCATGTGTTGTATGTCCAGATTTAGGAAAATGTAGTGGAAATCATTCCTGAAAATTTCAGACCTCAACATCTCTCCCGCTTTTTTTGACGCATTTTTGAAAAACATGATTTTTTTTCTTTTATTTTGGTGCATAATAACCCAGCAGACCAAATCTTGTTGGCTTGTAGTATCGCCCGCCGGATTATTTCAGGCATGTGTTGTATGTCCAGATTTAGGAAAATGTAGTGGAAATTATTTCTGAAAATATCAGACCTCAACATCTCTCCCGCTATTTTTGACGAATTTTTGAAAAACATGATTTTTTTCTTTTATTTTGGTGCATAATAACCCAGCAGACCAAATCTTGTTGGCTTGTAGTATCGCCCGCCGGATTATTTCAGGCATGTGTTGTATGTCCAGATTTAGGAAAATGTAGTTGAAATTATTTCTGAAAATTTCAGACCTCAACATCTCTCCCGCTATTTTTGACGAATTTTTGAAAAACATGATTTTTTTTCTTTTATTTTGGTGCATAATAACCCAGCAGACCAAATCTTGTTGGCTTGTAGTATCGCCCGCCGGATTATTTCAGGCATGTGTTGTATGTCCAGATTTAGGAAAATGTAGTGGAAATCATTCCTGAAAATTTCAGACCTCAACATCTCTCCCGCTTTTTTTGACGAATTTTTGAAAAACGTGATTTTTTTTCTTTTATTTTGGTGCATAATAACCCAGCAGACCAAATCTTGTTGGCTTGTAGTATCGCCCGCCGGATTATTTCAGGCATGTGTTGTATGTCCAGATTTAGGAAAATGTAGTGGAAATTATTTCTGAAAATTTCAGACCTCAACATCTCTCCCGCTATTTTTGACGAATTTTTTAAAAACATGATTTTTTTCTTTTATTTTGGTGCATAATAACCCAGCAGACCAAATCTTGTTGGCTTGTAGTATCGCCCGCCGGATTATTTCAGGCATGTGTTGTATGTCCAGATTTAGGAAAATGTAGTGGAAATCATTCCTGAAAATTTCAGACCTCAACATCTCTCCCGCTTTTTTTGACGAATTTTTGAAAAACATGATTTTTTTTCTTTTATTTTGGTGCATAATAACCCAGCAGACCAAATCTTGTTGGCTTGTAGTATCGCCCGCCGGATTATTTCAGGCGTGTGTTGTATGTCCAGATTTAGGAAAATGTAGTGGAAATTATTTCTGAAAATTTCAGACCTCAACATCTCTCCCGCTATTTTTGACGAATTTTTGAAAAAGATGATTTTTTTCTTTTAATTTTGGTGCATAATAACCCAGCAGACCAAATCTTGTTGGCTTGTAGTATCGCCCGCCGGATTATTTCAGGCATGTGTTGTATGTCCAGATTTAGGAAAATGTAGTGGAAATTATTTCTGAAAATTTCAGACCTCAACATCTCTCCCGCTATGTTTGACGAATTTTTGAAAAACATGATTTTTTTCTTTTATTTTGGTGCATAATAACCCAGCAGACCAAATCTTGTTGGCTTGTAGTATCGCCCGCCGGATTATTTCAGGCATGTGTTGTATGTCCAGATTTAGGAAAATGTAGTTGAAATTATTTCTGAAAATTTCAGACCTCAACATCTCTCCCGCTATTTTTGACGAATTTTTGAAAAACATGATTTTTTTTCTTTTATTTTGGTGCATAATAACCCAGCAGACCAAATCTTGTTGGCTTGTAGTATCGCCCGCCGGATTATTTCAGGCATGTGTTGTATGTCCAGATTTAGGAAAATGTAGTGGAAATCATTCCTGAAAATTTCAGACCTCAACATCTCTCCCGCTTTTTTTGACGAATTTTTGAAAAACATGATTTTTTTTCTTTTATTTTGGTGCATAATAACCCAGCAGACCAAATCTTGTTGGCTTGTAGTATCGCCCGCCGGATTATTTCAGGCATGTGTTGTATGTCCAGATTTAGGAAAATGTAGTGGAAATTATTTCTGAAAATTTCAGACCTCAACATCTCTCCCGCTATTTTTGACGAATTTTTGAAAAACATGATTTTTTTCTTTTATTTTGGTGCATAATAACCCAGCAGACCAAATCTTGTTGGCTTGTAGTATCGCCCGCCGGATTATTTCAGGCATGTGTTGTATGTCCAGATTTAGGAAAATGTAGTGGAAATCATTCCTGAAAATTTCAGACCTCAACATCTCTCCCGCTTTTTTTGACGAATTTTTGAAAAACATGATTTTTTTTCTTTTATTTTGGTGCATAATAACCCAGCAGACCAAATCTTGTTGGCTTGTAGTATCGCCCGCCGGATTATTTCAGGCATGTGTTGTATGTCCAGATTTAGGAAAATGTAGTGGAAACCATTCCTGAAAATTTCAGACCTCAACATCTCTCCCGCTTTTTTTGACGAATTTTTGAAAAACATGATTTTTTTCTTTTATTTTGGTGCATAATAACCCAGCAGACCAAATCTTGTTGGCTTGTAGTATCGCCCGCCGGATTATTTCAGGCATGTGTTGTATGTCCAGATTTAGGAAAATGTAGTGGAAATTATTTCTGAAAATTTCAGACCTCAACATCTCTCCCGCTATTTTTGACGAATTTTTGAAAAACATGATTTTTTTTATTTTGGTGCATAACCCAGCAGACCAAATCTTGTTGGCTTGTAGTATCGCCCGCCGGATTATTTTAGGCATGTGTTGTATGTCCAGATTTAGGAAAATGTAGTGGAAATCATTCCTGAAAATTTCAGACCTCAACATCTCTCCCGCTATGTTTGACGAATTTTTGAAAAACATGATTTTTTTCTTTTATTTTGGTGCATAATAACCCAGCAGACCAAATCTTGTTGGCTTGTAGTATCGCCCGCCGGATTATTTCAGGCATGTGTTGTATGTCCAGATTTAGGAAAATGTAGTTGAAATTATTTCTGAAAATTTCAGACCTCAACATCTCTCCCGCTATTTTTGACGAATTTTTGAAAAACATGATTTTTTTTCTTTTATTTTGGTGCATAATAACCCAGCAGACCAAATCTTGTTGGCTTGTAGTATCGCCCGCCGGATTATTTCAGGCATGTGTTGTATGTCCAGATTTAGGAAAATGTAGTGGAAATCATTCCTGAAAATTTCAGACCTCAACATCTCTCCCGCTTTTTTTGACGAATTTTTGAAAAACATGATTTTTTTTCTTTTATTTTGGTGCATAATAACCCAGCAGACCAAATCTTGTTGGCTTGTAGTATCGCCCGCCGGATTATTTCAGGCATGTGTTGTATGTCCAGATTTAGGAAAATGTAGTGGAAATTATTTCTAAAAATTTCAGACCTCAACATCTCTCCCGCTATTTTTGACGAATTTTTGAAAAATATGGATGAATTAGAATTTTATATTACCCTGTAGAACATTGTATAGAAAAATATATTTTTATATATTTTTTACAAAATGAAACATATTTTTGCGATTTTATTAACATTTTATGTGTATATATACATATTTTTAAGTTATTTGTTAAAATTCTCAAATACCACGTGCTTTTGTTTACATTTATAGCTCCACGTGCTTTTGTTTACATTTATACCACCACGTGCGTTTTGTTTACATTTATAACGACCACGTGCTTCTCTGCTGTTTGTTATTTACACAAAAATCAGCTGTTATATAGGAGTACTAATGATTACTTGTTAGATCTTGTTAGCTCGAGTACTTGGATCTTGTTATCTCAAGTACTTGGATCTTGTTAAATTCACTGTCGTGAAAATTCAAGAAAAAACGTAGGTAATTTAAAATTGCTCACTTTGTTTATTTGCGTTTATATTAATATTAAAAAATAAGGATTTTTGAGAAATAATCCCGGGATTCGGGATTTTGCCAATCCCGAAAATCCCGGGATTTCGGGATTCGGGATTTCCCGTTTGGCATCCCTAGTACTTACACACAATAATAGTATCACCGATATATACCGATCACGCAGGACTGCAACTAATTATTCCTCAAACTGCGGATGTGCCCTTCAAAAAATATCAAATTTCAAGTTGTTCACGAATAGAGGTGAAGAGATTAGTATTGTCATATTTTCTTTATTTTTCAAGGCACACTTATTAATTTGATCTCAATTTTTTTGTTTACTTGTCAGTTATATGTCAGTATCAAAAAATGTTCAATTACATTGAGGCTGAAAGCGCAAAAATTAAAAATGTCTGAAATTACTCTTTATTCAAAAAACAGAGTTACAGATTTTAAAGAACTACCATTTGTTCCTAATTGAGGGCACCTATTTTTTTCAACAAGTGGGAGATTTTCTAACATCATAATTATTATTCACCAAACGTTTCAGGCGATTTCCTTCTATGCTGAAAAAGTTGAAAAACCCTTGAAAGTTACAAGCAAAATTAGGGTAAATTAGGGTAGTTTTTAATTGAGTACAGCACGTTAGCAGTATAAATATTAAAATTTGAGGTGTTCGCCTCATTAAATTCATTCCCTCGAAAATGCTGATACCATCAAAAATATTATATATTGTTATGAAATGGTTTAAATCCCGAGTTACATGGAATCGCCCGGTTCCGTAGATTTGCCCATATGTTTACAATATAAGTTTTTATAATATAGTAAGGGTTTTCACAAGGGGTGTACTATTTGTTGTATCGTTGTATCGTCCTAAAAAAAAACAGAGTTGTTAAAAATTAAATTGAAAAAATACAACATTTGAGAATAGCACGATACAACATTTTTAGGTATGTTTAGTGTCCTATGTTTGAGTGTGCTAACAGACAGAAAACTGAATAGAAAATCGTTGTTAAACACAAATAAAAATTTTAACAACTCTGTTTTTTGTTAGGACGATACAACAGATAGCACACCCCTTATGAACAACCTAAATATTTTATGAAATATTATGGTTAATATTAAATTGTTCAATAAAATAGGTTTGAATTATAATGAACTTTAATTAGGAGAATTTCATTGGGAATTTTGAATAGTAAGCGGAAAATACGAATAATTTTGTAGGAACTTTTGAGTCTTATATTAGGGGAAATATAAACAAATCATTTTAGTACGAACACTGAAATATTTCGTGTAATAGAAAATGGGTGGGATTTTTATTGAAAGTGTTCAAGAGTGATAAGAAGAACTATCACTGGTATAGTCTTAGGTACCTAAACTTAATATATTCAATAGCCCTGTTTTTCTTATAACCGTAGATTTTTACAGAAAAGTCTTGGAAATATAAAATATTTTTTTCCTTTTGTGTTGTGGCAGAAGGTTTAGTTTGGTCAAGAACCCTCCCCAATCCGGCGAGCGTAGCCCTTCAAGCTTTCCAAGCATCGACCAATACAAAACTAAAAAGTCAATATTTCGAAAATAATACACCATTTGCAACAGTTTTGTTTTTTCAATCATATGTTTTCAATCATATTTTTTGTTTTCTTACAAATTCTTATGCATTAAACACATAGACGACTGCGGCTACATGACTACACGACTACAAATGCTGCTGGCTGCAATTGTAGTCGTGTAGTCAGCTACTTAATTTTTTTGAAAACGACAGCAACATAGTAAACAGATGATGCAAAAAATTTGACGTTTTGATAAATGTTAATCTTTTTTAGTTTGTGCTTCTAAAATAATGGCTGAGGAATATTTTGTTAATTTTGTAAGATCCATTTTTTTTACAAAACATCACAATAAAATTAGTTACAAATATAAATTAATGAAACCTTCAAACAATTGTAAAATATAAACAGCTGTTTCTTTAGTGTTCCCATAACGGTGATTTTTTAGTCAGAACTAGCGATTTTATTTCGCCTCTAGCGGGAAAAATTGTCCTGTTTTACATATTTTGTTATATTGTCAACACTATTTTTGTTTTGTAGCCAACAAAAATAGAAATTATCCTAAGTTGACTACAGCGGCAAAAGTAGTCGTGTAGCTGTGTTGGTGTCAAAATAATCGTTTTCATATAAACGTGTGTATTTTATTTTTGACAGGCTGTAGTCGTGTAGCTGCAGTCGTCTATGTGTTTAATGCTTTACCAGTAAAAACTTGCAAGTTCTCTGGTATTGAACTGTCACTTTACTCCCTATTTTTCCTCCCTCCTTACCAGGGATGATAAAGTTAGTACTATAGTACTTTTTATGGTACTATTAGAACCTCAAAAGTACTATGGTACTCCTATGACTTATTTAGTACTATTTACAATATTTTCATATTTTATTTTTTTTAATTTTCATACCAAATATTGTGTTTAAAATGAAGAAATTAACTATCGGAGTTTAAAATAAAAAAGTGTTGAAAAAGCCAAGTAAAAGATTTTAAAATTTATGGAAACTTAATTCTGTGAAAAAAATTATTAAAATATATTTACAAAAATATCAAAAATAAGGCGAATTTAGATTTTTCGAAAATTTCGTATTTTTTATTTAAAAAATCCTTAATAATCGCAACTGATAACCAAGAAGTTGCGTTCATCGAGGGTTATGTTAATTGAGTTGGTACTTAATTTAATGGTTGAATAAATCAAACTAACTTCATCAAATCCCTTTAAAATAATTTTCGCTTTCAAAGGAAATTGAGTAGGACTTTCAACTTCATTCAAATAAAAATCTGAATCAAACGTCAGCACAAAGTTATTATATTCCTTACCACATAATTCATGGTATAATTCCATAGAAACAAGTTAAACAAGTTCAAACGTCGATTTTTCCGATAGTGGAAGGGATCGTAGAAATGATGATCTTGATTGTTTCGGGTTTTTTATTTTTTTTTAACTTTACATTGGTTCCAACCGAATCATTCGGTTGCTGCAACCGATACTTCGTTGGTCACAACCTAAAATATGGTTGCGACAACCGAAAGTGGTTTGAAACAACCTTCATTTTTCGAATTTTTTCGAGTACAAAACGCTGTAAAAAGAGACGGGAGCCAAACTTGAGCCTGGGTCTTTGCACGGAAGGATCACTACCTCATTAACGAATAAAATTATTTAGGTCCCGTGGAAGAAATTGTAAAAAAATGCTGTGATTTGGTTATACCATTAAATACAAATGCGTTCAATATCAGATAGGACCTCATGATTACTAGGTCAAAACATGGATCGATTTTAACCATTTTCAGTAGCGTTAGTAATCGATGCTGTTCAAATTTATGTACCAAATTTTGTCAACTTATCTTTTAAAATGCGAACTACTTATAGTTTTATTATAAAAATCGTTCATTTTATAAGAACAGACGAACCGACATCATTAACACCTTGGACCAATTTTGTTTTCTCTTTTCATTAATGACCTACCGTTAGCGATAAAATATTCCAATGTCTTAATGTATGCTGATGATGTGAAAATCTTTCATAGCTTCGATAATTTTTCTCATCACACATGTCTTCAACAGGATTTGGATATCTTCTATGAATGGTGTTGTTTGAATTTAATGGAGTTAAACCTGAAAAAATGCAAACACATTCGATTTTCTAGAAAGTTTTGTGATCCTGATTATTACTCTTTGGGTTGCTACAAGTTGGAGTTAGTAGATACAATTCATGATTTGGTGTTCTTTTGGATGCCAAATTTACTTTTATACAACATATTACTTTGACTGTAAATAAAGCTCGTGGCGTACTTTCATTAAACGGTGGGCCAAAGAATTCGTCGAACCGAATGTCACAAAGCAACTTTATACTGCCCTTGTGAGGCCAATTCTAGAATATGGTTCCATTATCTGGGATCCTCAACAAAAAGTTCGTGTCCAAATGATTAAATCCGTCCAAAAACAATTTCTGCTCTTCTGTTTGCGTAGTTTTTATTTGGGGCCTGTGGCCGAACTTCCATCCTATTCGACCAGACTGGCTCGTATCAAGTTACCTACCTTGGAAAGCCGAAGAAAAATGATGAATGTTACGTTTTTATTCAAGCTGATTAATGGTGATGTATGCTCTGAATTTCTTGTCAGTAACCTGGTGTTTAATGTCCCTCAACGTCCAACAAGATACTACAATCCGCTTTATATTCCGTTTTTCCGTCAAAACAATGCTGACGCGGATCCTATTATAAGAATGTGCAACGATTTTAATGAATTTTATAATTATATTGATTTTTCAAATAACGTTAATTGCATTAAATTTACATAGTTCGCTTATAATATTTTTTAAAAATTATGTAAATTTTAATATTATTGTCTGTAAGGATTAATTCCATAGACTAACCCCTAAATTCATAAACGCTTTGTAAAATTATAGGAGGTTTATTGAACAAATTTTGTATGAAAATGACGTTTTGTAAACCTGTTATAACTTTACAAAGCATTTATGAATCGAGGGGTAAATAAATAAAATAAATAAACTCAATACACCCATAGAGTGGTGTAGAGTACATAAAATATTTTTTGGTACTATGGAGGTAGAGTTGTGAAATTTCGGTATTTTTTGAGTACTCAATACTACTCAATACTTTTCAATTGAGTACTCGATACTACTCAATACTTTTAACGGTTTTTTTAATTTAAAAATAAAAATGTTATGAATTCGTATTTATTAGGAAAAATTATCACAATTCACATACACGTGTTAAATAACTATTGTTATTTACATTTTAATTAATTTAAAACATTTTAAATAAATTAATTAAATAATTTTTCCCAAAAATTCGTTACAAAATTCTTTGCTTCACAAATAGAGTTGTATTTTCAGAGTACTATTTTTAGAGTTGTATTTTTATACGAAAAATACACATTTCTACGGAAAATTGCATCTTTAAAAGTATTGAGTAGTACCGTTTTAGTATTGAGTACTCAAAAAAACAGTCAGTATTGAGTACTCAGTACCGGAATACTCAATACTTTTACAACTCTATATGGAGGTCGAAAAAGTACTATTTTTTAAACAGGTTGCTACTATTTTGAAAATCCCATTTATCATCCCTGCTCCTTACTGAGTAATTGTGTAAACAAACACCTTCCAGTAAAAACTTGTACAAATGTGTACGAATTTGTACAAATTTTTGGGTACTCAAACACACTTATTAACTTTAAACCTTTTATAAAGTTTGGAGTGAGCAAGCCACCATTTAATTGTTAATTATTTCATTTTCAGGCATGAAATGATTTATTAAAGCCATCCCATCCTTAAAATATGTGCCTTCCAACAACTTGCATGCATCAAACTGAAAAAAGATACAATGGCTACGCAATTTTTCTTTTTTCGAAACAATTTCCAAAATAATGTAAAAATAAAAGTTAAAAAGAAAAACAAAACAATAGTGATGTACAGATTGCCAAAACATTATTCAAAATTCGATTACATTTGTATGCTTCGAATAATTATATTATATTATAATATGTTCCAAAAAATTACTTTTTTACACACATTTCCATGGATTTGCTTTATACATAAAAAAAAATATATTTTTAATGGCTTTTAAGTTTATCTTAGCACATCATTAGTTCCCCAGCAAAACCTTCTATTACCAGAGCTTTGAAGAATTAATTCTTTTTTGAATGAATTCACTACCAATCGAATTCAATTTTATTAGAATTGAATGAATTCCTTTTCTTAAGTAATTCACTGAATTCGTTCAACTGATCGCGTTCATCAAACAATAAATTCAAAGAATTAATTCCATTGCAATAGTTCTCTTTATTAAATCAAATGAATTAATTCACTGGTGAACGCGTTCAATTTTATAAATCGAACGGAAAAAAAAGTGAATTAATTCCTTACTGATTTTAATATATTCAACATAAAACCTCCCATATGTTGAAAAGTTATATATTCTGATATTTCTCAATAAGATCAGGTTTCGATAAATTTGTTCTCTTGAAAAACTCTGAGAATATATTTGCCACTGTTACCGTTTTTTAAACTATATTTTTCACTTTATTTTTAATTTTAATTTTTTGGTGTTTTTTCACTGTTTGTTATTATTGTTTTATGTAAGGGTTTAATGGGGATTTTGTTTTGAGTAATTGTGGGATTCTGTCCCAGTGTTAGCTCATTGTTTTGTTTTAGTTTTTTTTTATGAGTTTAGTTTTTATGTAGTTTTTTTTGTGAGTTTTATAAATTTTAGTGTCTGACCCTCTGCCGGAAATAGCGGGTCTTACCTCCCCTGTCATCCGTGAGCTAGCTGAACAAATAGGGGCTATTTCCGGTACGCTATGACCAGGGTTTCGTGACAGAATAACGCTTAGATTTTAATATATTCAACATAAAATCTCCCATATATTGAAAAGTTATATGTTCTGATATTTCTCAATAAGATCAGGTTTCGATAAATTTGTTCTCTTGAAAAACTCTGAGAATATATTTGCCACTGTTACCGTTTTTAAAACTATACTTTTCACTTTATTTTTAATTTTAATTTTTTTGTGTTTTTTCACTGTTTTTTATTTTCGGCCGGTTAACCGGTTTAACCGCTTCTTTCACAAACTGTTAACCGAAATCTGGTTTTTAGAAAAGGCCCATTTTCGGTTAACCGACAAACCGGTTTTTAAAAAAGTCGGTTTTTTGGAAACACTAATTTGATTGTTATTTGGTATGTTGAAGCATTATGGATAAATTTTTGCTTATGGAAAAATGTTTGTTGGGCCGATTAAAGTGAATTTTGAGTGTAAAAATTAAGGAAAATTCCGAGGTTAAGCAACAAATTCACCGTTCGACCGCCGAAAGTTCGGCCAAATTGAAAAAAATTCGGCGGCCGAACAGTTAACTTTACGGCTAAACTACCGAGTTTTCCTTAAATCTGACACTTAAAATCGAATTCGATCGGCTCAACAAATATTTTAGCAGTATGAAAGTTTCTCCCTAATGCTTTCAAAAATGGAATGTCCAAGAAATGATGTGTATCATCAAGTTAATCCAAATAATCCTTATATTAATTGCAAAAATTACATACATATAAAGAGAAGATTTGTAATCGGTTATTTCCAACTATTAGTATTAAAAAAAATTAGTTATATTCAATTAAATATTTTAACTGATGCTCAGTAAAGAGCCGTTTACACAGAGCTTAGAAAAACTTAATCCAATTTAAGCTTAATTCACTAAAAATTAAATTCAGATTTTAAAAAGATTCATGTACCATTCCCTTAAACCATTCGTAAAGAATTCATTCATAAGCTTCATTCCAAAAGCTTTAATATGAATTGAATGAATTCATAACTTGATTCATTCAAATCGCATGTTCATTCACCATTTTACTAATTGAATGAAGAAATTTTATTACCATTCACTTAGTGCAGTGTAGTTTGAAACTAACATATAATCAAAACCAAGCATACAAGCTGTTACAAAGCATACGATACTATTTATTTCTGTTAGATGAATTTTAAACGATTTTCATTGTATTATGCTAATATTTCAGCAATTACATACAAATTAAAATTATTCATTTGATTAAGTGAATGAAAACAAATAATTTTTCATTCACTTTTTTATTAAATGAATTCAGGTAAATTGGGTTTCATTCAGTTAGAATTCAATCAAAATAGAATGAATTCATATAATTTTAAGCTATAGGGAATTAAGCTATCGAATTAATTCTATAAGAATGCTATTAGGGAATGAAATTTAACCCAAATTTCATTAATTTTTAAAAAGTGAATGAAAGAATTAAGCCTTTTAAACCTTTGCGTTTACATTATAGGATTGAGTCATGATTTTAAGTAAAAGAAATCATAACTCTGGGAATATAATCCTAATTAAAATCTTAAAGACTTTAAATGTGAGTGAGCTAACTCAACAGAGAAGACTTTGTGTGTACAAATATTATGAGAAAACGATTTTTTGAAAAAAGTCTAAAAATGAGAAATCCAATAAAAAATCTTATGACTGCCAAAAACATCTTAAGCATATGGTTGTTTTGACAGATCATATTATTCAATCCTATAATGTAAACTACTCTTAAGGGGTATTTTGCCTGAGTTTCAGTTGAAAATGTAGTAGCTAATAACTGAGAACTTTTTTCGGTGTAGTTGTGGGTTCAGTATAAATGTAGTACAAAATCTTTGTTTAAATCAGCGTTTCAACTAAAATTTTGTTAAAAATGTAAGGAAATCGATTTCAAACCCGTTTGACAGATTTTTTACTAACTTAATATTTCAAGTGCTATCTGCACCTTAAATTTGTGGATATAAACCGTGCCAGAAAAAACAAAAATTTGCAAGGCCAAACAGCCACCGTGGTTTAATTCAGCAATAAAACGTTTAATTGATGTCAGGGATCTAGCTTATAAAAAACTAGCGGGCGCAGCCCGCTACGTTGTTAGCGTGCCTTAAAGGTTAGAATTAAATTTCTTTTATATAAAATAAAACAAAATATTTGTTGCTAAGGTAAAATAATTGTTAAGGTAAATTTATTATAGATAAGTCGTATTTGTGGTTGATGGGGGGGAGGGGGGGGGGGGGCTGCGCCCTTGTAAAACGCAACTTAATGCAACTGATTTTCTTAAAATTTGTTTTTTGTAAATACTGTTTTTTATAATAAAAACCTTTACTCACACAGCCACCACAAATAAATAATTCTGACACAACAATAATTCTTAACAATATACGTGTGTATGTATGTGCGCACATAGGTAGATGGACCCGTAAATAGTTTTGTTCATTTGTGTTTTGAATGAAAATAAAAAAACATTTAAAGCAGGGTTGGTAAGCGATTTATAATATTAAAGATAGCGGGCGAAGCCCCCTACGTTGTTAGCGTGCCTTAAAGTTTAGAATTAAATTTCTTTTAGATAAAATAAAACACAATATTTCTTATTAAGATAAAATAATTGTTAAGGTAAATTTATTGTAATGTTTAAGTACAAACACTAATTTTGCCTCTTCATTTCACGTGAGCATGTAATAACTATTTGTCTGTTGTTCAAGCCATCGGCGTAGATAGGTCGTATTCGTGTTTGGGTGGGTAAATTCGCTTTGTTTATTTAAAATACAGTTTTTTAATTAAAGCCTTCACCCAGCCACCACAAATAAATAATTCTGGGTTTAAAATAAATAAATATTTGATCACTTTTTCTCATGAAAGTGGATTGTTATTAATGAATCTATTACAAATTGCAATATACGTGTGTATGTCAAGATAATTTGGTAAAGTGCGAACTTAGGTAGATAGACCCGTAAGTAGTTTTATTCATTTGTGTTTTGAATGAAAATAAACAACGTAAATCAGGGTTGGCAAGCGATTTATAATATTAAAGATAGCGGGCAAAGCTACGTATCTACGTTGTTAGCGTGCATTGAAGTTTTTTTTAAATTACAGTTTATGTAAAGGTAGACCTGGCAATTCAAGTAAATTCACAAATTCTGTTGGAAAATTTACTGCGTCGGTTTCTTCCACCGGTGCTTCGTTACCTGCAGTTTAAATATCAGAATATCTAAGTTCCATTCTTTTTCTAAGGTTTTTTCTCTTTTAGAAAATTTGTTTAACTTTTTGGAGAGTATGTTTCCATGCTACTTAAGTTTCATATTCCGTGGATAGTGTTTGAATAGGTAATTAAAATGGGTTTTTCACCCCCTTTTGTTCCTCCCAGTAAAAATCCCAAATATATATAATCTGCCTCAATCGCATGCGAAATTTCAAGTACCAAACTCCGGCAGTTTGAGTCATTCAAATTCCATTCCATTTTGTTTAACAATTTCAGTGTTCCAATGCAACTCCTCCCAAGATTCCATTTCGTTCAACATTCCATTGCATTTCGTTCCCATTATCTGTTATTCCAATTCCACTCGTTCCCCGTTTCATTCCATTTCGTTCCTACTGTCTTGTGTATCGATATTGATATCAGTCGCTTCTCTTTCCATTCCATTTCTTTGCACTTGCTCCGTTCCATTCCTCTTTTAACTGCTGTGTTTCAATTTCACTCGTTCCCCATTCTATGCCATCTCGCTCCTCATTCCATTTCGTTCTATAGTCCATTCCTTTTCGTTCCCTCTTCCAATCCATTTCCATTGTCTATAATTTCAATTCCACTCGTTCAACGTTTATATCCATTTCGTTGCACTTGTGTAGTGTTTCAATTCCACTCGTTTCCTATTTATTTTCTTAATTTTAGTGTTCCATATACACTCGTTCTTTAAATTTTAGGTTTCTAGCTAAAGACGCAGATGTTCAGGGGGGGGGGGGCAATTTTCCCCTTTTGAGCCACCATTTTTACCACGTTCCTGTCCAAAGTCCTAAAAATGCCTTGTCGATAAGTTAGCCCATACTCCAAGGAAAACATTATAGATTACGGGTTTCTAACCGAAGGGTTCGGTTAGGCCATCAAGGTGGAGAATTATTCTGTTTTTACCCCTCCCGGTAGGAATTTCCAAAAATTCCGAGAACGTCTGCGTTGGAAGAGGAACCTACTATATACATAATTTTAGGTCTCTATATCCAGCAGTTTGCCCAAATCGGCAAGGGAGAAGTTTTTTCACTTTTTACCCCTCCCGGTATGAGTTTCCAAAAATACCGTCTTAGGGGACGTCTACGTTGGAGAAGGAACCCAAATACCGAATTTAAGCTCCCTAGTTCCAGCAGCTTGGCCAGGCCGTTAAGGGGGAGACTTTTCCTGTTTTTGACCCTACCTGTGGAAATTTCGAAAAATCTCATCTTAGCGGATGTCTACAATAGAGGAGGAACTTTAGTACCAAATTTCAACTTCCTACCTCCAGCAGTATGGGCAGGCCTTTAAGCGGCACTTTTCGCTTCATTAATCCCCATTTTTGCAATGTCCCTGTCCAAAATTCTTCAAAGCACCTTCCCGATAAGTGAGCCCATACTCCAAGGAACATATGTTTTACATTTCAGGTTTCTAGCCAACTTTTACTATTTGTGCCCCTCTGGGTAGGAATTTCCGAAAATCCATCGACAGGGAATTTCAGCTTCCTAGTTCCAGCAGTTTGAGCAGGCTGTCAAGTGGGACATTTTTTCTTTTTTTGTCCCTCCCGGTTGGAATTAGGCTGGAAGAGGAACCTAAGTACCGAATTTCAGCTTCCTAATTCCAGCAGTTTGGACAGGTCGTTAAGGCGCCACTTTCCCTTTTTGAGCCCCTATTTTATAGCGACCCTGTCCAAAATTCAAAATAGTATCTTTCTAATAAGTTAGCCCTTACTCCAGGGACCCACATTTTAAATTTCAGGTTGCTAGCCGAAGGGGTTTTTACAGGCCACCAAGGGGAGGCTTTCTTCTTTTTGCCTCTCCCTTCAGGAATTTACAAAAATTCGATCTTTGCGGCTATCTGCGATGGATGAGGAACATTCATACCAAATTTCAACTTCATTGCCTCAGCGGTTTGTGCAGGCCGTTATTGGGGACATTTTTCCCTTTCAACCCACATTTTTACTGTGTTTCTGTTCCAAAATATAAAAATTACGTTGCCGGTGAGTTAGTCCAACTCCAGGGAATACATACTATTTAAAATTTTAGTTTGGCCAGAAGGGATTGGGCAGGCCGTCAAGGAGAATACTTTTCCCCTTATCTCCCTCCCGATAGGAATTTCAAAAATTCCGTTTAAGCGGACGCCTACACAGAAGGAGGAACTCACATACCAAATTTCGGCTACATAGTTTCAGCAGTTTGGGCAGGCCGTCAAGGGGGAAACATCCCCCTTTTGGGATATCCTGTAGGGAATTCCAAAAATACAAACTTAGTCGATGTCTACTACAGTGGAGGAACCTTTATGCCAAATTTCAACTTCTTATCTCCAGTGGTTTGGGCAAGCAGTTAAGGAGGACACTTTTCCAATTTGTGAGACCGTCTATGGGGACGTCTATGCCGAATATATTTTGAAATTCCGGTAGAAATTTCCGAAAATCCCGTCTTCGCGGACGTCTATGCCGAATATCAAGAAATATTGTCCTTTTTTGGGAAAACGTCCTTTTTTGGAAAAGGTATTTTTTTGGAAAAAGGTATTTTTTTGGAGAAATGTATGTTTTTTGGAAAAAGGTACTTTTTTTGGATAAGGTACTTTTTTTTGGAAAAAGGTAAATTTTTTTGGAAAAAGGTACTTTTTTGGAAAAAGGTACTTCTTGTGGAAAAAGGTACTTTTTTGGAAAAAGGTATTTTTTTTGGGAAAAATGTACTATTTTTGGAAATATGCACTTTTTTGAAAAAGGTACTTTTTTTGGAAAGGCATTTTTTTGGAAAAAGGTACTTTTTTGGAAAAAGGTACTTTTTTTGGAAAAAGATACTTTTTTTGGAAAAAGGTACTTTTTTTGGAAAAAGGTAATTTTTTTGGAAAAAGGTACTTCTTGTGGAAAAAGGTAGTTTTTTAGAAAAAGGTACTTTTTTTGGAAAAAGGTACTTTTTTTGGAAAAAGGTATTTTTTTGGAGAAATCTACTTTTTTGGAAAAAGGCACTTTTTTTGGAAAAAGGTACATTTTTGGAAAAAGGTACTTTTTTGGAAAAAGGTACTTTTTTTGGAAAAAGGTACTTTTTGTGTTGTGGAAAAAGGTATTATTTTTTGGAAAAATGTACTATTTTTGGAAAAATGTACTTTTTGTGGAAAAAGGTACTTTTTTTTGGAAAAATGTACTATTTTTGGAAAAATGTACTATTTTTGGAAAAATGTACTTTTTTGAAAAAGGTACTTTTTTGGAAAAAGGCATTTTTTTTTTTTGGAAAAAGGTACTTTTTTTGGAAAAAGGAACTTTTTTGGAAAAAGGTATTTTTTTTTTGGAAAAAGGTACTTTTTTTGGAAAAAGGTACTTTTTTTGGAAAAAGGTACTTCTTGTGGAAAAAGGTACTTCTTGTGGAAAAAGGTACTTTTTTTTGGAAAAAGGTACTTTTTTTGGAAAAAGGTACTTTTTTTGGAAAAAGGTACTTTTTTTGGAAAAATGTACTTTTTTGAAAAAGGTACTTTTTTGGAAAAAGGCACATTTTTTTGGAAAAAGGTACTTTTTTTTGGAAAAGGGTACTTTTTTGGAAAAAGGTACTTTTTTGGAAAAAGGTACTTTTTTGGAAAAAGGTACTTTTTTGTCCCCTTTTTGCCCCTCCCGATAAGAATTTCCAAAAATGCCGTCTCAACGGACGTCTACACCGGTCGAGGAACCTACATACCAAATTTCAACTTCGTAGCTCCAGCAGTTTGAGAAGGCCGTCAAGGGGGAGACTTTATCCCCTTTTTGCCCCTCCCTGTTAAAATTTCCCAAAAATCCCGTCTTGGTGGATGTCTACGATAGTGGAGGAACCTTTATACCAAATTTCAACTTCCTACCTCCGGCGGTTTGGGCAGGCCGTCAAGGGGGCTCTTTTCCCCTTTTTAACCCCCATTTTTTCAACGACCCTGTCCAAAATTCTCGAAAGTACTTTCCAGAAAAGTTAGCCCCTACTCCAAGGAACACATATCTAAAATTTCAGCTTTCTAGCCAAAGGGGTTTTGGCAGGCCGCCAAGGGGGAGACTTTTCCCCTTTTTGCCCGTTCCGGTAGGAATTTCCAAAAATCCCGTCTTAGCGGACGTCTACGCCGAAAGACGAACCTACATACCAAATTTCAACTTCCTAGCTTCAGCGGTTTGGGCTGGGCGATGTTGAGTCAGTCAGTCAATCAGTCAGTCAGTCACGTTATTCTTTTATATATAGAAGAGATGGAAGAAATTTAAAACCCCTGAATTGCAATTTTTGTTTAAATCCGCTAGGAAAAAAGTTGTGGATAACATAAATAAGGCTAACAGCGTACTATCAACAGAAATTTTCAACAGCTATAGATAACAAGAGCAAGTGGAATGAAATCCGTGAAATTGGTATTGGTAAAAAGCAGTGTTGCCATTTCAGTGCTTTTCGGGTATTTTTTGGTGCTTTTTTCCTTCCCGTACCCGGTGGTTTTTTACAAATACCCGTTTATAAAAAGCGGGTATTTACAGTGCTTTTTCAGATTTCTGGCAGTGCTTTTAGTGCTTTTTGTACAGTTTATATTTTTGGTATTTGTTCTCCTTTTTTTCAATTTTTCTTGAAATTTCTGTCAAAGTTGAAAAAGTAATACGAAATATACAAAAAATACATTTTTTAACAATGTTTGTAGTACAATTTTAAATAGTAACTTCGTTATATTTAAACTTCAAAATTTTGAAATATTAGTTTGGTGCTTTTTTACCCCTTTTTTGGTTATTTTTTGAACCTTTTTTACACGATTTTACAAAGCTAAAATGTGTTTTTAAAATCTTGACTTACATTTTTCAAAAAATTATTATCGTGCTTTTTTACCCCATTTTTGGTAAATTTTTACCCTTTTTACCCGTTTTCACAATGCTCACGGTGCTTTCCTGCCTTCGAGAGTTGGCAACACTGGTAAAAAGAGTGTTTGCATTACTAGTTCTGACGTTGACGTAAATAAACTAAACCACCAATTTGTTGACGTTAAAGTGGCAAGACCAACTGAAAATGAATATGAAAAAATCCATGTAGTGCCTTTTGAAAATTGTTTTTATTTTCGATGTGAGGATCAAATAGAAGTTCTAAAAAGTATAACATCAATAAAATCAAATGCTGTGGGTTTGGATGGACTTAATCCTAGATTTTTGAAACTTATCATCGCTAGAATTCTGCCATTCATTACGTACGTATTTAATACCATATTAACTTAGTCAATATTCCCCGATATATGGAAAGAAGCCAAAATAATTCCGATCCCTAAGAACAGCAGTGAATTTAGACCAATTGCCATACTACCTTTTTTGTCCAAGGTAATGGAAAATCTAATGAAAAGTCCAATGTATAAATATTTACAGGAGCATAATTTCCTAACAGAAAAACAGTCTGGTTTTAGACAGGGAAGAAGTTGCATCACGGTGTTGATCGATGTGGTTGAAGAAATTAGGTCAAAACTGGATAATGATATGGTATCCTTTCTTGTGCTGTTAGATCACAGCAAAGCTTTTGATACAGTTGATCACTCAATTCTGCTGACCAAACTCCAAAAGCTTTTTAATTTTTCTAATTCGGCTAAAAAACTTATTTCGTCATACCTTTTAAACCGTAAACAAGTTGTTTTTTTAAATAGCTTGACTTCCAATGCAGTTCATGTTGATAGAGGGGTACCACAGGGGTCCATTCTTGGTCCATTGCTTTTTTGTATGTACATTAATGATCTTCCTGAAGCTGTAAGTCACTGTGATATACAAATGTATGCGGATGATGTACAGTTGTACTTAAGCACCAAAATGGAAAATGTACGTTATTGTATTGAACGCATCAACAATGATTTAAAAAAAATTCACAAAAGTCTAAACCCAACGAAATCAAAATGTATCTTTATATCAAGAAATAATAAAAAAAAGACTTGATAATAACGTCTCTGTGCTAATAAATAACACTACAATCGATTTTGTTCCATCATCATCAAATCTAGGAATAACGTTTAATGCCGAGCTTTCTTGGAAAAATCACATAAATATTTCGGCTGGAAAAGTTCATGGGATGTTGAGAAACCTGTGTGTTAAAGTGTCGACGCCCTTTAAAATACGTATGCTCCTGGCAAAAACATATCTAATACCTGTTTTGCTGTATGGATGTGAAATATTTGCAAATTGTGACACCACTGATTACGACCGACTTCGAGTCACATATAATAATATAGCCAGATATGTATTTAATCGCAGTAGAAGGGATAATATAACATCGTTCACATATCAGTTGCATAATATTTGTTTTAAAGACTTACTAAAGTATAAAAGCCTTTTGATGATGCATAAGCTGATATATTCAAAGGAACCTGAATATCTCCATAGAAGAATTACTTTTGCCAAATCTCCACGTGGAAGAGTCCTGATCACACAAAAATATAAATACGTTTTATCTACAAGACAATTTTTTAATTACACAATCGGTCTTTGGAATGACTTACCATCAAATATTCAATTGGTTAGCAACACAATACGCTTTAAAATGGAACTATTAAATTTGTTTAAAATGTATTAAATATTTTTCAATTTTATAATGCTTATTTTAATTTATATGTATGTTTGTGCAATTTAAATTTCACTGTGTTATTTTTAAGTTTTTTAATTTATAATTAATATCAATTTATAAATTGTATTTGAATTTGACAAAACATTTACTTGAAAGTTTTACGTGCTATCACTGTAATTTATAAGATTTATTCTTGTTGTGATAGTTTGGATCAATAAACAAAACTAAAACGTAGGAGTTTTTGCAATAAAAAATCCAAAATAAATTTGATATCCCAGCAAACAAAGATGATCATTAGTGACTCTAAAATGAGCTCCAAAAACATAAACATTTTTTACTTTTTCCAATGAAAGTGGTCCGTCCAAAAGCGCCCCCTGTGTACTTAGAAATGACTTGGAAAAAAGAACGTATAAAATCGAAAATTTCCTCATATATATATATATTTGTTCCTTTTACTCCTGCAAGGAGCATAGGGCCGCAAAATTTTCTCATAAATTTAAATAATTTTGGAATCTTCTTTGAGTCCGAAAAATTAAGCCTCATTTTGAGACAGCTTTTTAGATTGTAGAGACAACTTTTTGGATTGTTTTCTGGCGGTTCATATTTTCTACCAAAAAAAGAGTGCTTTCAAAAAAACAATAATCATTTCTATTAGCCATTTAAGAATCTTATTTATGAGCGCTCCGAAATTGCTGGCTGGGATATCCTTTTTAGTCATCGACTTGGCACAAAACAAAAATTCTAATATTTTTTCAGTAATTTTTATTCTTTGTAATTTACTTGTAAAAATTGTATCATCTTTCTTTGGTTTGAAAATAATTTAAACAGAAAGTGATATTAATTTATGATCTTGAGTCAAACTAAAATAACATTCATTTACTTATGATATTGTCATATTAGATTTTATTTGTTGTTTCAAAAAAGGTTGATCATTTTCATTTTACAATTGTTTCGTAGCCATCACGCTAACTCATCAGTTGTCCGCAATAAGAAAATGATAGCTTTACTAAACCAACCGAGATATTACATAAGGTACAAAAAGTCAACGGGACGAGAATTTTGTACTTTCGTATATGAACTGTCTTATTTGGTAAAACCAACTATAAATCAACTCCTTTTTGAAAGCAACAATTACATAAAAGTACCCTTTGAGTACTACCCAGCAAACATGACAATACGAATACGATTCCCCAATCGTATTGCCTGGAAGAACAATTTTATTGCGGCAACAATCGTCTTCGTATTGCGGAAGATACCCCATTTGGTAGAAAACGTGTCCCGAATGCAATACTTCTTAGCAATACGAAAGCGAATCTTCTGGACGATAAATATGAGATATTGCTTTATTATCATCTAGAAGATATAAAAAAGTAATACAAATATCGCCGATTTATCTTCTGGATGATAAAAAGAAGATATAGCTGGAAAAACCCCCCAGATGATAAATATATGTTTATGAAAATGTACATTTTTATATTTATTATAAAAACTCATGTTTAAAATATAAATTTATTCGCCTTACACCTAATCAGCCATTCATCCGCTGATTTAAAGTTATTTTGCCATCCGTTATTTTTTGGAAAATAAAATTAATTTAGGTTTTATCTGCAACATACACTCGAGTATATATAATTAAATACATGCAATTTAGCTTACCTTAGTTTATGCAATTTTATTGGCAAAATCTGTGCCAATGTTATCTGCTTTTTTAATTTTTTCAATTTTATAAAATGTTTTTTTTTTTTAATAGAAAAGTAAATGTATTTTTTGACATTTTTTTTTTATATCGACGATTTATCTTCTAACTGAGAAAAAGAAGATAAGTTTCAAATAATACTTTGATTGTATTCAAAACGAAAAATTAATGATATTGCCGCAATATCTTCTGGATGATATATCTTTCAAATGCTTATTGGGTATTTATATATATGTTTGTGTGTTCTTTGTCAATACATTTGTAAAAACAACGAACTTTAAACTCAAAACAAAATAAATATTTGAATGAGATTTTAGCCGTGGTATGCTTATTTTCAACAATTATTTTAATTTTTGCATTCAAAATACAAAAATTGTTTTTTCGGACTTTTTATATCTTCATATATTTAGTGGGAATATTCTTCTACCTCAAGTCCACATTCTAAAATGATATTGTCATATTGAAACAACAAATAAAATCTAATATGACAATATCATATTAGAATTTGGACTTGAGGTAGAAGAATATTCTAACTAAATATATGAAGATATAGAAAGTCCGAAAAAAAAATCGATACCAATTCGTATTTTTTTCTTAATTATTCGAACTACTTGTGACAGTAGAAGTTGCTATCAGTAAAACTGGATCTGGTTTTGCACGTTTAGGTAGAGTGGCTGCCCTTAAATAAGGATTATCAATATTTGGATTCTCTAAGATGGCCTTATTTGTGCTGGAATTTGGTTTAATATCGTTATCAGGTTTTGTTTCCTTTTCAGTCTTATCGGATTTTTTTTCAAATTCCTCAATACTAGCGCCAACACTGCCATTTCCGCCACAAACACCACCACTCCCTTCATTTCCAACACCCTCTTCTTCATTGCCGCTTTCATTTTCTTCATCGTCTGCAGAAATTAAAATTAGAATCTTATATAAGTGAAAATCAATAATTTTCCATACCTTTGCAATCTTCAGTACGATTTGCTACCAAATAATGATACTCTAATTCTTCAAAATCGAAAACTTGATCTGTTGGATTTAAAGCAGCTAAATATGGCGGAAATGCGGGTTTACATGCAATTACTATAAAATAAGAGATCAGTTATTTTAATTGCTTTTATTGGTAATTTTACTAAAGCAAAAAAGTTTTGATATATCTAGTAAAAAAAAATTATATCGTCGGCTTGCCTGCAAGTGCTATGTGTTTTAAATAGATTTTCAGGAGAGCGAAAAAACTGTTAAAAAATGGCATTTTAAGATATTTTATTGACATCATTTGCCTTAATTATGATTTTAGTAAATGAGTTCGTGAATCATCAAGGCACAAGATGCCAATAAAATATCTTAAAAGGCTATTTTTTTAACAGTTTTTTCACTGTCCACAAAACTTGTAAAAAACACATAGCACTACTTGCAGGCAAGCCGACGATATGTGTTTACGAATTATATATAAGTACATACATATATCGGAAAAATGAGAACATCTAATTCTATTAAATTAGTTCGTATTAGATCTACATTGATTCAATTAGATCAACTTTGATGGAATAGATATGGTTCGACACAACTTTATCCGAATATTGTTCTAACCAGAGTAAAAAGATTATACATATACCCAGCAAAATATTGGTAATGACACCTCATTACTATCTGCATTACCAAAAATGATATATCATTACCTTTTGCATTATTTTATAATATAAAATAATGACTTCCTAATAACGGCCTATTGTATTCATTGTTTCTAAATATAAAATAATGACTTACTCACAATAGTTTAAATAATTACTTTTTACTAGTGTTTCCAATTCGGTTCATCGATTAACCGATTCCTCGATTAATCGCCTCTATTTCGGTTAATGTCGAAACAAATAATTTAAAACTCAAATAATTATTCGATCCGAATAATTAATCGACAGGTCGATTAACCGGTTACAATTTTAATATGGAATTTTTCTCTTATTTTTTTCCCAAAACTTCATCATTTTCTTAACTTTGGCTAAAAATTACAAGAAAAGCTTAGAATAAACATAAAATTACTAAAATACCACCAAATTCTTTTAAAATTGAGTGAAAGAGGTCGTTAAGCCTTTAGATACCTTTTTTAAGCAAAATAAAGGTATTTCTAAAACTACCCAAAATACACGAAGTGTCTGGCTGGATCAGCGTCGAAGTGCTCTATAGGCTTTAATCAATACAGTAGGCGATTTTTGATTCTGTTCTTTTAAAAATTAAAGCTAATGTAAATTCTATTTCCATGTCCTTCAAGGCAAGGTTGCATTTTTTCAAATATGTGTCCTACAACTGTCAACTGACATCTTAATTCTGAAGAAACTCTACCTTTTCTCACATCTCCAAAGAAAGTATAATCGATTCAAAACCACATCAATTCTACAACATGTCCAACTACACCATTTTCAGTTTTATTTCAAAATTGTTTAAAAATGTATTAAAATTATCCAAATATATTTTAAAATTGTTTAAAAAGTTTCAAAATTGTCCAAAATTATCCAGAAATTTTTTAAATTCTTCCAGTGGGTTTCTATTCCACTCTTCCTCTGTTAACCTTTACTCTTTATTTTTGTTCGTGAAGTCGGGAACGCAAACTAAAACATGTTGGTAAATATTGTAAAAAAAATGAGAGATTGAGTGTTTTTTTTTACACATTTCCCTATATAAAAAGCATTGAAGTTGAGAGATTGAGTGTTTTTTTTTACACATTTCCCTATATAAAAAGCATTGAAGTTGAGTGAGTTTTTTCAGATTTTTAAGAGAATTTTCAGATTTTTAAGAGGATTTAAGAGATTCCAATGTTGCCTCAACATGCAAAAACTTCCCGTGCTAACAAACATTTGTCAATGGTGTCAATTTTGGGGTTTTTTAAACTAATATTGGTAGTTAATATAGTTTTATTTTTTAAAATATAGTTTATTTTAATAAAAACAATATACATTTAAATTAACAAGAACGGTGAAAATTAATTATATATTATTTGTATAATAAAATAAATTATTTACTAAATTCTTTTCGTTTATTTAACCTTCTTTTTTAATTTTTAACTCTACTATTTTCTTGAGCTTAAGGTTTGGTTTTTATTTATAAAAAGTTTTTTATTTTCGATATTTCGCTACTCCAATGTGTAGCATCTTCAGGAAATAACAATTAATTGAAAAAATTATAAACATGCTACACATTGGAGTAGCGAAATATCGAAAATAAAAAACTTTTTATAAATAAAAACCAAACCTTAAGCTCAAGAAAATAGTAGAGTTAAAAATAAATTATTTACAAAATGTTCAAATAATATTAACAAAAGTTATTAAATATTATTTGTATAATAAAATAAATTATTTAAAAAATTTTAAAATAATATTAACAAAAATTATTAAAAACAGTAGCTAAAAAAAATTTACTACACTCATTAAAAAACCCCTAAATGGATTAGGATTAATCGATTAATCGCCAATTTTCTCGAATAACCGACCCGAATAACCGGTTAATCAGTTTTAGTGATTTTTATTATATATTATTTGTATAATAAAATAAATTATTTACAAAATTTTCAAATAATATTAACAAAAATTATTAAATATTATTTGTATACCTAACACCTGTGTACCTAACGTTTATAGACTTCGAGAAGGCTTTTGACACCCTAAATCACGCAGCCATATGGGACGCGTTGGAATGTAAAGGTATACCTACCAAGCTAATAAGACTTATTAAAGGTCTATATGAAAACGCTACCTGTCGAATTCTTCACGAAGGACAACTAAGCAATAAAATAAACATTAACTCCGGTGTACGTCAAGGGTGTGTATTATCACCATTGCTTTTTAACTGTGTGCTTGACGTAGTAATGAATAAGGCAACATCCCATAGAAGAGGAATTACTTGGGGTCTCCAAGGCAGACTGGAGGACCTTGACTATGCTGATGACATTTATCTACTTACCCACACCTTTTCAGACATGCAATCTAAGTTATCACTAGTCCAGGAAACTGCATCAGATGTTGGCTTAAGAATAAATATCGGCAAAACAAAAATAATGCCAGTAAATGTAAATAACGAGCAAACATTAACCGTTCAGAATCAATCGCTTGATGAAGTAGAATCATTCTGTTACCTGGGAAGCATATTGGACAAAAGTGGCGGATCCAAAGCCGATATATCTAACCGTATAAACAAAGCCCGGCAAGCTTTCGGCCAACTCAAGTCAGTGTGGAACTCTTCACATATATCAAGAAGGACGAAGCTAAGGATATTCAACTCCAATATAAAATCCACACTGTTGTATGGATGCGAGACGTGGAATGCAGCACCTCGCGACATACATTCCATACAAGTTTTTGTGAATAAATGCTTAAGAAAGATTGTACACATATTCTGGCCTAGAACAATTTCAAATTGCCGACTCTGGTCAGAAACTGGTCAACAACCTATCCAAATTGAAATCCGCAAACGCAAATGGAATTGGATTGGACATACATTACGTAAAAAACCCAATGATATTGCTAAACAAGCTATAGACTGGAACCCGCAAGGCAGACAACGTATAGGAAGACCAGCACACACCTGGAAACGGCAAATCGAAACCGAAATATCCAACTTACACCTTCGTTGGAATGAAATCAAACACCGTGCATCAGATCGAACGTATTGGAATAATCTTGTTGCGGCCCTATGCTCCTTGCAGGAGTAAAAGGAACAAATATATATATATATTTGTATAATAAAATAAATTATTTAAAAAATTTTAAAATAATATTAACAAAAATTATTAAAAACAGTAGCTGAAAAAAATTTACTACACTCATTAAAAAACCCCTAAATGGAAAATCAAACTTGACAATACAGATCAAAGAAGTTTTTTTCAAAAGAAAAAAAAGGAAAAACTGTTTCTCAAAATGCTCTTCCAACTCATTTTTTCTCTTAACAACATTATCAACATGTTTTCTTAACCTTTCCCAAGTTCGCCACACAACAACAAAATTTGTGAGGACGGTAGTCTCTCTTTAGATTTATACTGGTTGATTCTTCCAAAAATGTTTTAAAATTGTCCAAAAATCACTCAAAATTGTTCAAAAATGTTTTAAAATTATTCAAAAATCTGTCTAAAAAATTAAAATTGTCTAAAAAACTTTGATATTTGTCCAATTGCATTTCAAAATTGTCCAAAATGTATTTTAAAATTTTCAAAATGTATTTCAAAATTACAAATATATTTTAATATATTTTATTTGTATTTAAGAAAATTATATTTGTATTTTAAAATTGTTCAAATACATTTCAAAATTATTCACTTGCATTTAAAAATTTGAAATCTGTATTTCAGAATTGTAAAATTGCATTCAAAATAATTCCATTTGTACTTCAAAATTCTCCAAATGTATTTCAGAAATTTCCAAATGTATTTAAAAAGACTCTATTTGTATTCCAAAATTTTCCAAATGTATTTAATAAAATTCCAATTGCATTTAAATTTTTTCCAAATGTATTTTAGAAATTTCTACTTTTATTTTAAAAGCATTTTTACAAATATACATGTTTTCTCTTTCATAATGAAAATTTTATAGGAATTATGAGACTTAAGAGAAAGAGAAAGCGTGTATGTTTGAAAAAAATGCTTTTAAAATAAAAATAGAAATTTCTGAAATACATTTGGAAAAATTTAGAATTTTATTAAATACATAAATACAGAAGGGAATGTTAGCTCAAACTTTGGATAATTTTGTTTATTGTCAATGGCCCTTAAAAACGGAAAAAAGACTGAGAAATTTAACAATTGTTTATGATATTCTTTAGTCTACTAACTCTACTATTCAGAAAATTTTTTTGCAAATTTTTGTAGAGTAAATTGGTATTTTCATTTAACTAATATTTTACTCAAATGGAACTAAATTTTTTTTATTCCTTCAGGGGAGGAGGAAGAACTTTGGATAATAATTTCTTTAAATGCAATATTATATTTATTGAGTATTGATTAAATATGCATTCAAAGAAATTTTGTATCCAAAGTTTTACAGATTAAAAAAAATTCGTAAGAAGTAAAAAATCTACCTTGAGTTATGCTATTTTTAACTTACTAATATTTAGAAAAAAATCTCCTAGTTTCAGCAGTTTTTTTTTGCCATTTTTAACTAATTTTTAATAGCTTCAGCTATATTTTACATAAATTTTTCTATTAGTATAAGAAATGTTTCAATTTAGATAATCTCAGATTCCGAAACTTTTCAACCTTAAGGTACATTTACACGCGAGAGAAAACTGCTAGGGATGGAGCAAAAACACTCCAAAATAGATAAACTCATTCAAAATAGAGCTAATTAGAGGTGATTTTTGTTTCATCTCTAGCATTTTCTCTCTAGTGTAGATGTGCTTTTTTAATTTGAAAATTTTTTTTAAATATTTCATGTTCATGTGTCATGTTGATATTTAACAAAAACAGGAAGCTGTTAGTGTTTTTGTTGGTAAAAAGTTAAGGAAATACATTAATTTTGTGTTAAACGATTAATCGATTAATCGCCAATTTTCTCGAATAACCGACCCGAATAACCGGTTAATCAGTTTTAGTGATTTTTCGAATAATGCAATAACCGGTTAATCGCCTATGTCGAATAATTGGAAACAGTAATTTTTACACAGTTAAATTTTATACATTTTTATTTATTATATCGTTAGCTGAAATGCAAAACCACGTAACTAACAAAAAATTCAAAATCGGTTTTTTGATCGATTATGATGCATATCAACGAGGTCCACGTCTTCTCCAATTTTTACTGTCATATAATAAAAATTAGACATATTATTAGCGAAAATCGAAAGCACGTAACTACATACTTATTGCTTGAAAATTGTAACTAACACATATTTATTTCTATTGAATTTTATTTATTCATAGTAGGATTTGAATTTTTATATTTCACTAGCGGATAGTGCTACTACGCTCCCCTCCCCTAGTAGTCCTATTTTCTCATAATTATAGTGATTATAGTTTGAAATTTTTACTTTGTTAATTATAATAAATTTTTTTTTTGGAGATCCCACAGTCAATATGATTCGTGTATTAGCGTATGATCCCTCTGGAGTAATTTATTTTAAATTAAGTGCAACAGATGAGTTTAAGGAATTTCCACAAAGAATTGGAAACAAATTAAAAGCGTTTGAAACTTTGAAGTTGCATTTACAAAGAATAAAAATTTCAAGCAAAAAATGGCAACATCTTCAGGACCTTAAACCATTTCTTCCACACAATTGTCATTATTATTACAATGAAATTCCATTTGAGAAGTAAAGGTTTAATTTTTTCCTTTATTTGTATTGTAGTAATTGTTGTTAATTATCTTTTGCTTTTGTAAATCATTTTTTATTTTCATATTTAAAAAAAAATAATAAATATATAAAGCGATATATTAAATAACAAGGGAACAACTTCTTTTATTCTACATTTTATGAATGCAAAACAAAATTTTCCTTGAAACTTAAAAAAAATTCATTGTAGTTACGTGTTTTTGTTTAAGAAAATACGAGTTCAAAAGCGCATAACTAACTTAACTCTTTGAAACATTAATAAATTATTACTTTTATTCCAGAAATGAATTAATCAGTCTATATTTAGAAAATCTGCGATATTTGATTACCATTGATTTGATTGCAAAACTCCATTTATTTTTCAATATATAACATTTTTTGTTTCTCCTGTAAAATAGTAAAAATGTTAGTTACGTGGTTTTGCATTTCAGCTAACGATATGTAAATATGTTTAAATTTTTATGATGAGTCCTAAAATTACACACTAGAGAAAACTTAAATTTTTCTGAATGTATTTCCTTAAGCTAATAGTATTTGCTTAACTCCTAAAAAAGCCAAAATGCAAGTACAATGTGGGTTTTTTGATAGGATAAATTTTTGAGAATAATTTTTATGCATATAAATTTCTTGATCTAATATCTATTTAGTTACACGCATAGAGAAAATTCGTGGTGACAACCGAAATTATAGCCAATCAAATGGCTCCATTATGATAATAGACAATTAATTGATACAATAGTTATTTGACTGTGATAAAAATATTTTAATTGTCCGGTTGTCAGGGCGGTTGTTAGAACGATTCTGTTTTCTGATTGTTGGAAACGTTATAAAAACCTGAAGATTTTTCAGTACAAAAATCCTTAAAACCTGAAGATCTATATGTAGGTATTTCGATGGAAAAATGCTTACAATCTGTGAGATTTTCAATAGAGCAAAGTACACAAAAGCTTAAAATTGTCATTTATGTGATTTTGTAGAAAAATTTAGTCAAGGTGTTAACGTTTTTCTATGTTAGAAATCATGCAGAAATTAGTAAAGTGAAAAAAGATTTGTTCTAACAGCTAAATTTTTAACCAATCGATACAAATTTCTAGTCGTGATCTATACAAACCCTATTCGAAGCATGGCTATAGATTAGAGTCTCCCTTAAAAATGGATTTGTCATTACACCCCCAATTTTATTGGAAATGGTCCCAAATGGAAGAAATCGTGTCCTTATGCATGAAAGTCCTTGCCCTGGTAATGATATATAATTATTGGTAATGCAGAAAGCAATGACGTGTCATTACCAATATTTTGCTTGGTTACTATTAAAAATTCACAAAATTCGAAATTTCGAAAAAAAATATTTTTTATTTCATTTAATATACCCAGCCAGCAATTTCGGAGCGATCATAAATAAGATTTTGAAATGGCTCATAGAAATGATTATTGTTTTTTTGAAAACACTCTTTTTTTGGTAGAAAATATGAACCCTCAGAAAGCAATCCAAAAAGTTGTCTCTACAATCTAAAAAGCTGTCTCAAAACGAGGGTTCATTTTTCGGACTCAAAGAAGATTCCAAAATTATTTAAATTTATGAAGAAAATTTCGATTTTATGCGTTCTTTTTTCTGAGTCATTTCTGAGTACACAGGGGGCTCTTTTGGACGGACCACTTTCATAGGAAAAAGTGGAAAAATGTTTATGTTTTTGGAGCTCATTTCTGAGTCATTAATGATCATCTTTGTTTGCTGGGTAGTCAAAAAGATTCAGGCATGAAATTTTGACTTCATCGGATATCATTAACCCACTTTAGCCTGGAATCCAAAATGACCCACGAATTTGATAAAAATGCAAAAACGTGTCTTTTTAAATTAATTTTAAAGATTTTTTAAAATGCCTAATTTGCAGATGTCGATTGCTTTCGTACCACATAATTGTTGATATTGAAGAAAAAAAATAAATTGGAAAAATGATAATTCGAGTTTCTGTTTGGAGCTGCTTTCCAGGACATTTTACAAAAATTGCTCATTTTGGCAAAAATTTAACAAAATTTAAATGTTTTCATCAAATTTTACACAGTTTTCGGAAAAAGATCACTTAAATTTGGTTAGACTATAATTATCTTGATATTTGTTTAACAAATATTTAACCCTCAGTGGCCTGGGGTCAGAAAAGACACATGAAACTTAATATTAATTATGACTACGAGATTGTAAAAGCCATTAAATTATTAAAAAAAAATCTCAACTGGATAAAAATAATTATTTTATGTAACGTTATCCACATGGGGTTAATTTTTATACTTTTGGCCAAAAACGCCCAACTAGGAAATTTACAGAATAACACCTTTAATAATTTTCGGAAAATTATCACTTTGAATGAATGAAAAAAAATTTTTCCACTTGATAAAAATTATTATTTTGAGTAACTTGATCCATATAGCTTTACAATCTCGTAGTCCTAATTAATATTAAGTTTCATGGGACTTTTCTGATCACTAAGGGTTAAATATTTTTTAAACAAATATAAAGATAATTATAGTCTAACCAAATTTAAGTGATGTTTTTCCGAAAACTGTGTAAAATTTGATGAAAACATTAAAATTTTGTTAAATTTTTGATAAAATGAGCAATTTTTGTAAAATGTCCTGGAAAGCAGTCGCTCCAAACACAAACTCGAATTATCATTTTTCCAATTTATTTTTTTTTTCTTTAATATCAACTATTGCATGGTACGAATATCAATCGACATCTCCAAATTAAGCATTATAAAAAATCTTTAAAATTAATTTAAAAAACATGTGTAACACTGTTCTATTGTTACTACCATGGGAGGTGTTCTGCTGAGATAAGTGCACTTATCCCGATGCCCCGTGTTTTTGGCCGTAACACGCGCTTGTACAGTAGATCTCATCCGTTTGTGGTTGATTGTCCAGTTAGTCGCACGACGCATTAAAGAGAGAATTCGTTCATTAGTCGAACCGCCCGTATGTGGAATAAACTCCCCGCAGATGTCATTCCTGATACTTACAATTCAAGTCAAACGTTCACAAACACTACTCCCTATTTCCTCCTTCCCATATCCTATTTTCCTGATATCAACACAATGCATTGCATTAGTAGGGGGCATCCCCTGAGTGTTGGTCTATAGTAAAAAAAAAAAAAAAACACGTTTTTTCATTTTTATCAAATTTGTGGATCATTTTTGATTCCAGTCAAAAGTGGGTTAATGATATCGGAATAATTTTGACTATATTAATGAATAAGTGAAATAAAAAGTTAATTTTTTCGAAATTTAGAATTCCCTACTAAAAAAAAATTATCTGACTTTTGTAATTATATACAATTATATCCGAAAAATGAGAACATCTAATTGTATCAAATTAGATCGTATTATGACCATATTAGATCTAATTTGACGCAATTAGATTTAATTTGATGGAATAAGATATGGTTTGATACAGTTTTATCGGGATTTTGTCCTCATCCAAATATATCAAATATAATATAATCATATCCAACTAGATATAATGGTATATAATTCGATACAATTATACATAATTATATGAGGCATATGTAACTATATGTAGGTCTATATATAATTGGATAATGTAATATGTTGCGCTATATATTGTGCAATATATAACAAGATATAGTTATATATTTAGGATATAATTTCGTAAAATTTTATATAATTATATCTTGGTATATATGTTCCAATATATAATTATACAAAATTTTATATGATAATATATGACTATATCAAAACTTTTTTACTTGGGTTTTGGGAATTTTTAATAGTAATATACTTTTTTTTCCAAAATGGGCCGTTTTCGTCCAACTTTCGGCACGGGTTAACGTTTTCCAAAAAAAAAATCGATTTCTTCCATTTGGGATCATTTCCAATAAAACTGGGGGGTGTAATGAACGAAAATCGACAAATCGCTATCATATTTGATCAATCTGATACAAAAAAAAATTACAAAAGGAATAGTAATAGATCATTGAAATTTCAGTTTTCTGTACTTCAAAAAGTGTTGATTTTTTCATTGAAAAAAATTTAGTCTTGGGGTCTGTGTAGGGAGAAATGTGTAAGGTTTTTTAGGATGGTATGAAAATTAACCGAAAAATTTTGTTCCAGCAACCAAACCATTCGGTTGAAATTAGGTTGGCTGCATAATTCTGTTTTTTTGGATTATCATATTTTTAAAAATTTGTACTGATTTGAAGTCCGAAAAACATGGTCACCCTAATTATATAACCACTTATTTGGTAATGAAAGATTTTGCTGGATATCTTATATATACACCGATAAAATTTCTCAGTTGCTCAGTTAAAGAATTCCGCATTTAAAACTGAAAAAGTTCAAATTAACTGAAATAATTGATAATAACACTGTGAGACAAATGGTAGTGGTCAGTGATCGGGAAGGGTTCAAACTACCGGGGAAAGTTATATCTGTAAAAAAGAAGTTATACGTGTCCCGGTGTTTCGCTGGGTCAACCCTAGGAATCGAGATATATCGATTTGACCTTTGGTGGTCTTTTTTTTGACATAACTCGAGAACCACTAGTCCGATTTTGCTCAAACAATTTTAAAAAAATTAAAAATTACAATTCCTTTAATATGTTCATATAACGTTTTTCTATATACTCAACAGTTTTGCCTGTAAAAATAAATGTATGAAGAAAAAAATATTTTTTGCCTAAAATATTAAAAAAAAAGTAATAAACAAAAGGTTATTGATTTTTATGGTAGCGGTAACAAACATTTATTTTTACCGGCAAAACTGTTGAGTATATAGAAAAACGTTATATGAACAGATTAAAGGAATTGTAATTTTTAATTTTTTTAAAATTGTTTGAGCAAAATCGGACTAGTGGTTCTCGAAAAAAGATATATCTCGATTCCTAGGGGTGACCCAGCGAAACGCCGGGACACGTATAACTTGTTTTTGACCGATATAACATTTCCCGTTGGTTTCATCCCATCCCGATTTTGACTGTCGCATAGTGTAACTAATGCTTTAGTTAAACTAAAAACGTATTTTGTTACCCTGTAAATAAAAACTTCATACTGTCAAATATTTTTCAAAAAAAAAAAAGATATGCAATAAACGAAACATTTGATTAATCTCCAAAATATATCTTTATAATTAGTTTTGTCCACGGTAAGACATTTTTTTAGATTTTATGAATTATAATAAAACGTATTAATTATTTTTGAGTTCAAAGAAGTGGAGATTAAATGGGAAATTCCCCCCCCCCCCCCCCACCAACCGAAATCGAAAACGAAAAAAAGGGAAAGAAAAGAGAAAAAGGAAAAGAAAAGAAAAAAGGGAAAGGAAAAAATTGGAAAGAAAACAGGGAAAAGAAAAGAGAGAAAAAGGAAAAAATTAAAACAGAAGGCAATATAGAAACAAAAGTTTTTCCAAAGTGAAAAACTGTGCTAAAGCAATTTAACAAAAAAGTCACCCCTATTCTCAAACGTTTTAGATTCTGAAAAAATCACAAAATATTTAATCAATTACGAGAAAAAATACACAAATTACCAAATACTTACCCCCTGTTTTTATAAAGTGAGCGGATTAATTCCGTCTGAGGAATGTGTGTATTTTGTTTTTGTTAAAATAACAAAATACACACAATTCCTCTAGGGGAATGATTCCGCTCGCTTTATAGAAACAGCTGGTTAAGTAAATTTTTATTTCTGACAATCTTTCATTTAGAAAAAAAAAACTACAAATGAATACGTTTATGTAAATTTTCCTAAAGAACATTTGGGATATTTTTCGTTTGAAAAGTTTGTCAAACTATAAAAATATTTTTTTTAAGAATTAAATTTAATTAAAAATCAATTGTGATACTATTTTTCATAAAAACATTTTTTTTGTATAAAAATATATAATAGTAAAAATCAAAGAATCTATATTTAGGTCAAAGGCTTTAAAAACTACATTTTTACAGTAAAGCACCGTAAGTTCTTTTTCACGTGGAAAAATTACACTCAAACTTTAAAGGCCTCAAATCGTAATTTAAATTCTGAAAATGTGCAATGTTTTTTATTTTATTATAAAGACACAATCACAATATACACAAAATGTCACTTTTTCACAAGAAAAATAATAGTCTTGTATACTAAATTTGCGTGAAAACAAAGTCTACACGATTTTCACGTGAAACTCATTGTCGTGAAAAATTAGTTTTTTTATAACAGTTTTTTCACGTGAAACTCAAACAACTTACGGTGCTTAACCATAGGAATTTTTTCCCCTTTTCCCTTGAAAAAAATTCAGCCGAAATTGAACTCTAAAGGCCTCAAATGGTTATTTAAATTGTGAATAAAAACATTTTGTATTTTATAGAAAAGATGTTGTTACAACAAACACAAAACGATATAAATATTACTAAATTTGCTGAAAAACAAATGATAAAGAATTTTCACACATAACACTTATCGATAAAAACATTTTGCTTATATGAAAAATCGAAACACCTTACTGAGCTTAAAATAACAAATTTTTAAAAATTTATTGAGGAAACGTTTTTGCAAATCAATTTTTTTCTTTCTCCGCAGACTCTACAATTGTTTCTCTTTTAAAACTGTCGAGTGTATATTAAAACCTCAAAATGAGATAATAAATATTTTAAATGAGAATTTGATTGAGATCTGAGGATTTTCTACGCACAAGAAATTTAAATAAACTATATTTTCAAATTGGAAATTTATTAATTCTAGTTCGAGGCCAATTTCCTTATTATGAATTAATATAACTAATAAGCACTTTTTTCCAAAAACTGCTATCTGTCTTCATCAGGATATTCTCCTGACAAATACTTCACAGAGTTTTTTCTTAAAAAAAGGACTTATTATGTTAATTCATAATAAGGAAATTGGCCTCGAACTAGAATTAATAAATTTCCAATTTATCAATTAAAAAGGTCGAAAAAACTATTTTTATTTTTAAACAAAAATTGAAAACCAACATTTTAACTATATTTTCGCTAAAAACGCAATGAAGTAAAATTTAAATATAAAATGTTAAAAATTATTTATGGTTTTGAAATCTACGGAGATTAAGTTTTCATTTGAGTATAATAATGTATTTGTACACTTAAAATAAACGTCAGTAGAAAAATCTGTCAAACCGGTTTCAAATCGATTTGACTAATTTTCAACAAATTTTTAGTTGAAACACTTATTTAAGCAAAGATTTTGGTTATATTCATTTAACACTATACTAAAAATCCTCAGTACTTTAACTAGTTTTGTGTGTTAATTTTCAAAACTATTTATAACAAATTTTTAAGACCCCATTCGTTAAATTTTACAAAATTTATTGTTAAAATATAATATTTTCATGTTTCTGTTATTTCCCGGTAGATGGCGCCATTTCTTTCCCTCCCGATTTTTTAAACTAAGAGAGATAGAGTAATATTGATGAAAATTTCGACTACCTCTAACAGTGCAATACCTCAGCGAAAGGGGTTATCTCTATCCAAAAAATGACCTTGGCAGGGCCTTGGACCCTCGGAAATTTTTAAATTTTTATTAAATGTAGAAATTCATAGAGTATTTCTATATAGGAATATCTATTTTAGGAATCAGGAGGATTTCCTGCACGGCAAAGTTTCCAGAATTAAACGAGTTCTGTAAAATAAATATCCTGGAAATCTAAGTGGTTTTATACGGAAGAGTCCTCTCTATTCGAGTAATATTTCCATAAAAGAGTCTTTTAAATGTTAGGGATGAATTTCTCAAAATCTTAAAATTAGAATCTTTCAATTTTTTAATGAAATTGTAAGAGATTTCATTATGAAACAGTCCTCAGAGTCCGAAATAATTTTCATAAAAGTAAATCCCTATAATCTTAAAATTACACACGTTATAAGATACTATTCGGCAAATACTCTCCCAATATATATACTAAGAAAACTACACAGAGGGAATTTTACTGGACGAGTTTTTTTTTTTGAAATTTTGCAGTAAGTTTTATTCACAAAGTAAATGAACAATTTTTTTTAAATTTATATATTTTATGAATCCCGACTAAATGAAACCTTTTGATTGAGTGCATGAAACTTTTAATAATTAAAATGATATTTGTCACAACATTTAATTCAATGAAAAGTTTCAAAGGTCGAGTTCCAGTGAAACTTCATTGGCTTAATGCAAAAATTTATTAATATCATGCGGGTAATTCTCTTAGTGTAGTGCTGAAGCTTCAGAATAAATTTTAGGTTTTTCTTCAGATATGCTTACTTTAAAATTTTTTTTATTTTTTTAAAGAGAAGAAAAACTCAAGAAATTTGTTACATTCATTAAAAGAAGATAGAGGACAGATAAAAGGTGGTGAGAGATGAAAAGCTTCCATTAGTAATATTGCTACCTATTTAAAAAATAAAACCATAATTTTTTTATCCCATTCAGTAAAAGGAATATTTTGATAATCAGAAATAAAAACGATTTTTGTCTTAAATGCAACTTATATAAGAAATTTTGTTTTAAAATTTATTACTTAAGTCAAATTTTATAAAAATTAATTCTTAGTTTTCGCCCATAATAATTTGTTCTAAAACAATTACAAAAGGTATTCGTTACTTCCGAAAAATTACTCAATTTCTGTCTAAACCCAATTTCGAATTTTGAAAAATGTAACATATATTTTTTTCACACAAAGGTAGTCACAAAATTCTCGGTAGAACAATTAGTGGGCAAAAATGGGTTAACAGGTGGTTAATTATAAATATTTCGACTGATATAGCAACCCTATGGATTATACGTGACGTATGAGTAATAAACAAAATTTTAAAATTCCCCCCCCCCCCCCCCCAAAAACGAAAGCTGGAACCGCCACTGAGACCGAGTCAAAAAGATTATTAGGGGTGTGATGAAAATAAAAAACGAACAGTTTTTCAGTCTAGAATAATTAGTTCCGCGAAAATAAAATTGGCTTCAAATTATTATTTATCGTTTTATTTGACTCAGAATATCTAAATAAGGAAATAAAAAATAATTGTTATTATACAGATCGTAAAATATTAACCATTGAAAATTAGATCGTTTTCGTGTTCGATATATATATGGGTGAAATCAAAAAATGTGATAAATTTTTGGCCCATATTTGTGAGAAGCAAAAAGTGTTAATATTTCGGTTTTTTCTTAATGGAATCAGTAAGTTTAGTCATTATAAACCTAATTGCAAAAAATCTCTTCTACAAGTTGTCGCAATAACTTTTTTTGCGCAATCTTAATTTTTTTTTGTGGTAACGGAGTTTACATTTCTGCAAGCAAAAGATATAACAAAAAAAATTGCGTACGAGTTTTCTTCAATTTATTAGTTTTTCGTATTTGAGTTTTCAACTTGCTTTCCAATCATATATAATTTGTGTTTATCAAATTGGCGGTTTCGAGAATAAAAATACAATTCATTCCGCGAAAAAAAATTTTATTTTTTTTTAATTTTGTATTTTTGGTCCTTTTAAATGCTTTTCAAAAGTATAAAATTTTTTAGAATCCAAACAGCGGTTGCGCAGTTACAAAATAATATATTAAAAACACAACATTTCGCGATCAAAAAATTCTTAAATTGTGTGAAAGAAATTTCATTTGTCAAACTAATGTCAGTAATGACTCGAAATATCGATTCAAAACCAATGAAATGCAAAATCAATCGTTTTTCGCTCCAGCAGCTTAGGGTAAAAAACTGATAACTTTTTTTGATTTGACGCAAAATTATTAGTTGAATCGTCTTTTGACAAATAAATATTAGTTGAATCACCTCTGTTTATGGTTATTTTAAAATATTTTAAACATTTATCTACATTTATTTGAATGAAATCTGATGCAAACAATTGTGGTTACGGAGTTTACATTTGGTTACTTTTTTCGTTTTCAATCAGAAACGCTTTGTCAGAATTTTTTTTCCGAAACAAAATCGCATGATGCCTACAAGGTGAATCCAAATATGACATTGTTTTTCTTACTCGTTAAATAGTTTGGTGTAAAAATTAGGAACGGAGTTTACAACATTTTTTCAAATCTTATTAAAGACATCCATTTTCATCTCGAGAATGTTACAAACTGCAGAAAAGCTTCAAGTCTGTTATACTGGATGATTACTTACAGTCCAACATGTCATACATAAATTTATATCTATCGTACAACCTTATAATAAAGGACAGCAACGTTCGCATGTATTCGCATATATTTAATAAATGTATCTGTTCATATATGTCCATATATGCACATATACTTAGGTGTTACCTCATTTTTCGGATCCATACATATATGGTTGAACCATAAATGTTCATATATGGACATTTTTCACCGGGTAATTAAATAAAATGCATTGTTGAATTTAATAAAATGCATTGGTAAAACAACAAAATCATTATGCAATTTAATTAAATATAATTGTTAAGACAACTAATTTTTGTTAATACATTTGACGAAATTTTGTCAAAATAATACCACATAAAATAGTTAAACGTCAAAATATAAATCTACTAAACAATGCGTTAAATTGATGAATAGGTTTTGTTAGTTGTATACACTGATAGAATTTTCGTTCATACTATTAATGAATCGATTTTATTAATCTGAATTCACTGATTAATGAAAAAATTTCATTGAGTTAATGAAAAATTCATTAAGTTAATGAATTTTTCATTATTTATTTTCAACTAACCCGTAAGATATGCTATAATTTTCATAAGGGTTGTGAATTTGCTAATTACTAAAATAGATATATGTTCCAGTAATGAACGCTAGGGTGGCAAACTGAAATTATTTAAATATAAAAGTCCAAATAATGACATCATTTTGTTTTGGCTATTTAGATCAATCGGTAACGCGATATTGTTTACATTCAGCTGATTGCGGGTTCAAGTCGACTTCAGGGAGATGTCAAAAACGTTATAAAAACGAAAAAGAAATATATGTACAAATAAAAATTAATAAAATAAAAATAAATAAAAAAAGTAACGCAAAAAAATATATTTTTTTCAGTTAGTTTTCATTTAATGAATACGTTTCATTGATTTAATGAACGCGTTCTTTGGGGACTTTTGAATGAAAAAAATCATTGGATTCATGAACAAATTCATTAATACTATGCACAAAATTCTATCAGTGTAGTGATCACCCAATCATCAATTTAATATGGATTTTAGTTGATTTCACAGCTGTTTTTGGTTCAGTGTACTATTAAAAATTCCCAAACTTCTAAATTTCGAAAAGCTTAACTTTTTATTTCACTTCCCAGCCAGCAATTTCGGAGCGCTCATAATCAAGATTTTTAAATGGCTCATAGAAATGATTATTGTTTTTTTGAAAACACTCTTTTTTTGGTAGAAAATATGAACCCTCAGAAAGCAATCCAAAAAGTTGGCTATACAATCTAAAAAGCTTTCTCAAAACGAGGGTTCATTTTTCGGAATCAAAAAAGATTCCAAAATTATTTAAATTTATGAAGAAAATTTCGATTTTATACGTTCTTTTTTCTGAGTAATTTCTGAGTACACAGGGGGCTCTTTTGGACGGACCACTTTCATAGGAAAAAGTGGAAAAATGTTTATGTTTTTGGTGCTTATTTCTGACTCATTAATGATCATCTTTGTTTGCTGGGTTATTCATATAATATAGTCAAAATTATTCAGATATGGAATTGTGACTTCATCGGATATCATTGACCCACTTTTGCCTGGAATCAAAAATGACCCACGAATTTGATAAAAACGCAAAAACGTGTTTTTTTAATTAATTTTAAAGATTTTTTAAAATGCTTAATTGGGAGATGTCGATTGATATTTGTACCATGCAATAGTTGATATTAAAGAAAAAAAATAAATTGGAAAAATGATAATTCGAGTTTGTGTTTGGAGCGACTGCTTTCCAGGACATTTAACAAAAATTGCTCATTTTATCAAAAATTTAAAAAAATTTGAAAGTTTTCATCAAATTTTACGCAGTTTTCGGAAAAACATTACTTAAATTTGGTTAGACTAAAATTATCTTTATATTTGTTTAAAAAATCTTTAAACCTTAGTGACCTTGGGTCAGAAAAGTCCCACACACACAGAACAGATTCGTTGTGACAACTGAAGTTGTTGCCTACCGACTTTTGGTAGTTCCATGTACTATCACATAATTCGGTTGCAGCTATCGACATTTACAGGTATACCTACTATGCTTGTAGACGTATCTATTCTTGAAGCATCTGGAGTTCCTGTTCCAGATATTGGTACATCAATTTCAGTTGATTTATCCATAGTGAGACAGGAGCCTTCCTCGCCTCCACAAAAAAGGATACAAATTATGGCTACTTCGACACCTATGGATGAACTTATTGAAAATGCTGCCATCGATCAGCGTGACAAGTTGGCTCATGTACGTGAAGAATGCTGTAAGTATAAGGACGTTGTTGTTGACATAACTTCCAATGATTTTGCGAGAGCTCGTTGGAAAAAAGGAAACCTACAGTTGTGCGAAGAGCAAATCTCTTTTGTCGGAAGCTCTAAATTGGAACAAGAATCAGCTCCTTACGCATGCTTCAAATATTTTTTTACAGATGGGCTAATGGCGAAAATAGTGGACGAAACCATTCATTATGCAAAAGTTGAAAAAATAACCAAAATTTCTTTTTCGATACCCTGGAACTCGGTAAATACATTGGCAGATTATTGGAATAGGCAGAATGGAGTTGATGCAGTACGTAATGTAATGACGATCAACCGTTTTGAGAAAATTAGGGAGTACCTTCATATAAACAACAACGATGAGTACGATGCCGAAAATCCTGATCGTTTATTCAAAGTAAGGCCAATGGTAAATTCCGTAAATGATCGTTTCCAATTGATTCCCATGTTGTCTCGATTATCGATAGACGAGCAGATGTGCTCCACCAAAGTGGGGCATTATATGAAACAGTATCTCCCAAATAAACCAAAAAAATGGGGATTCAAATTCTTCGCCCTTTGCAATACAACGGGTTTCATGTACAAGTTCGAAATTTACACAGGAAAAGAGCATCGCTTATGGCCAGGGGAACCTGATTTGAAAGCCTCTGCGAATATCGTATTGCGTATGACCCGTGAAGTTCCCCGTTTTGAAAATTACATAGTCTATATGGATAACTATTACACGACCATCCCATTACTGGTTTTTTTGAAGACCCAAGGAATTCACAGCATTGGAACCATAAATCGTAACCGAATAAAGAAGTGTAAACTCCCTGACCCAAAGGATATGATGAAAATGAATAGAGGTGTTTCGGCAGAGTTCACAGCAAACATTCTAGGTGTGCAGTTGACATCAATATCCTGGAAAGATAACAAGGTCGTTAACCTTGTGTCCACTTTCGTTGGCATGAAACCATTACTTTCGGAACATGGTATTGATGTTGACGTTCCTACTGTTGAACGATGGGATAAAAAGCACCACAAAGTAATCACCATTCCCTGCCCCCAAATTATAAAAGAATACAATCTACACATGGGCGGGGTAGACCTTATGGATTCTTCTATGGGTCGTCTAAAAATTGGACTAAAAAGCCGAAAATGGTACATCAGAATATTCTACGATTTACTCGATCTTTGTATGGTAAATGCATGGTTACTTTTTAAAAGAGCGAACCCATCAATTGCGATAACCCAAAAGGCGTTCCGACTGGAGGTGTCCTACGTGCTAACAAACATAACACAAAAGAAAAAGAAATGTAGCCGGCCAGACGTGCCTTTGCCAGTCCCTCGAGGCCAACAAGAACAGCAGCCAGCTAATGATTTGCGATATGATGGTATGGATCATCTGCCAGTTATTGACGGACGGGCTCGGTGCAAAAATATAAAATGTGGGGAAGACAAAAAAGTTAACAATCGCTCGATTTTTATTTGGTAAAGTGCAAACTTAGGTAGATATACCCGTAAGTAGTTTTATTCATTTGTGTTTTGAATGAAAATAAATAACGTAAAGCAGGTTTGGCAAGCGATTTATAATATTAAAGATAGCGGGCAAAGCTACGTATCTACGTTGTTAGCGTGCGTTGAAGTTTTTTTTAATTCCAGTTTATGTAAAGGTAGACCTGGCAATTCAAGTAAATTCACAAATTCAGTTGGAAAATTTACTGCGTCGGTTTTTTCCACCGGTGCTTCGTTACCTGCAGTTTAAATATCAGAATATATAAGTTCCATTCTTTTTCTAAGGTTTTTTCTCTTTTAGAAGATTTGTTTAATTTTTTGCAGAGTATGTTTCAATGCTACATAAGTTTCATATTCCGTGGATAGTGTTTGAATAGGTAATTAAAAGGGGTTCTTCACCCCTTTTTGTTCCTCCAAGTAAAAATCCCAAATATATATAATCTGCCTAAATCGCATGCGAAATTTCAAATACCAAACTCCGGCAGTTTGAGTCATTCAAATTCCATTCCATTTTGTTTAACAATTTCAGTGTTCCAATGAAACTCTTTCCGAGATTCCATTTTGTTCACCATTCCATTGCATTTCGTTCCCATTATCTGTTATTCCAATTCCACTCGTGCCCCGTTTCAGTCCTCTCTCTCTTTTAACTGCAGTGTTTCAATTCCACTCGTTCCCCATTCTATGCCATCTCGCTCCTCATTCCATTTCGTTCTATAGTCCATTCCTCTTCCAATCCATTTCCATTGTCTATAATTTCAATTCCACTCGTTCAACGTTTATATACATTTCGTTCCACTTGTGTAGTGTTTCAATTCCACTCGTTTCCTATTTAGTTTCTTAATTTTAGTGTTCCATATACACTCGTTCTTTAAATTTTAGGTTTCTAGCTAAAGACGCAGATGTTCAGGGGGGGCAATTTTCCCCTTTTGAGCCACCATTTTTACCACGTTCCTGTCCAAAGTCCTAAAAATGCCTTGTCGATAAGTTAGCCCATACTCCAAGGAACATATGTTTTGCATTTCAGGTTTCTAGCCAACTTTTACTAATTGTGCCCCTCTGGGTAGGAATTTCCGAAAATCTATCGACAGGGAATTTCAGCTTCCTAGTTCCAGCAGTTTGAGCAGGCTGTCAAGTGGGACACTTTTTTTTTTTTTGTCCCTCCCGGTTGGAATTAGGCTGGAAGAGGAAATTAAGTACAGAATCAAGGGGGGCTCTTTTCCCCTTTTTAACCCCCATTTTTACAACGTCCCTGTCCAAAATTCTTGAAAGTACTTTCTAGAAAAGTTAGCCCCTACTCCAAGGAACACATATCTAAAATTTCAGCTTTCTAGCCAAAGGGGTTTTGGCAGGCCGTCAAGGGGGAGCCTTTCCCCCTTTTTGCCCGTTCCGGAAGGAATTTCCAAAAATCCCGTCTTAGCGGACGTCTACGCCGAAAGAGGAACCTACATACCAAATTTCAACTTCGTAGCTTCAGCGGTTTGCGCTGGGCGATGTTGAGTCAGTCAGTCACGTTATTCTTTTATATATAGAGATTGAACTGATGTGTAAATCAACTAGTACAGTACTGGTGCCAAAGAGTCAATCCAGAACTAGTTTAGTAAATTTCTTATAAGTACCAGTACAGCTTCTTGTTTTTCTTTCTAAAACAACAATTTTTAACAATTTGTATACCTAATAGTTTCATTGAAACTGCGCAGAGATTTCAAAAAATTGAATTTTAATACGAGTTTTCAAATACCACCTGCGTTTGTAATATGTAGTACATTCTGAGTTTGCAAATAAACACTAAAATGTTTTATTGTCATGAGAAATCATAAACACAAAATATTTTAAATTTGATATGGTAAATGGATATAATAATCTCAGTAAGAGGAAACTATCGGTCTAATCTACGTTTTATCAAAGGAAAAACCTTTGTTTTTATCTATATAATTGAGATAGCAACCAACTGGTACAGTACTATTTCCAAAGAGTCACTTCGAAACTGGTTCCGCGAGTGTCACATTAGTACCATTTTTGCTCCTTATTTTTCCTCCTAAACTAGTACCAAAGTGACAGTTTGGCGACAATTGCCCCCGTCCCTATGACATCTCAATGTTAAATTCTACAGTTGTTTGTATGGAGAAGAGGTAGAACTCGTACTAGTTGTCTGGTTTAAATAAACTAGTACATAACTGGTTCCGAACTAGTATTTTTTTCTACTGGGTAGATTTGTTGAAAAATGGTACTTAAAGCAGTTTTTACTCAAAAATTTCTTTAATATGTTAATAAGAAGTGTTATAAACTTTTAAATAATGAACAGTTTTACGATTGAGCTTCAAATAATGAATCCTGATTTTCATTGAATAAATATTATTATTGAAAATACTCAATAGAGGGCGTTGTACGGTGAAAAAGTGCATACCCATATTTTACCGAAATGTGTATTTTAGAAAGTTTTTTTTTTTACTAAAATCGTTTAAGGAGTTGTGTTTTATAAGAAAGGAATATCAATGTGCGAATATTATATTTTTCAACATAAACCCGAGTTTTAAAAATTATATTACGGCTGATTAAAAATCGCTAGATTTTTGGCTAATAGCTACAGGACAATTTTTCCCGCTAGGGGCGAAATAAAATCGCTAGATCTGACGAGAAAATCGCCGTTATGGCAACACTGATGATATAACAAAAAAGTCGAGTGTTTTTCTATGTTAAGTATAAAGCATTTTCAGTGTGGTGAACTTTATTATAAAATCGCTAAAAACAAATAACATTTTTTTTATGTTTAAGGCACTGTCATTTCAAGTCTGGCGACTATTTCTAGATAAAAATAATGCAGAAGTTAAGGAAATTTTGTAGGATTTCCAAAAATATACAGTTTGTATAGATCCGATCAGTACTCGCTAAATTTTAATCTGTAATTTGATAACAGGTCGATATCGCTAATTTTTCATTGAAAGCCACGCCCACTTAAAACAAGTGACAAAATAAAAAAACAGACATTATGTTAAAATTCTGCACAATATTCTAACCACATATTTACCTCCCGGGGCAAATTTAGCCACTATTTTGATTTTTAAAAATAAAGGCAACGAAAAAAAAATTAGAAAAAACTTGAATCATTCCTATTAAATTTGCCACAACTGTATATTGGAAAATATATATCTACACATAATTATATAACATTATATGATATTATATCTGAAATATATAACTTATTTTATATAACACTTTATATAGTGACACATATTATCCAATTACATATTGACCTATATATAAGCTGTATTTTGTCTCATGACTATCAACGTTAAGTATTTAAAGCAATCTACGTTAAACCGATTGTGGTATAAAATTTTTTTAAACAGGTTGTGTTTATCCCATATTCTCCTGAATTAAGAAATAATTGTGCCACGTGTTTGAAACTTACATGATTTGCTATTGATTCCCCTAGGAACACGAAACTGAAGTTGAAATTATTTGGTCTTATATAGATTCGTATTTATTGCCTGTCATCATATGACGACGCTAGGAGAATGTGTGTACAACTGTTACAAAAAAAATCCAAAAAAATGGTTAAGAATAACAGGCATATTTTCTACAAACTACATTCCCCATTAAAGGTATAGAAAATTAGCATTATTTTCCAAAATAAATTCAAATATACTTCAATTTCTTAAATAAACTAACATTATTTCATTGAATAGCGATAGAAAATAAAAATTATAACTCTCGTAAGTGGCATATATAAAAAGCAGATCCATCATCGCATATGGTACACTCTGCCCGACCTGTCGATTTGGTATCGAGGCCTCGACATTGTCTTTGCTTATCGTTGTGGCTTCTTTTTATGAAGTGTTCTATTCGACCATAATGTAAAGTATCTACTACGGGATGTTTTAGGCTATTTTCCTGTCGATATTGGTAGAATTCATACTGAGGTAAGATACGAAGCTCCAAACCCTGTCAAAGACTTTCCCAAAATGACTATATTAAAAATAAATAAAAATTTTGTACATTTTGTACACATATTAATTAAATTATATAATTTTTCCAAATTGCGATGAGGACATTGCAGTTTTACCAATATGGAGGAAAGTAAGTTGGCTCTTAGAAAAAGCAAACAAGAAAAATTTATTATTGTAACAAATTACGATTTTTTCCTTCTTTATTGAAAGAAATCATAATTTTTGCAGTTTCGGAATTTTTGTGATTTTCAGTCATTCACTGTGTCCCGAAACAATAACCAAAGTGGATAAAATACACACAGAATATATATTTGAAATTTTTTATTTACAATGTTTAAATTAACTCCTCCATGTTTAAATTAACGGTATTATGCACATTTAAAAAGAGCCCTTTTCATGTCGTCATATGACGACGCTAGGATAATATGGGTTATAAGTGTTCCGTTATAATCGAACGTACGTCAGCAAAAGTTTTTAGGAAGTAACGCGAATAAGTTACGTTAGATTTGAAAATTTTCAACGTTGATAATTATCCGTGTTGAAAGTTGACGTGCATATATATGATGTGTTAGTTTTTTTATGTGTTAACGAAAACACAGTCATAGTTACATATGGAATAAATAATTATATATAATTGTAACGTATTATATAAAATTATATCTAGTAGGATATGGTTATTCTTATTTAATACAATTAGATAAAGCCTAAATTTGGATAAAATTGTTTTAAAATATATATTATTCCATCAAATAAGATCTAACATGATGTAATACGATCTAATTTATATAATATATAATTAAATGTGTCGATTTTTCGGGTTCATTTATATATAATACGAAAAATCATATAATTATTTTTAATAATTTTATCTGAAAAATAAGAACATCCAATGTATACAATTGGATAGTGTTAGATATACATAATTTGATACAATTAGAATCAATTTGATGAAATAAGATATAGTTCGGTAGACTTATCCTAATTTTGTATTCATCAAATGTATGAAACAATATAATCACATACAACTAGATAAAGTTGTACATAATTACCATTCAATTGCAAATTCATATGTACATAATTGCATATTTTAACATGTTGCGCTATATAAAGTGTTATCTAAAATATACATATATTTAATATAAGGAAACAATTTATTCTTGTTCGAGGCCAATTATCTCCTTATTATGAAATAACATAATAAGTACTTGTTTCCAAAATCTACCATTTTTCTTCATCAGGATATTTTCCTAACAAATACTTCAGTACTTATGTTATTTCATATTTCATTATTATAATTTTTTCATTGTAGGATTAAAGTTCGAAAAAACTATTTTTATTTTTAAATTTAAAAATAAAAGTTAAACAAACATATATTTAATATATTTCATAAAACGTTATATACACAGACTCACAAAAGTTTACATACGGAAAACAAATTTCTGTTTCCTTTTGAAACATAAAGCATTTTCATCATATTCTAGAAAACTTTTGTTGTTAATAACAAACGCTTGAAAAATGTTCACGTAAATGGCCCAACATTTTGGAAAAGGGTAATATTCACCGCTGAATGTAAATTTATGGTTTTTGGAGGTGATGGTAGTGCCAAAGTTTGGCGGAAGCCGAATACGGAGTTATTACCTCCCTAGCGTTAAAATGTTGGATCTGGATGGAAATTCTATATTTCTTCAGGATAACGATCCGAAGCATTCTTCGAATATTGTAGAATAGCTTCTCTACAACGTTAAAAATAAGCTAGAACATCCCCCGCAGTCCCCCGAACTAAATGTTATTGAACATTTATGGGACATTTTAAAGCGAGGTTTGAAAAAACGTCATATAACATCAATTCCAGCTCTCAAGCAAGCGTTGGAGGAGTATCGCAGAATTACACTTGAAACAACTAAGAAATTGGCTTTGTCCATGTCATCTCAGCTATCTTCTGTAATAAAAGCCAAAGGAGGTCATACAAGATACGAATTAACTTTTTTTGAAGTATTATATATTGACCGTATGTAAACTTATGTAAATTTAAGTAAACTAAAAATAGAATGATTTTATGTTATTTAATATATATAATAGATGTATGAAATTGCATTTTTTTTTCTTTTTTTCAATAAAATCCGATACAAAATAAAAAAAACCCATTAAAGCATTTCCCATTATTAATTTATGTAATAAACTTAAATATATCAGGGACATGTAAACTTTTGTGAGGCTCTGTAATTATGTGTGGAGATATATTTTCCAACACATAGTTATAAAAAATTATATTTAATAATATATGACTATATCAAAACTTTTTTATATGGGACAATAAACTTACAGGGAAACATATTATCTTCTGTATCAAAAAGACTATGAGTTTCAGAAGTTTTAGCCAAAAATTTGGTTAGAGCCTTTTCAATGTCCCTCTTTTGTGTGGCAGCCTTTTCGCGAATAGCTTCATATTCTGTTACCGGTTGTTTGTGAGTCTATAAAAGAATTAGAGTAGTAAAAAGTATACATTCCATACATAGCTACAAAGTCACTAACCGGTGTACGAACGTAGGCATGCGGATCTGGAAACAATGGCAAATAAGGTAAAATGTGAGGAGGGTGTTGAGACTTTGTGCCCGCTTGTAAAAGATTCAATTGTTTCTGTTGTTGCTGTTGTGCTGGCATAGTTATGATTTGTCTGCCCTCACGTTTTGCAAAAGTTTCTATTCCTTGCAAAGATATGCCCATATTTATCAAAGAAACTACAACGTCGCCTATTACTGGGATTGTGCGGCCGGATAGTTCGCAATAGCTTCTAGCTGATTGTCCGACTTCTACCAATACTAAATATGTAGGTTTTAATATGTAATAGTTTCTAATATTTAAATATCGAAGCAAATTGCACAACGTTGGAATACTTACAACTTTGCAACATTTCCGTCAATGTTTCAAAACATTCCTTGTCTATACTTTCAAACCCTTTTTCCATTAGGATTTGTGATACGGCTACACCTAGTATTTTTCGTCTTGCATTGCCAGTTGGCTGAACAATTTCCGTTTTATCCATTTTTTAATTTTTTAAGAATTTATAAATTAAATCCAATGCTCGGACCATTTTTCGTTAATATCACACTTTCATAATTCAGAATAAGTATACTGTGAATCACAGTCTGTGATTCACAATAATATTTAGACCTGCAGTGATGCCAACTTATTTAAGCAAAACGCGCCAGTCGCTAACTTGTAGGCTACACGAGACATAAATTAGTTAAAGTTGCGTTTACATCTGTTTTAAAATCCGGAGATTTCAATGGAAATCTCGAACGGAAATCTTGATAGTTTACATTTGCACTTTATGACAGTAGCGAGATTTCGATTTGACAGCTGCACTTTTTTTGTAAACAAAGTACCATAAAAAAATAACCTCAAAATAAAAATATTTCTAAAAACCATTTTATTCATGTTAGTAAATTTGTTTTTTTATAAGGACGACAAGCTAGAACCCAGATTTTGCAATATTTTGGCGGAAGGAAGATATGCACTTCCCAATGCTTTCTTCATAGTTATGCTTCGCGGGAAGCAAAAATTAGAACCACGCAACACTTCTTATAATCATTAGTACATTTCCATTGGGTCTAAAGTCACATTTATTAAATTAATAATAATTTTTTTATTTCATTATTTTGTGTTATTTTTAGGTTATTTTTTTAGTCAGTTGTTGACCATCGTTGCCACTTTTTCATGCAAAAACTCTACAAATTAAGCGAAACACAGTGTTGTATTCTGCAAAAGTCTCCAGATTTGTTAGATTTTCATGAGATTTCTTCGAAATCTCGCAAATTTACGGGATTTCCTTTGTTGGGGAATCTCGGGATTTCACATGAGATTTTCACTGAAATCTCAATTTTAGTCGAAATCTCGGGATTTGGGTGCAGATGTAAATGCAACATAACATGGCCACTAACATCATGTTATTGTTAAGTGTTGTTAACATAGTTGTTAAAACAGATGTTAAGAAAACTGTTTTATAACATCTCAGTCGATGCCATATTTTTTTACTGCTTAATGGCATCACCAACAAACAAAGCTTATAAAAAAACAAAGAAAATATATAAAAACAATGTAATTGTGAAGTAATTTGCATTATTAGAACTTAAAATGTAATATTATTTTTATTTATGACAGAAAAAATAAACAACCAATTAATTACTGTAAAATAAAAGGCATTCATTTGCGACTGACTCCGGCAAAAAAATTAAAAATGAAATTTCTTAACATTAATGTTCTCCACCACAAAAGAATTATGTGCTAATTCATAAAAAAATGTATTTGGTATTTGAAGCTTGCTATAGTTAAAGTACATATTTCGCTTAATAAAGAGTTATTAGAAATCTTGATTCATAATCGTATTTTAACTATAAATTAATTTTTCGATTTGATACTGGCAACACTATTGTTTATTTTCTCTCTTCTCCCAAATAAGTCGTAAGTGATGTACAAATTTAGTAAACGATTAACTCGGTATTCGGAAGTGAAAATGTATTTTCTTATATTAGAGAACTAATGATGTGCTAAGATAAATTAAAAAGCCATTAAAAATATTTTTTTTTTATTTACAAAGCAAATCAATGGAAATGTGTGTAAAAAAGTAATTTTTTATAACATATTATTCAAAGCATACAAAAGTAATCGAATTTCGAATAATGTTTTGACAGTCTGTACATCAATATTGTTTTGTTTTTCTTTTGAATTTTATTTTTTTGAAATTTTTTTGAAAATGGTCATTGGCTACGCAATTGTTGTAGTTTTTATCAGTTTGATGGATGCAAGTTGTTGGAAGCCACACGTTCTAGGGATGGGATGGCTTTAATAAATCATTTCATGCCTGAAAATGAAATAATTAACAATTAAATGGTGGCTTCCTCACTCCAAACTTTATAAAAAGTTTAAAGTTAGTGAGTACCAACTATAAACCTTCATTATTTTCTTCATTATTAAGCAAATATGAATACTGTTTTTCACAAATTAGCTTAAAATCCTGCTATAAGACTGTTGTAAAAGTTTATGAATTAGACCATTAGATTTTATTTGTGACTCTTATAACAGCTATCTTAACAGAATCTCATAGCTAATGGAGACACAGAGTAAATAGAGCTACTTAACCCCCGTTTCCACATGCAAGTGCATGTTCGAAAAACTCAATACACTCACACTTTTTCACTAATATGTGAGGAACGATTGCTTAGGGGTTGCGGAAATGGCACGCTGGTCTTAGCTGCGGCTGTAGCTCGCCGGAAATGGGGGGTTCTTTTACTCCGCATCGTTTTCACATTTAAATTTAGTTCGTGCCAAAAAAAGGATACAGGAAACAATGGACATATACACAAAATAACGCTTTTAGAGAATTCAAATTATTAACGGACGGACATTCGAAAAAAAACTGTTCCAGGTCATCTTGATATGGCTCAGGATATGATTTCAGACGACAGTTAGGACGTAGTTGGAAAAGTCCTGGACAGGCGGCCCACCCCTAATGACATATTTCAGTCATCCTTGACATTATGTAGCCTGAAAATAAAATTAATATTTATAATGTCCCTAACAATACTTAACCAACTTTTCTTTAGACTCCGCTACATATCAACCAATTGGACAGACTAACACATTTTAATTTTGTATTTCAATTAACAAAAGTTTCCATTTATTTAAACATAAAAATACTTAATATAATTTAAATCAAATTTTAAACATTCATTAGTAATATAACTCTTTTTTTTTTTATATATAAATTAGGTAACAAAAATAATAAATTAAATAGGGTATATTAATTATTTATTTCGTTAATTTTTGTTTTATTAATTTTATTTAATTTTTAATTTATTATTTTATTATTTTATTTATTTAATTTAATAATTTTATTAATTTATTCTATTTATTAATTTATCTTATTTATTAATTTATTTTATTTAATTTTGGTTTCTTATTTTTATTTATTTAAGTGATCAATTTTATTTAATTTTTTGTTATTAGCTTATTGATTTACTTTTAGGTTATTTTATCCAATAATCATTTCAAACAATCATGTATAACAACTATTGATTAATTCAAAATTAAAGTTTCAATTACGATTGTTTGAGATGATTATAATTTGTTTTTTTGTCAAAATATTTATTATTTTATTTTTTTTTTTATGTATTTGGCCAATAGTTTATAATTACAAACGGTTTAGTGGGTTATAAATTTTTATATTGTTTCAATTTAACAAAAGAAAATCAGTTAAGAATTTTATATAATATTACTCAAATTCAAATGTTGCCTTAACAATGGTCATTATTCAACCTTTTAAAAGAAATGATTTTTAAGAGTTATATTTTTTTTGATTTAATTTGAAATTAACTTCATTAGAAAACTGAATTTGAATAATATTAATATACATAAATTTAATCATTAATATTTTAGGTTATACGAGTAACACTAATTAACACATAGACACCATTTTGAAATATTACTGTTACAGTTTTGAGGTTAGTTCTTTCTTTTTTTTTTTTTGTAGGTCGACTGAAGGTCAAAGTATCGTAAAAATTCTTTAAAAAAAATAAAGGGTTTCACCTAAAATTTCACTTATTTAGCGATCTTCCTTTCATTTTTAATACGTCCAGGTTTATGACTACGGGTCCTCAACAGGTTAAGCAAATAGTGTTTTTGGAGATTAGGTTGCCGCCCTAACTACGGTTAATAACGATTGTGGTTGGCGACAACACTACGGTACTTGGTGTTATTCACGTTGTTACCTCTTTTAAGCACACTGTTACCTTCTCAATTTAGGTGTTCCTAGGCAAATGCGGGTTGTCGTCAAAACTTTAGCTAAAAGCTTAAACCTTGTTCAATGGGAAAGCTTTTAGACCGGGGTATTATCGCAAAATCTCCTTTAAAACTCCCTGCCCGTGTATTTGGCTCACAACCGTACTACCTAACAAATTAAATAAATGATTTTCGTTTAAACCACTGAACTTGTCCGAACATAATTGTTAATTATGTTCAGTTAATAATAAAAAAAAATCATATTAATATAGTTTTCTTACCCCTTAGTTTCTTAAGGTTCCGTATGTGGAAAAAAAAATCGTCAATGGTAAATTACCCGATTAAAAGATTCACTCACTCTTTTAAAGTGACAACCGTTCTTTATCAAAATTCCGAAAATTCTAATTTAAATCTATTGATTTTATACTGTACAAAAAAAAAATTAATTAATATTTAAGTCTTTAAAAAAATTTACACTTTTTCAATCTGCACCTTTATAATCTTTTTTTTTTTACACAACACTCCTGCGCTTGACACTAGTATCGTCTTCGACCGTTCTACTCGTTTTGAATAGTATACGCATGTGCGCGGTATTTAGCAAAGATATATGTATAATAAATTGTATTTAGCCGGTTATATATTTATGTATTATATACTCTTTGACCTATTTGACCGCCACCTACATTCCAATGACAAAATTGTCAAATGGCTGCTTGACGTTTATCCTCTAACGATATGGCAAGGATAATCGAATGTCGGTAATATGGTCTCTAATGTTTGTGGTGAATGGCCAAAAATATAAAGAAGAAGGACGACATAAAAAAGTGGTGAATTTCAAGTGTCATTTATAATAAGTGCAACACAATGGGTAAGACTATAAGTTTTTTTTCTTTTTAGTTTTTATAAATAAAAATTAAAAAAAAATAATTTGTTTTGTCCGTGACCGTCACAAAGCCTGTTCTTTTACATGCAACCTGTGCAGTGTAAAGAATTGGGAGAAAAGGACACGGAAATCCTTCGCGCAACAGCAAAGAAAAAGGTAAGTAAAAAAAATATGACCTTGAAAAACAAAAATGTAAACAAACATTTGACCTAGTTTCAATACAATCTCTATCTTACAGGTGCGAGAATAAATGACGTCAGCAAAATTTTATTTTGTTAATAAAATTAATTTTGCTTGGGCCGGAGTGATTTTTTCAATACAATGTGGTAAGTAAATGGATTTATATGCAACAAAATTATTATCATCCCTATACAATAGCAGTATGCATTAAAAAAAATATTTTTCTATTTCGTAGCTGCCACTGAGACAAAGATGTTTATAATAAAAAAAAACTAAATGCACTAGCAACTTTTGTGAATATCAAATTGATATTTACTTCACCGCCAGTGGATTAAGATGAAAAGGGTTTGTACATATGTATATGATCCTAATCATAAAATATGTATGGATGGTTATTCTGTTGTGTGTGTGTTCTAGCGCATGGATAACCGCAAAAATAAGGGTTGTTTAGGACGACGTATATCCTGCCATACAACAAAACATACAGCACCTAAAAATATGACATATCCAATATTCATCTTTACCATTGGATTTGCACCAAAGTATTGCAATGAAATTTTGCAAAAAAAAACAAATGAGATAAGTACATGAAATTTACAATCTTCTATTCATTTACTAATGTTTTTTTTTTCTCTTGTAATTAGGTAACAAAATAAACATTTTTTTAAAATTTTCCTTTTCGGTCCTATTTTTGCAGAAGACAATTCAATTTGATGTTGTGAATGTGGTGCTATTTCACGTTAAGCACTAAGGAAAGTTCTCTAAATGGTATTGAGCACAGTGGCCATAAAAATTGTCTTAGAGGATCAACGAAAACAAAAGTTCACAACTACAACAGTCAATAGTACATAAATTTGAAAATGGGCTAAAAAATAAAGATTGTGGAAATTAGCAAAAGATAAGTTCTGACTTGAATTTTCAATGGCTTTATGAGATCATTAATTTTTCTTGTTTCTTCTTTTCTTTATATCGTTTCAGGTACTTTCTGTAAATTCTCCTTACTAAAGTGTTTTCCTTTTTTCTTTTAGATACTTGTTGGTGTAATAAGGCGTCTCAAATTGGAAGCAGTATTATGCAGTGATGGTGACTGAGGTTTTATAACAGCATTGGTGTTAATTATTGTGGTAACTATCTAGTGTATATATATATTTTTATGTTGTAGATAAAATAGTGTAGCTTGGTTTTATGCAGGGTTGGGCCTAAATAAATATCATCATATTTTCCTAGCTTTCCAACGAGCATTTGTAATGGAATTTGATTTAAATTTTTATTATTTTTTTTTTTTTGGTAATGCACTGAAAAAAAATTTCATTAAATTTCCTTCAATTTCACCACATTAACAAGAAAAAATATCATTACTCTACTACAAATGTTTTTCTTAATAATGCCTTTATTGGCGAACAAATTTTTTTGATTTTCATATAGAAATATGTAGCTGATAAGCACTAATGAGGATTTTCATAACTTTAGATCTCAAAGTTTAAGCTTATTTGGGATTTAGGCGGGGAATCTTTATGAAACAATTTACCCTTAACAGTCACAAAAACGCAAAATATTCACTTTTACATAAAAGTAATAAAAATCTATATTTGACTTTGTAATATAAATGAAAATAAAAAAAAATTCCTTGCTCTTGCCCAAATTTAGTGGAAATAAGAAAAATATTTCAGAACAAAATATAAAAGTGAAAGTAATGAACCTTTCTTGTTTTATTCAAAAACGTTTATGTTATTCTAAGGAATACGCAATGATCGTTACAAAGTAATGAGCAGTTGCCAGTTATTGTTTCAAATGCTGCGCATGTATAACACCGATTAGTTGACCTTTTAGATTTTCTATTTGGTACTGACTATTTCCTAAAGCTTTTCTTATTCTGCATTTAAGCCATGGCTTACAAAGCTTGGCATTTATGCCTTTTGTAAAATTGCTTTGGACAAAGTTTTTTCTAAATACTTCTTGTCCTGGTTTAAATATTATATTACGGCTTCTTTTATTGTAAGATTTTACATTTCTTTCATAAGCATCATGTAGTTTTTCTTTCATCTTTTGGTGAATTAATTGCATTTGTCCAGATTTTGGCAGTATAAAATTTTCGCCATCTTCAATAGATCCTAATTTTCGTAGAATTTCATAGGCCTGGGCATGAGTTACCATGTTATATCCTGTCAGAGCAAAGTATGGTGTAACTCCTATTGAAGAGTGAATTGTGTTTCTGAGTGAACATTCTATTTTAGAAAGGTTTTCATCCCATTTTGATTGGTCAGATTTAAGATAACTTCTGATAGAACTTAAGATGGTTTGATTGACCCTTTCACTAGCGTTTGACTGTGGCGCATGTATGGCAGTTCTGATATGTTTTATACCATACATTTTTATCAGATCCTGAAAAGCTTCTGATGTGAATTGTTTGCCATTATCTGAGTGTATCAACTCTGGTACTCCGAACTTGTGAAATATTTCATCCATCAAAAATTTGTTCACATATTTTGTATTAGCTTTTGTCATAGCTTTTAGCAACACAAATTTTGTTTTGTGATCCAAAACAATGAATATGAAAGCGTTGCCTGTTTTCGTCCTTGGGTAAGGTCCTAAAAAATCTATATAGATTTTTTGAAACGGCCTTTGAGTCTGCACTTCTTTACCCATTTGTGGCCTCAGTGTTTGTTTCGGGTGTTTTATTTCTTTGCACATATCGCATTCTTTAATAAATTCTTTTATTTGTTTCGTCATTGCGGGCCAATAAAAATATTCTCTTATGTTGTACAATGTTTTAGCGGTCCCGCCATGTGAGGTATTATTACAGTGAGATTTCCTAATAATATTGTTTGTCAGCTCTGTTGGTAACCATATTTTCCAACAATCGTCTTCGTTTTCTGTTTCGTCCGTGCAAAATTTTACTCTTTTATAAACGATTCCACCCAAAACTTTCAAGTCTGGCAGCCTATCTTTATTTTGCTCTACGGTGTCTACCAGTTTTAAGTATTCTTGATTTTGGAATTCTTTAGAATTGAAATCGATTATATGAGGGTACTCCACTGTGACTTCTTCCATGTCCAGCCTAGAGAGCATATCAGGTACGACATTTTTGGTTCCTTTTCTGTGCTCTATATCGAATTTAAAACCTTGAAGTTTCAAACTCCATCGAGCTAGTCGTCCGTTCAAATCCTGTTGTCTCATTAGCCACTTTAAACTGGAATGGTCGGTAATCACAGTGAAGTCCATGAGCTCTATATATTGCCGGAATTTTTCAATTGCCAACACGACAGCTAAGCACTCTTTTTCAGTGGTGGAATAATTTTTCTGAGCATTATTTAGCTTTTTCGAAAAATATTCGATTGGATGTTCTCCACCTTCTTCATCTCTTTGAAAAAGCACTGCACCTATGCCGACATTTGAAGCGTCGCATTGCACAAAAAAGGGCTTATCGAAATCAGGACTTGTCAGTATAGGGCTCGTTACTAACCTTCGTTTTAGTTCTTCAAATGCAGCTATGGCTTCTGGTGTCAGAATGAATTTTGGTGATTTTTTTAGGGTGTCAGTCAATGGTGCTGTAAGAGTTGAAAAATCGTGTATGAATCGACGATACCAACCTACAGTGCCAAGAAACTTTCGTACATCTTTCGTGGTTTTCGGTGGATTTATATCCAAAATGGCATTGATTTTGCTATTGTCTGGTTTGATTTTACCGCCTCCCACAATGTATCCAAGGTATTTAAGTTCCTTGTAGCAAAATTTTGATTTCTGCATATTGATAGTCAGTCCGGCAGCCGTTAGCTTTTCTCCTACTATATTGAGCATTTCCATATGGCTTTCAAAATTTGCTGACACTACCAAAAGGTCGTCAAGATAAACAAAAATTCGGTCCTTTAGTTGTGATGGTATAACTTTATCCATTAGGCGGCAAAGGCGTTGGGCAGCATTGCACAGTCCAAATGGCATAACCTTAAATTGGTATTGAGGCCTTCCTGGGACTGTAAATGCTGTCTTTGCCCTGCTGGAATCTTCCAATGGCACTTGCCAAAAGGCATCCTTCAAATCAATTGCCGATATAAAATATGTGTCCCCGAGTCGAGCGAGCAATCCGTCAATGTTAGGGAGAGGATATGCATCCTTCTTGGTTACCTTGTTTAGCTCCCTAGCATCGAGGCATAAACGATTTTTATTTGGTTTCATGACCAGTGTTGTTCGGTTGTTCCATTCTGCTGCTTTTGCAACTTCAATAACGTCTAATTGAATCATTCTGTCGAGCTCTTCATACATTAATTTTTGGACAGCTGGACTTACGGGATAGTGCCTCATCTTTTTAGCAGGTGCGTCACCGGTGTCTATATAATGAGTTTCTAAGTTGGTTTTTCCAAGCCCGTATTTAGTATAGCACCTAAAAGAGAGTTTAACTTTTTCCAAAATATTTGACTGCTCTGGGGATAAATTATGCATTCTTACATTTTCGATTTCAGTTGTTGTTATTTCATTAATTTCGTCATTATCTAAACAAATCTTCAAACCTATTTTTAGCCAAAAATCGTATCCTAATATCAGTTCTTGTTTCAAGTTTGGGACAAGATAAAAAGTCATTTGAACGCTTCTGTGACCCAATTTAACATTGGCCTTTACTTTGCCTATAATTGAATGCCTATTTCCATCAGCTGTTCTAACCATGGATCTGAAATTCAAAATGTTTGCTCCCATTTTTGCTACATTTTCTAAACAGTTATAGCCGAGGCAACTTACCGAGGCTCCACTGTCTAAGAGACCTTTAAGTGTTAAATTATTTACATCTACATTCATATATGGCCGTATATCATTGTCGCAACTTATAATCGTGGATGCAATTTCTCTTCTCTCAATTTTTCTGGCATCATATCGTTTTCTAGTTTTAGATATCCTCTTACTAACAACTGGTTTATAATCCCTAAAAATTTCATCACGTATCCTATTATAATTTTCTAATCTGATTTCGTAGGGCAATCTTTTACTAAATTTCGAACTTGGATTAACTTTATTCACTACAAAATTTTCAGATGGTTTTCCCTTAATTTCACTTTTGCTGAGAATCGTTATTTGGGGTTTAGATGTATCAACCGAGTTAATATTTTCGGAATTTTCGCCTATGTTTTGTAAATTTGAAATATCAACTAATTTTTCGCAATTAATGGGATCAAGATTTAGTGATTTTGAGTCTAAATCAGGGTTTTCATTTCTAAATCTCTTAATTTTGTTGTTGTCATCATTATCCTTATTTTTATCGATATTATAACCGGATGTTCTATTATCATTGCTAAATTCAAAATTTTCAAAATATTCACTATCGGTTTGTGTGCCGTTATTTCTAAGATTATTATTTAAACTATTGCTAACTACAATGTCAGAATTTCTATAATTAGTCCTTTTACTTGTTTTAATTAGATCTCTCCTAATTTTTTCATTGCCGACGTTTTTGTTGTCGTTAAAACCGAGCGTATAATCAATAAAGTTATCAATTACTGGGCTGCGTTGGGTTTCGAACATGTTGGCCCAGTTTTTAGCATGTTCGTTCTGTTGTTTCCCAAGCATCTAGGGCATTTCGGGGAGATTACGTCATCGAACCCACATTTGAAACAAAATATTCGCGGTGGTACAGAACAGTCGATGAACGAGTGACCAGGGGTTTTACAGTTCCAACAGGTCAGTTGTTTTGTTGGTATATTTTCTGGCCTAAGTGCTTCTACGGAATATGCATTTTCTTCCACTTGACCATCATAAAACTCAACTTCGTTCACTTTTCTATATTGTTGAAAAGGTGCACGATAGGGTGTTCTTTTAGCCATGTTTCTTTCGGCTCTTCGACATTCCTCTAATAATTGTTCCATTGAATCTATTTTTATTGGAAAAATAAGCTGTGCCAAACCATCCTTTAAATTGTCTTTGATAATTTGGACAAGTTCTCGTTCTGGAAAATTATTTTTCATTTGATTTTTGAGTTTTGTAATTTCGGTGAGATAAGCGTCAGCAGATTCAGATGGTTGCTGTCTACGTTCCATAATACGCCGTTGAACTTCGAAATCACTCTGAAATCTTCTAAACTTTTTTGTGATTTGAGTTTTCAATGTTTCCCACTCACAATTGGGGTATTTTTGCCGGAAGTTCCAAAACCATTCATGAGCATCTCCAGTGACTAAATGGTGGAATCCTTTTCGAACTACGTTCCAAGGGCAGTTGTAATCTTCCATTAAAGTTTCTACACGAAACACGAAGTCTTCAACTGTGTAGCTTTTATTAGTACCGTCATATTTGAGTCCCCACTTTTCCAGTTGTAAAGGTGTTTTTGGCCAATAACCAAATGCCATGTTTTGAGTATAATTTTGAGGCGGTGGTTGATTGTAAACTGTTGGAGATTGTAGTGGATATGCATTAGCGTAATTATATGGCTGTTGGTTCTCATTTTGTTGTTGATCAAAATTAGGTTGCTGCTGACTAAAATATAATGGATTTTGGTTTAGATTAGCTTGTGGTTGATTTGATCTAGCTGCTTGCGAATGGTTGAAACTTTCCTGTGGTTGACTCCAATTCGCTTGTGGCTGATGCCAATTTGATTGCTCTTGGTGGTTTTGATTTGGTAGAAAATAGTGGTTTTGTTGTGGATTTTGATTTTGATACTCGTTGTTTTGTTGTTGTTCAATATTTTGATGATTCAAAAAACCTGGATTCGTAAAATTATTATCTCTGTTAAAAGAGTTTTGATTTGCAGAACTCGAATTACGTTCAGATCTCAAATTTTCTCTGACTATTCGTGGTACCAAAGCGTTCATATTTTGTTCCATTTCTCGCATTATACTCGCTGTTGCAGCTCCAACTGAAGCGCTAATATAGTCCCTTAACGTTAGACCATCTCCATTTATAGGCATGTCTGGACTAATTTCCTCACTTAGCCGTGGCAAACTAGAATTGCTTCGATTCATGTTGGCGTTCTGTCCACTAATAGTTCGGGCAGTAATACTACTATAAACAGGCGTACGAATTGTACAGTCAGTACTGGGTGAAGATGCGGTATTTGGTCCAGAGCCTGGCGGAAATCTAATCCCTAGTAATGGTGTAACCACGTTAGAAGTATTATTATTGTTAGGCGGTGTTGGTGGAACTATGGGTACGTTAATACTACTACTTTCACTTGGTATTATAGGAATATTATTATTACCTACGTTTCTACTATTCGACCTTAATGTCCTATTTCGATTAGACATTATACCGAATACCGATAAAGATTATCTAAAATTAGCAAAAACTAGAAGATATATTCAGTAACTTTCAGAATAAAATTTCTATCGACTTTATCACTCAGAAAAAACTCGAATTAAGCCGGTAGAAATAATTTCGATAACCGCAAAAAAAATCTCACAAAAAAATAAGATCAGCTTATCTTTTAGGATACCAAATTCAGACTTAGTTTTAGCAATAAAAGAAATTGCAATATGTTGAAAAAAAATATGTAATTACGATTTTCACGCTGATTCAGATTACGGTCAAAATTTGTGTACTAAATTAAAAAATAAAAAAATTTTCTATCAGTTATTTAAACTGTGACAGATTAGCTTCATATAAAGTTCTATCATTAAACACTAGAATCAGTAACCACTGGGTGAAAAAAAATTCGAAGTACCACAAAGGATTAAAAAAATTGTATGCTAAAGCAAAAATAAAGTGGCAAATGTAAAAAATGAATATTAGGCTTGATGAAAAAATATATGATTATGAAAATATATTAATAAAAAAGACATTAAATACAAGGTTATAGTTTGTTTTAGTTAAATATAATTTTTTTGTTTTTTTAGTAAATACAAACAAAATGATGGTTAGATTAAGTTTTTCTAATAAATAAATAAACAAAAAAAATTTTTTCTCACTAAATTTGTTAATAATTCTTTTTTTTTTTTTTTGTTTTAGGTTAATATAAACAATAAACATGCTGGTTGATTTTTTGTAGCTTTGTCATAAAAAGTTGGTGTATAAAATATATGTCGTGAAATAAATCCTGATGAACATCAATCTCCTGAATTCACCAAAACATTATATCTATTCTAAGATATTTAGAAAAGTCAATGCTTTTAGTAATGAGATTGAAGATGTAGAAAATCTAAAAATTTTCAATAAAAAATAATGAATTTTCTTCATATCAAAATTCTACTAAAAGGTGTTTAAATTTTCATTTAACGGATTTTAAGGAACTTGAGTTTAATCGAATAAAAAGAGACAGATCACTGGACAAAATAACATAGAGTGAGTCATCCGAAATCGCATCTCCACACATCATAAAATAGCAGCAAATGAACTCATAGCTATGTAGCTTAACGGATCATGACTTCGATTTTTGATGAGTTTAAATTTGAAACCGGTTGACTCCTCAGTACTTAGTAACTACCCCGATACCGTCGCAACTTAGGCATGGTTCTGATTGAACCTTCCAGGACATACGTTATCGTAGAGAATTACCTTGTTCTGAGAATGAGCATTTTTTTAAATGCTTCAACGTCGGGCGCCAAAATGTGAGGTACGATTGCTTAGCGGTTGCGGAAATGGCACGCTGGTCTTAGCTGCGGCTGTAGCTCGCCGGAAATGGGGGGTTCTTTTACTCCGCATCGTTTTCACATTTAAATTTAGTTCGTGCCATTTCCGCAACCCCTAAGCAATCGTTCCTCACATTTTGGCGCCCCACGTTGGGCGCCAAAATGTGAGGAACGATTGCTTAGGGGTTGCGGAAATGGCACGCTGGTCTTAGCTGCGGCTGTAGCTCGCCGGAAATGGGGGGTTCTTTTACTCCGCATCGTTTTCACATTTAAATTTAGTTCGTGCCAAAAAAAGGATACAGGAAACAATGGACATATACACAAAATAACGCTTTTAGAGAATTCAAATTATTAACGGACGGACATTCGAAAAAAAACTGTTCCAGGTCATCTTGATATGGCTCAGGATATGATTTCAGACGACAGTTAGGACGTAGTTGGAAAAGTCCTGGACAGGCGGCCCACCCCTAATGACATATTTCAGTCATCCTTGACATTATGTAGCCTGAAAATAAAATTAATATTTATAATGTCCCTAACAATACTTAACCAACTTTTCTTTAGACTCCGCTACATATCAACCAATTGGACAGACTAACACATTTTAATTTTGTATTTCAATTAACAAAAGTTTCCATTTATTTAAACATAAAAATACTTAATATAATTTAAATCAAATTTTAAACATTCATTAGTAATATAACTCTTTTTTTTTTTTATATATAAATTAGGTAACAAAAATAATAAATTAAATAGGGTATATTAATTATTTATTTCGTTAATTTTTGTTTTATTAATTTTATTTAATTTTTAATTTATTATTTTATTATTTTATTTATTTAATTTAATAATTTTATTAATTTATTCTATTTATTAATTTATCTTATTTATTAATTTATTTTATTTAATTTTGGTTTCTTATTTTTATTTATTTAAGTGATCAATTTTATTTAATTTTTTGTTATTAGCTTATTGATTTACTTTTAGGTTATTTTATCCAATAATCATTTCAAACAATCATGTATAACAACTATTGATTAATTCAAAATTAAAGTTTCAATTACGATTGTTTGAGATGATTATAATTTGTTTTTTTGTCAAAATATTTATTATTTTATTTTTTTTTTTATGTATTTGGCCAATAGTTTATAATTACAAACGGTTTAGTGGGTTATAAATTTTTATATTGTTTCAATTTAACAAAAGAAAATCAGTTAAGAATTTTATATAATATTACTCAAATTCAAATGTTGCCTTAACAATGGTCATTATTCAACCTTTTAAAAGAAATGATTTTTAAGAGTTATATTTTTTTTGATTTAATTTGAAATTAACTTCATTAGAAAACTGAATTTGAATAATATTAATATACATAAATTTAATCATTAATATTTTAGGTTATACGAGTAACACTAATTAACACATAGACACCATTTTGAAATATTACTGTTACAGTTTTGAGGTTAGTTCTTTCTTTTTTTTTTTTTGTAGGTCGACTGAAGGTCAAAGTATCGTAAAAATTCTTTAAAAAAAATAAAGGGTTTCACCTAAAATTTCACTTATTTAGCGATCTTCCTTTCATTTTTAATACGTCCAGGTTTATGACTACGGGTCCTCAACAGGTTAAGCAAATAGTGTTTTTGGAGATTAGGTTGCCGCCCTAACTACGGTTAATAACGATTGTGGTTGGCGACAACACTACGGTACTTGGTGTTATTCACGTTGTTACCTCTTTTAAGCACACTGTTACCTTCTCAATTTAGGTGTTCCTAGGCAAATGCGGGTTGTCGTCAAAACTTTAGCTAAAAGCTTAAACCTTGTTCAATGGGAAAGCTTTTAGACCGGGGTATTATCGCAAAATCTCCTTTAAAACTCCCTGCCCGTGTATTTGGCTCACAACCGTACTACCTAACAAATTAAATAAATGATTTTCGTTTAAACCACTGAACTTGTCCGAACATAATTGTTAATTATGTTCAGTTAATAATAAAAAAAAATCATATTAATATAGTTTTCTTACCCCTTAGTTTCTTAAGGTTCCGTATGTGGAAAAAAAAATCGTCAATGGTAAATTACCCGATTAAAAGATTCACTCACTCTTTTAAAGTGACAACCGTTCTTTATCAAAATTCCGAAAATTCTAATTTAAATCTATTGATTTTATACTGTACAAAAAAAAAATTAATTAATATTTAAGTCTTTAAAAAAATTTACACTTTTTCAATCTGCACCTTTATAATCTTTTTTTTTTTACACAACACTCCTGCGCTTGACACTAGTATCGTCTTCGACCGTTCTACTCGTTTTGAATAGTATACGCATGTGCGCGGTATTTAGCAAAGATATATGTATAATAAATTGTATTTAGCCGGTTATATATTTATGTATTATATACTCTTTGACCTATTTGACCGCCACCTACATTCCAATGACAAAATTGTCAAATGGCTGCTTGACGTTTATCCTCTAACGATATGGCAAGGATAATCGAATGTCGGTAATATGGTCTCTAATGTTTGTGGTGAATGGCCAAAAATATAAAGAAGAAGGACGACATAAAAAAGTGGTGAATTTCAAGTGTCATTTATAATAAGTGCAACACAATGGGTAAGACTATAAGTTTTTTTTCTTTTTAGTTTTTATAAATAAAAATTAAAAAAAAATAATTTGTTTTGTCCGTGACCGTCACAAATACTATCACACTTATACGACTTGCGGCTCAACTTGCAAGTAAATTTTGAAGACAGTGGATTTTTGATAATTGCGGCAAGTGAAATGACAAAATAAAGAAAACAGTATTGTTTTCTATTAATTTACTAATATTTGGTAAAATAAAAGTTGTAATGCAACTGATTTTGTATTTATTTGTAAAAAAAAAGTAAAAAAGAACACAACGGCATATCTTACTGGTAATTTAAAATATTATTTTTAAAAATTTTTGAAAAAAAAATTGTTAGAACAAATTTTTTCCCAGCTTTGTTAGAATATTGAATACTTGGGAATACTGGAGTGCTATGCCTTCGACGACATTTTAAAAATGAACTTGCAGCAAGTAGTGTGGACACATGTAAAATTTTCATGTTTTTTCGGTAATTTTCGAAATTTTCGGTGATAATACGTCTTCTCAACTTGCAACCATTTACTTGCATGTGGAAACGGGGGCTTACACCCGTCAAAAAGAGAAACTACCACAGTACACGCAAAAAACAATAAGTGTAAAATCACAAAAAATATAAAGGGGGAAATCACATAAATTAATGATTTAAGTTACCTAGTTTTGGCATGTATTAGAGCTCTACCCAAGTTTTTGGTATAACTTATATAATATGCTGGGCATAAAATAAGGAAACAAAAACTAACAATAACTATACAAAAAAAAAATTGTTAAATATTTCTTATTCCGTTTATGGAATTGTTAGCATTAATTTATTAATGGCCTAATTTTGTAAATCACCTGCGTTCATCACATCACCTACACTTCACTTCACTCACCTAACACGGGGTATTCCCCGTGTTAGGTAGTGATTTATAAAATAACATTTTTTATTAAAAATGTTATTTTATAGTGATTTTATAACATTTTTTATTAAAAATGTTATTTTATAAATCACTACGTATTCGTGATTGATTTTTACGTTATCAATTGAATTGTCAAATACATACATTTAAGAGTTGCCATCTTTCTGCAAATATAGACAAATTTTAACCGTTTTTTGTTGGAATTCTTATAATTTATTATTGGTATCCCTTAAAATAGAATAAAAATTTAAACAAAAAAGAAAAATGTGCAAAATATCTTAAAAAAATGGTAGAAAAAATTTATCAAAAATTCAATCAGCGATTAACAAACCAATTTAATGATGCAAAAAATTTCCATTTTCCAAAAATGTTTTTCCCGATTGTTTTTGGTTTTTTTTGCAAACTAAGCATCAAACTTTGGTGTATGAAATTGTTATAGTCCCTAGATTATGAATTTAAAAAAACCACACTTAAAAAATTGTAAAATAATCGCTTTATGGTACAAAAAATTAATTAAAAACTTAATCAGCGATTTACATTCTGCAAACAAATATATTGATGGAAAAATTTTCCTTTTTGCAAATTTTGTTCGCAAATTTTTTTCCCCGATTTTTTTCTTTTTTTGACACAAGCCGTCGAAGTTTGGTGTATGAAATGGGTATTATAGTCCCTAGATTATAAATTTAAGACTTATGGCGAAAAAAGACTTTATGGTACAAAAATTGTACTGAAAAACCTTATCAGCGATTTTCATTCTGCAAACAAATATACTGATGTAAGAATTTTCCTTTTTGGAAATTTTTTCCGCGACTTTTTTTCGCGATTTTTTTGCAATTATGCACCAAACTTTGTTATATGAAATGGGTATTATAGTCTCTAGATTACATATTTAACAAAACCGCACCTAAAAAATAGCGAAATCTTGGCGGAACGCGAGAAAAGACTTTATGTTACAAAAATTGCATTGAAAAACCTTATCAGCGATTTTCATTCTGCAAACAAATATACCGATGTAAGAATTTTCCTTTTTGCAAATTTTTTTCCGCGACTTTTTTCGCAATTTTTTTTTTGCAATTAGTCGCCGAACTTTGTTCTATGAATTGGGCATCAGAGTCCCTAGATTATAAATTTAAAAAAACCGTACTTAAAAAATTGCAACATAATAGCGGAACGCTAAAAAAGACTTTATGGTAGAAAAATTAATTAAAACACACAATCAGCGATTAACATTTTGCAAATGAATATAATGATTCAAAAATTTTCCATTTTGTAAAAAAAATTTTTCGCGATTTTTTTTGCAAACTAAGCACCAAAACTTCGTCTATTAAATCGATATTATAGTCCCTAGATCATGAATTTAAAAAAAACCATACTTAAAAATTTGCAAAATAATGGCGGAACGCGAGAAAAGGCTTTATGGTACAAAAAATGAATTAAAAAACTTAATCAACGAAAAAACGGAAATTTTTCTACCAAAATATTTTTTTTTGCGGAATATAATTCGCTGGTTAAGTTTTTTAATTAATTTTTTTGTACCATAAAGCCATTTTTCTCGTTGCGAGATTACTTTGCAATTTTTTAAGTGGTTTTTTTTAAATTCATAATCTAGGGACTATAATACCAGTTTCATACACCAAAGTTTGGTGCTTAGTTTGCAAAAAAAAATCACGAAAAAATTTTTACAAAATTTAAGATTTTTGCATCATTATATTTGTTTGCAGAATGTTAATCGCTGATTGTGTGTTAATTTTTTCTACCATAAGGTCTTTTTTCGTGTTCCGCTATTATTTCGCCAATTTTTTAAGGGCGGTTATTTAAATTTGTTTTCTAGGGACTACAATACCCATTTCATACAACAAAGTTTGGCGGCTAGTTGCAAAAAAAAACGCGAAAAAAAATTGCAAATAGGAAAATTATTCCATCAACATATTTGTTTGCAGAATGTAAATCGCTGATTAAGTTTTTAAATTAATTTTTAGTGCCATAAAGCCTTTTTTCGCGTGCCGCCATTATTTTGCAATTTTTTAATTGCGGTTTTTTTAAATTTATAATCTAGGACAATATTTCATACAACAGAGTTTGGTGGTGAGTTGCAAAAAGAATTCGCGAAAAAAAATTGTCGAAAAAGAAAAAATTTTGAAGTAATATATTCGGTTGCAGAATGTTAATCGCTGATTAGGTTTCTTACTTCATTTTCTGCACTGTACTTTTGCAATAAAATTTTTGAAAAATAAAGTCGTGTTATAATTGTTTTTATTCCATTGGATTATCTTATCCATATGTTTTTCAGCGTAATTATCGTTAATTACTTTTTTTCTAGTGTTTTTTTCTTAAGTTTTTGGTGATTTATTGCATTATTTTTCATTCAACACCTAAAAAATTCACGTGATAATATTTGACAATTCAAGTGATCAAAACAACAGTCTGGTGATTTACAAAATTTTCTTTTTCATATAATTTTATTTAAAAACGAGTAAAAAGGTTAAAGTCGGGCATGCCGACTATACAATACCCTACACCAGTCTGGGTAAAAGCCAACTAATGTTTGGATCCGAAATTCGAATGGGTTAAAATGGGACTTGTGTCATTAAAATATCTTAATATTTGCGACCTGCAGTTTGTAAACAAGCCAATTTTGGGGGGACCCTTATATGGACACTAGGTCTAAACATGGACCGGTGTTAACCAAAATCAATAGGCTTCGTCATTAGGCTGCCATAGGTCGGTGTACCAAATTTCATCAAAATATCTTAATATTTGCGACCTGCAGCGTATAAACAATATAATTTTGGTAGGACCCTTATATGAGCACTAGGAACGATGTTCACCAAAATCAATAGGCTTCGTCCTTGGGCCAACGTAGGTCTGTGTACCAAATTTCATCAAAATATCTTAATATTTGCGACCTGTAGCGTATAAACCACATAATTTTAGTAGGACCCTTATATGGGCACTAGGTCTAAACATGGACCGATATTCACCAAAATCAATAGGCGTCGTCCTTGGGCCGAAATAAGTCGGTGTACCAAGTTTCATCAAAATATCTTAATATTTGCGACCTGTATAGTGCGCACAAGAATGCATGGACAGACAGACAGACGGACGGACGGACAGACGGACATCGTTAAATCGAAATAAAAAAAATTCTGAGCCGATCGGTATACTATAAGGTGGGTCTATGACCAATATTTTTTGGTGTTACAAACATCAGCACAAACTTATAATACCCTGACCACATAGTGGTGTAGGGTATAATGACCACAAAGTGGTGTAGGGTATAACTACGTAAGTCAGCACGGACTATCACCGCGTTCATCACCGGGATTTACAAAATACGAAATTTTAAAAAACTAGGTGAAGTGAAGTGTAGTGTTTTAAGAAATTAGACTATAAACTTAAGCTATATTTTATTATTTAAACAATTTGATTAATTTAATTAGTTATTTCTTTATTTTATATTACAATTATTACTATTAGGTATATTACATTGCACACTTATTACAATAAGGGCACTCAAGATGGGTATTGTAAACGATGCAAACGTTGCAAATGATTGCAAAAAAACAACGATTGCATCAACACAACACCAAAATGTATTTGCAATTTGCTTTATTTTTCTTCATTTGCAATAAAAAACCCTTTAGCAAAAATCACATTGCATATAAGCTAATTTGCAAATAAAATAAAACATCTGTTTTTAACATATAAGCCGCCATAAAATTATTATTATTATTATTATTAGCCATTATAAAATAAGAAATGTAATAAAAAAATTGCTTGTGATTTTTTATTAACATAAATTTTTTTTTTATTTATTATTTTATTATTATTTTTATGATTCACAAATTTTCTCAAAAATACACGCAAAAAATTATCGTATGTTATATTATACAAACATGCTTAGTAAAAACGGTTTCCTACAGAAAAAAATAGTTTTCATTAGCTTAGTTTAAATCAAACCCTTAAATTTTTATATAAATTACCCAAAAATATAATTTTTTATTAGTACATTATAAATTCTTTTCTACATTATGTTAAATCACTTTCTTTTCTTATCTATTAAAAAAATTGTCAATATTTAGTTATATTATGGGAAAATGATAGGGTTGCGTTTACACTTGCATCGAAATCCCGAGATTTCGCTATTCACCACTCTCAAAAAACAATGAAGAAAAGCATATAAACGTTAAATTTTTAGAAAATGAATTTATTAGACCCAACTATGTGTGCTTTATTAAAAATTGTACATATATATGCTTTTCTTCATTGTTTTTCAGAGTGGTGAATAGCGAAATTTGGGGGGTTCGATGCAAGTGTAAACGCAACCTAAGACCCAAAATAGACTTAGGAAGTTTTACAATTCATTTATTTGTTGACAGATGTTTGTAAAATGTGTATAATTCCTAAAAATAGCATTAGAATTGCCAACGTTGAAAATTGTTAAAAAAAATAAAGAAAATAAAACTATATGGCGAAAAGTAGATGCTAAAAGTTAAAAAATAATTGAAAACAATATAAAAAATACAAATTTAATTGTAATAAATAAACTAAATCATATAGTGCCTCAGTGAAATCCATGTGCACATTCCAAGGAAGATGTGAAGGAAGGAAGCTATCTTACAAGAAGTAACATATGCAACATAAGTTAAGTAATTAATATAATTTTTTGTTTATTATAAATATTTTTAGTAAAATATATATTTGTAATATATAGTAATAAGTGTGCAATGTAATATACCTAATAGAGTAGTTTTGATTTAACTGCCTTTTTCTTAAGTGCACATTTGCTACAGCTGCACAAAATGTTGGTTTCGTTTCTATTTTACCAAATTATATACGCAATTGTCTTCTTTAAGTGGACTTTGTGTACCTGCGCATTTTAGACAACTGCCTCATATTTTTGGCAGTTTTACATTATTTTCATAAAAAAGATCTCCGTTAGCTGTCTCTTGTGTTTTGCTTTGTTTTTCAATTTTAGGAAAAAAAACACACATATAATAGATGTGTTGTCAACTTTTTTTGTGACAAAAATATCCTACTTTAGTCATTTTCTAACCATAAAAATCGCAAGATCTGGTGCAAAGCACAAAGTTGTCATCATTAGCTTCATTTGTTTTGTTTGTTTTCAGTCTGTATTGGTATACCTGCACATTAAGGCAGGTAAACAATTTGACTTAGCTGCGTTTTTGGCTTACCTGTACAAAATTTCTTGCAAAAGTTGGTTGTGCAGCTAAGTCAAAATTACTGTAGTAATAATTGTAATATAAAATAAAGAAATAGCTAATTAAATTAATCAAATTGTTTTAATAATAATCCTAACAAACAAATCGTACCGTTTACGTACCGTTTTCGGTCCGTCATAAACGGAATCCAACTCCGTTTACGTACCGTTTTCTGGATCCGTATACGGACCAGAAATTGGATTTTAAGGAACATCGAAACTGATTCGAATCCGTTGAAAGTCCGTCAATGGCGGACCGTTTACGGACCGTTATGTCGTGTAAAAAACTGACAAGTCCGTTGAATGTCGTTCATTGACGGACCGTTGCGTCGTGTAAAAAACGGACAAGTCCGTTGAACATCCGTCAATGACGGACCATTTACGGACCGTTATAACGTGTATAAACGGAGTGACTCCGGACCAAAAGCAGACTTGTATATCTATCTAAATTGACTAATTTTGAGTAATAATTTTTTGCTTTTTAATATATTTATTAATAACGATATTATTACAATCTACACTATATTTAGTACATCAGTTTACCTCTTTATATAGCGCATCAATTCCCGATAGACACCCATAATAAAACTGATCATCTACATGCAAAAGAAAAAAATTAGTTATGGTATAATTTATTGTATTTACGATGGATTACTGCGGGTTCCCAAATTACTCGAAACCACAACAATTTACACACAATTTTGTAAATTTGGATAGCCGTACGTGGAACAGAGTATCGGCCGATTTATGCTTGAAAACCGTCGAAAATTGGGTTCAGCGCCTAGACTTCTGCAAGCGTGCCCGTGGTGGCCATGCAAAAGAGATCGATTTCCATACATAATGGCATCGAACGTACTTTCACAGGAATAACGAATTTCATTGATATCCAAAACCGTTTTTGTTTTATTTAAAAAAACTTTTGTAGCGCTCTTATTGAAAAACCCTGTTGACCATCGTTGCCACTTTTTCATGCAAAAACTCTACAAATTAAGCGAAACACAGTGTTGTATTCTGCAAAAGTCTCCAGATTTGTGAGATTTTCATGAGATTTCTTCGAAATCTCGCAAATTTACGGGATTTCCTTTGTATGGGGAATCTCGGGATTTCACATGAGATTTTCACTGAAATCTGAATTTTAGTCGAAATCTCGGGATTTGGGTGCAGATGTAAATGCAACATAAGACCCAAAATAAACTTAGGAAGTTTTACAATTCATTTATTTGTTGCCAGATGTTTGTAGAATGTGTTAAATTCCTAAAAATAGCATTAAAATTGCCAAAGTTGAAAATTGTTAAAAAAAAAAAAAATAAAGAAGATAAAACAATATGGCGAAAAGTAGATGCCAAAAGTGAAAAAAATTAGAAACATGTAAAATAATATAAAATTTTATTTTAAATGTCATATGGAATTATCGGTGGGTAAGGCTAATGGACAATCTCAAACGGATAAGGCTTTATCTTCACATAAAGCACAACTATCGGTGCGTTTATAAATTTATCGTCCACGTTTTCATCAATGGGTTCACCTAAAACTTTTCGGTTAGTAAAACTATTATATAATAGTATAATAATAAAATAGTTAATAACTTTTATTATTATTTGCATTGCAGTTTAAGTTTTTAACAAGTTGATGTCATCTATAAATGATTGGCCGATTATCCAGAATGTGTTAATTGTTATTTTTCATGGTTGCTGCCACAAGCTAGGGGTGATCAACATGTTTTAGGCTTGAAGGCTATTATTTATATGGCCCAACGATTGAGACTGGAAAAGGAATTAGTATTAAAAACAGGACAGGCTGACAATGCTTTGTGTGGAATGATACACTCAGAAAAGTTCTGCAGTTACTACATGACAGTTATTTATGTAGTAATGCGGTTGCAGTTATTTTAACTACAATTGTAGTTAATTTACTTATAACAAAATTTTTCAATGTTTTTGACAGTTATTTTTTTAAACAAACTACAAAAATTACTACATTGTAGTAACATTTATTTTATGCAGTTATTTTGAATTTTATTTACAAATACTTAAATTTTCAAGTGTGTATGCACACACACGAAGCAAACAGAAGTATGTGTATGAATCACTTGTTTAGAAATTTCTAGTGAAAGAATATGAGTATAACATGTTTTCTCTTGTCTTAGTCATAAAACAACGCCAAAGAGTAAGCACGCGTAATACGGAAAAGGTTATATATTTTTTATTAAATTACTAAAATAATAAGGTAAGTTTTATAATATAAATTTATTTACGGGGAATGTTAAAAAAATATTGTATTTATTTTCTTTCAGTTCTTTTATATTCTCATCCCTTTCTACCTGGAGAAAAAAAAAGAAGCCAAACAACAGCATATTTCATCCCTCACAGACGGACATGTGAGACAATATCTTAATAGTGAAAAAAGGTGACATTAAGTGTAAATTTTGATTTCTCAATTTTAAATTTATTATAGAATAAAATTAAGTTAATAGTGTTTACATAAATTTGTTTTTTTTTATCAACTTAATAATTAAAAAAAAAAAATTTTATTTATGTTTTTTTAACTACATTTGGAAGTTGTTTGTACAGTTTTACAATAATTTGCATGTATGTTGTTTCAATTGCATTTGTAGTTGTTTTTACTACATTTGTCAGTTGATTTTTAACAGTTAAAAATTACTTCATATTGCAGTTAATTTAACTGCAAATGTAGTCTACACCTTTTTAAGTGCAAATGCAGTTATTTTAACTCTCATTTGCAGTTGATTTTACCTACATAATTCCCTGAGTGTAACAAATTAAAAAATTAGTTTTTATGTTGTAATTAAATAGTTTTCCAAATTTAAGATATTAAAGCAGAAATAAAGATTATACTGATTTACCTAGTGTCTTTAAATGCAATGAAATGTGCAAAGAAATTTGAAAATAACACACAAAGCAACAACAAAATTATTTTCGTTGTTGTTGTTTTGTGTTATTTTCAAATTTCTTTGCACATTTCATTGCATTTGAAGACACTAGGTTATTTGCATCCAACTATTAATACCAATAATAATTATACAATAAATAATTAAATAAATTAATCAAATTGTTTTAATAAAGGAGAAGGAAAGAGCTAAATAATTTAATATAAATTAATAAATAAAATATGGCTTAAGTTTAATAAATTAGTGCTAACAATTGCAAAAACAGAATAACAAATACTTACCAAGTTTTTTTTGTATAGTTATTGTTAGTTTTTGTTTTCTTATTTTATACCAAGCATATGTTGCAAAACCCTTGACCTAATGCTTCCCAGAATGACCCAAACTGACCGCCTAGCTCAGGGACGTCAGGGGGGGATCGACCGATCATCTGGGAAGAGGGCAGAACAATAAAATTTCTAAAAAATCTAACAAAACTCAAACAAAAACCATAATAAAAAAAACTCAAAAACCTTTGCATATAAATTTTATATACAAAAAAAACACTAAAAAAAAACTAACGATGGGCACTTATCACAAGTCCCACCAAACAAAAAAAAACCCCACAAATTTACAAGTTACTTTAACCTACGAAACCGACAGACAAAAAGACAAGCAATATTTAACGAACAATAGATTTTATAGGGACAACGGATGGTATATGTCCCGCTAGTCGCCCACCCCTCCATGATAACCTAATCCTAACTCTACTAGGCTATCCCACTAATAACTCAGTCACTGGTCACCCTACATACTTACATTAACACACTCACTGAAATTATTAACCAGACATTATCTTATCAATGTCAGCTAAATAAAAACATTTGAAATTTAAATTTAAAATACAAAAATGGAATCTTGTTTTATTTACCAAAAAAACTTTAGGATTTTAAAATGGAATAAAGAAAACCGTAAGTATTTACAAAGATGGATACCAAAAAAAAAATGGCTGATCAAAAAAAATTACTAAGATATTAAATTAAACACCAGTAAGTACTACAACAAAAATCAAAACTTAAATATTAATTAAAAAGGATGTTATCTTATTTTCTAAACGATTAACAAATAAAAATAAAATCCTACTCTATCTCCCAAAAATAATTTTCTGAATACCCTAACCAAATTTTGGTATATTTCCTAAAAATAAAACTAACGCGTTCCTATATGAGAGAGCTCTCTAATATATTTTTCTTTCCTCACGGCTAAATTGACCGTATACGCGGGTTATTAAAAAAAATAAAGGGTATTTTCTCACAAAAATTTCTGGGCTCACAAAAACAAAAAAAAAAACACTTAACACTACAAAAATTTTGACACTAAACTAAATAAAATTTTTGATAATTACTGCTTCTTCTTTGGATTTTTAGATTTTTTTTTTTCTTAATTAATTTCTTTCAAATTCTTTTTTTTTTAGCTTCTTAAATACTTTTTTTTCAATTAAAATTTTTCTAATTCCTTATTTTTCTAAAAAAAACTACCACCGCTTAATATTCACCGCCGGATATTATGTTTTCTTTTTCACTCTCAAATACATAAATTCACTTCCAATTAATTTTTACGGACTCACCAAACCAATTTTACTCTTCTGTACTGCCACAAGTTACCCCAGCTGGTTGGTTTTACGCGGCCATCCCGGCAAAATGTTGAGGAACCAAAAATAACGATTGACCCAAAGATAAAAAATGTTGAAAAGGAGATAACGTTTTCCAAAACAAATGAGGCAGGATGTTGTATCGGAAAATAACGACCGCAACGTTGTACAGCAAAATAAACACGGAATTATGTACAGCAAAATAAAGTTGTGGACTACAACCCGTCCTTGCTCCCTTGGCAGTTGATGGGTTGTAGCCCTTCTTCCGCACGTACACAAAAAAATGGCGTTACCTTTTCCTACCAAACATTTGAATTATATACAAATTTACCAAAAAACTTATGGTACCACTCACCTTTTCCACGGCAGTAGCTACTTAAGCGGTGTCCAGCGGCTTGGCACACAAGTTCGGTTGGCCAACAAAAAACTTTATCCAAAAACGACAGGAAAATTCTCCAGCAGCCAGTGCTTCCATCCAATATTCAAGCAGTAATGAATTTACCGCGACAATTAACTTTGTGCCAAGCCGCTGTTCTAAACAAATTCAGCTAAACTTGTTTAGCACCGCCCCTAATTCTTAAAGTTAGCTGCCTATATCTATCTTTTTCTGTGTATCTTTTATTCTACTCTCTATTTGGCCCTATATCCTATACCATTTTTCTTAAATCCTCCATCTTTTTTGTCAATATTTTCCTTCATAATTAAAACAAAATATTATCCATAAACAAAAAGATGGCACCCTCAGGTCAATAACCGCCGAAATATTTGACCATGAATCGCATTCGGCCATTAAACCCTTAGATTCCTGGCCAAATATTCATGTTCTTCTGGCTCTGATACCAGGCGAACAGCAAAATCAGTACCTGACGGTTATTTAGAAAAAACAATCTCCTTGTCTTTCATTCCATTTTAATTTATTTTCATTCACCCCATTCTACCCTCACTTATTTTATGTTTATTCACCCACTTTCTAAACAATAACAATCAACAGCTGATTGCTATTGGAAAGTTGAAGTGTCAACCTGGTACAGCAGACGTGCACTTCTGTGCAACTCTGTCACCGCTACAAATCTTTCGATTTTCAATGCCCGTCTGCAGGAAAGTGAAAGAGCGGTCACGATTACGAATCCTATGCCCAACGTAGGCAAACGCCCACACCCTGAGAACAATACCATGCTCTACCGTAAAACTAACCGGGCACAAAATTCCCAAAAAAAACCAAAAATTTGCAATCTTTACTCTCAAAAACGCTAGGATTTTAAACGCAAAACTTGGCAACACTGAAATCGCTACGTTTCCCCTGTTTCTAACAAATTCAGATCTGGCAACTCTGCAAATTAAGTCGGTATTTAGTACCGGGTACCCAAGTAACCAACACCTTTGCAACACCAACTGTCATTGCCAAACACGCTGGTTGTAAAAAAAAACTACTTCCGCGTTCGCAATGAAATATTTAACAGCCGTGGCGTCCGTGTAAAAAAAAATTAGTGAAAATAAAATAAAGATGCACAAAAAGAAATGAAATAATGTGTGTAAAAAAAAAATTTAAAAGAATAAAATGAAAATTGTGCAAAAAAAAAACATTAGTGCGAATACGTGCAAAAAAAAAAATTAAGAGGGTGTGTGAAAAAAAATGAATAAATGTATTCACACAAAAATGTGTAAAACCAAAAAAAAATACCGGTGTTTAACAAAAAAAATCAAAAGTGTGCCGCACAAAATAAAATACGGTCGTGTGTGAAAAAAAAACAAAATGTGCTCTAGAAAAACTAAGTGTGCTCTAGAGAAAAAAAACGGCCGTGTCCTAATAAAAAGAAAAGTGCGCTGTAAACCAAACATGTAGAAAAAATTTAAGAAAACAGAAAAACTTAAATAATATATACAGTGCGTAAAAAAAATCCGAATGGAATAAAACAAAAATGTGTACAAAAAAAAAAGAACCGAACAAAGTTCAATAAATGAAATGTTTTAAAAAAAAATGAATGACGTAACAAAAAAATTGTGTTCACAAAAAAATGTGTGAAAACCAAATTGAACAATACGGTTGATAAAAAAATAAAAAGTGTGCTGTACACAAAAATTAAATATGAGCATGTGATAAAAAAAATGAGAAGTGATATGAAAAAAAAATGTGCATCTCAAAAAGCGTGGAAAGATAACTAAAAAAAATTGAAAGAAAGATAAAAAATATGTAACAAAATGTAGTTCCGACTGATGCAAAGAACGGGTAAAAGCAAGTAGAAAGAGAGGTCAGAAAAAAAATTTGAAAAAAAAAGTATGGCAAAAAAACTGAAGAAGAGTAAAAAAAATAGGAAGATAACAAAAAAAATATACAAAAGAAAATATGCAAAGATTAAATAAAAAAAATTATTATAATTCAATTATAAAAAAAATATGAAAACCATAACAAAAATTAAATGGCAATGTGAAAAAAAAACACAAAGTACAGCGCACAAACAAAAAAAAATTTGGGCGTGCAAAAAAAATGAAAAGTGTGTGTAAAATGAATAAGGGTGCATACAGCAACTTAAAGAAAACCAAACAAAAATAAAAAAAAATGTGCATAAAAAAAATTGAACAACTAACAAACACACGGTTTTTATTAAGTTTTCTTTTTCCATGAAATATGTTTAGAAAAAAAACTACACCTCGCCAAATACATATTTCTAATCTTGGACATGGAGAAATTGCTAAAATAGAAATGGCCATCTTTCACTCTACAGTAAGTAATTTATTTAAATCCAATTAGTGAATATTAAATATTGCAATGGAATTTTCCAATTGTGTAAAAATATAAATTGAAGTGATAAAACCGAAAAGGCAGACTGTTTATCGCTGTTTTATATAAACTATAATTAAAAATTAAAGTAAAATCCTTTATCATCAAATTCGGTATTAAAAACTAGGGTGGTAGACGTGTCGGACAGAAAATCCTTTTTTTAAAATCGGGAGAATCTAACCCCACCTGTTGAGCACTTTTCGAAATACTTTTTGTGTTTATCAAATCCAAGTGGTTAAAAAAAACGGCTAATGCGTGCAAATAAAATTGAAATACAAAAAGAAATTTACGGAAAGCAACACAAAATTGCTTATTAAAAAAAAAATCTAAAAAAAAATGTAAGAAAAAAAAAAATCCCGGAAAGAAATATAAAAAAAATTGACAAAAAAAAAAAATTTAAAGTAATTAAAAAAAACGTGAAAAGAAAATAAGACAAAAAAATGAGTGAAATAAAGAAAAACAAAAAAAAAATGCACAAATAACCAAACCAAAATGAAATGTGTAAGAAAAACGTGTGAATGGAATCACATGCGTTCGTACCAGAGATGCTAGTTGATTCTTCGAACTTACTGACGGCGTCCGAAATCTACTTCTACTGTGTCGGCGGCGGCGGTTGGCCGGCTGACAACTATATATATCGGAAGTCTTGCTGGTTCAACACTTATTTTCAAAGAAGATTCCAGAAATGTAAGTTCTAAGTACAATTATATTATTCACATTGAAAAATTCAAAATGTTTTGCCTTTTTATTTTCTTAATTCCATGTTATTGCAAAGTGTGTGGCTAATATTGAAATATTAGTTTCATATCAGTTTGTTCTTGTTGTTAATGACAACAAATTATAAAAACATGAATTATTATCAATAAAAAAAAATAATCACTGTAAACGTGATTTTATTTCAAAATCTGCCAAACCTTGCAATTATTTTCCTTTCCGTAGGAAAAAATATTGATTCCTATTCCATTCCAAATTTATCAAGTGCATTTCAACTTTAACAAATTATATATCCAAAATCATCGATTATATTTCGGTTTTATCAAATATCCTCAAGAAATCAATTATACTTCAGCAACAATCAATTGAATTTCAGAATCATCAATTGAATTATTACTGTTGCTTGAATTCTCTTTTTCCCCAACAACGATAAATACCCAGGTAGAAATTATGTATGGTAACAAAAATAAGTACTGGCACCTTTTAATTCTCTACCTGGGTACTAATACAGTGACGACCAAAAAAAAATGTGCATCAGAATTTAAGAAAAAAAAATAATTTCCTTTGCTTAGAATTGAAAAGGCACAATCTGATATCCCGGCCTCGATCGCGAATCCAAATGTGATTCTATTTGTACACCAGTCCGAAAATTCCGATCTCGGTAATGAGCCAACCATTTGTTTTAATAAAAACATTGGTTGTAAAATTCACAAACTTTTGTCTCAACTCTCCGTAAATACGGACTCAGAATAGTGTTATTGTACTAGGTGACTAACAACTCCCAGCCCTCATTGGCATAGTTCTCCAGGGTGTTAGTCTGCAACGCAGATTTGCAAGGAGGTGCACTTTTGGTACAATGACGGTTACACATGTATCCAGCTTAGAAACGTTGGTTCATTAGTCGAGCAAAACTTTGAATTTCTCATTACCAGGACCAATGAATTCACGGGCCGGTAGTACAAAAGAAACTACATTGGACCGCTTTCTGGTCCTTGATATCAGAAAAACCTTAGCATTTACAAAAAAAAAATCAAGTAATCAAAAGAAAAAAAACCAAAATACAATGAAAATTCTTTTTAGGTCAGATAAAAGTTGCACGTAACCCATTTCATAAATTTTTCTAATTGAAAATTTGACAAATTTTAAAAGTTTTCAAGAGGAAAACTGGCACGCAAAAAAAAAATTTATAATAATAAATAAATAATAATCCAAACAAAACTTTATAATTTTATTTGGGGGATAAAATAAAAAAATTATTGCCGTAAACACAAATAATCAAACAATGACGTCACACATCAGAGGCAAAACTAAATGCAATTACTTAGCATTAATAGGCCAATTTATACAAATTCTAAATCGAGCGCACCTATGTGCCAACGCAACCCATATATCCCCAAGGATAATAAATAAAAAAAACTCCAAATGAATCGGTCCTACTATCTTGCAACTGAAGACTCATTTCAATCAAATATTATGTTTTCATAATATTCGTTGATGAATCCTCAGACCGTCAAAATAGTACAACCATTAAATCTTAAAATCCAGTCAAAGAGATATGGTTGCTTATAATTTCCGCCTATACATATAGTATAGGAGGTAATTTCTATACTAATTTCTAATTTCCATTCCTTTTATTTTAACAAATTTACTCCTTTTGAGTTAATATTCGTTCTTTTTTCTTTTTTTTTCTTCTTTATCATATATTAAGTTTTGCCTTTCTATTCTCTGAGCATCGTGTGACGCCAAAAGAAAACTAATATTACGTTCAAGTTTCCTAACTTAACACAAAACAAAAAAAAACATTTAAAAGAATGGGCCAGCTTGCCGTGCCTCTAGAGAATGTCCTCCTCTACCCAAAAATACAAAAAAAAATATGCCACGGAAAATTAAAAAAAAATTTTAATAATTCAGTTTCCCTAATATATATCTTTCAGATTTATTTTCTTTTACATCCAGCGTGACAATAAATTTAAACAGAAGCAGGTTCACGAGATCACTGTTGCCAAGCCCTGAATATGCTCTGCTAATTCTGTTACCAAGAGAACTTATGGATTTCAAATGATGGGAAACTATATTAACAAAGAATTATCAATAACCGGAACTCTGTGAGTGCTGCTAGAAGATGACGGAAAGAAGAAATGAAATTACGATATCTGGACTTACGGGAAGTAAACTTATTTGATTCAGTTTTCAAAATACGGTACTTTGTTTAAAATTTGTTTCTATTTTTTTCTGTTTCAGGTATCGTTAGAGAGCATAAATTGGCAATAATCACCGAATATCACAGACGTACAAGTTGTAAAGAGGACTTTCCACAAAAACATTCAAGTGTATAATTTTCGAAATAAATATGTAAATAAGGGACGATACAAACAGGTAAAAAAAAACTTTAAAAACTAAAATAATAAAATATTGCTCTATCCCTTATAAACTAATATCACAGCTTCTATTGCTTCAAGTCTTTTGCATGAAATATTGCAATTCTTTTTCCTTGACGGTTTTCAATTTCGTAAGTGTTGTTGCCAACTACACTTCTTACTCTACCTGGTTTAAAAACTGAGGCAAATTTTGCGTTAAAATTTTTCTTAAAACTACTCTGAGCAAAATTTCTATAAAAAATTTCCTGACCAGGTACAAAATGAATTTCCCTACTACGCCTGTTATATTGCCTTTCTCCTTTATCATACGCTTTGTGTAAATTTTCTTTTAAAGTTTCACGCATTAATCCCAACCGATCTTTTCTTTGCAGAACTTCGATATCTGGCTCCTCCAACGATTTTAACTTTTTGGCCAGCGCATAATCGGAACCGCTACAAAACATATTTTGGCCAAATAATGCCATATATGGACTCATACCAATCGCCTCGTGCCTGGAACTGCGATACGCGCATTCTATTTCGGATATATGGGCATCCCAATCGCAATGATCCTCATCAAGGTATGCCCTAATCCCTGCAAGCACGGATTGGTTCACCCTTTCAGAGGCATTGGATTGTGGGCCATGAATTGGCAAAAACATGTGGTTAATGCCGAAGGAATCGGTCATTTTCTTGAAATCAGCGCATTTAAATTGTTTGGCGTTATCGGAATGGATAATTTCCGGCGTACCGAAAGTATGAAAAATAAACCGTACCAGATAATCGACCACAGCTTTTGACGTGGCTTCCCTCATCGGTTTCAAAAACATAAATTTTGAAAAATGGTCAAGGACGATAAAAATATAGGCGTTACCGGATTTAGAACGTGGATATTTACCCAAGAAATCTATGTAAATCTTCTGAAAAGGACGGTAAGTTATAACTTCATTTCCCATTCTTGGACGTAGCTCATAATTTGGTGATTTTGTTTCCTTGCAGGTTCTACAATTGATTATATAATTTCGGACATGCATTAACATTTTCGGCCAGTAATATAATTGCCGGATTCTGTGCAACGTTTTTGCAATTCCACCATGTGATGATGTTTCCATATCATGGTTTTTTGAAATAATTGCAGAAATCAAATTATCTGGTATCCAAAGTTTCCATTCCAAGCCACTATCATCTCTGGCGAATGAGGTTCGTTTGTAGACCATACCATTGTCTACTTTAAGGTCAGGTAACCGATCAATATTCTTTTCTATATTTTCTATCAAGTCCCGATATTCTGGCGATTCAAATTCAGTTGTTTCAAAATCTATTAATTCCAATTCATCTGCCTCTAGATCATCAACAGAACGCGACAACATATCCGCAACCACATTATCTGAACCTCTTCTGTGTTCAATTTGGAAATTAAATGTCTGCAATTGGAGAGACCACCGTGCCAAACGGCCGCTTAAATCTTTAAGCGTCATCAGCCATTTAAGGCTTGCGTGGTCCGTAATAATTGTAAATGGCATTAATTCCACATACGGCCTAAAACGCTTAACTGCAAGTACTGCTGCCAGACACTCTTTCTCGGTAACAGTGTAGTTTTGCTGAGCACCATTTAGTTTTTGCGAAAAGAAAGCTATTGGCCTTTCCAAACCATCATCATCTTTTTGGAATAAGACAGCACCAACGCCAATATGTGAAGCATCACATTGAATAAAATATGGCCGTTTAAAGTCTGGATGAACCAGTACCGGAGCAGTTGTTAAAGCTGTTTTTAATTCTTTAAACGCAGTTAATGCCTCTTCTGTCATCTGGAACTTTTTATTCTTCTTAAGCGTATCGCTGAGTGGTGCAGAAATCGTAGCGAAGTCTTTCATAAACCTCCTGTACCAACCAGCTGTTCCTAAGAAGCTACGGACTTGCCTTGGAGTCTTTGGAACTGGAATGCTTCTAATAGCCTCTACTTTTTGTGGGTCTGTACGCAGGGTACCTCCACCAATTACAAAACCCAGGTATTTAAGTTCTTTGAAACAAAATACACTTTTCTTCATACCAATAGTTAAATTTGCTTTTCTCAAACAGGTAGCAACTTCCATCAGCAGTGCCATATGGGTATCAAAATCTGGAGAGATGACGAGCAAATCGTCTAAATATATAAAAACGTTATTCCTTAGCTTTTGTGGAATTACTTTGTCCATTAAACGACAAAGTCGTTGCGCCGCATTGCATAAGCCAAAAGGCATGACTGTGTATTGGTAATGCGGTCGGCCTGGAATAGTGAATGCCGTCAACTCTCTACATTTTGGTTCCAACTCTATTTGCCAAAAAGCGAATTTCAAATCGACACTGCTGATGAAGATTGTTTCGTCTATCCTGCTGAGAATTCCTTCTATATTTTGTATGGGATATGCGTCCTTAACAGTTAAATCGTTAAGTTTGCGAGCATCCAAGCATAGTCGATTTTTTCCCGGTTTGGAAACCAGAGTTACCCTATTGTTCCAGGGACTTTCGCTTTTCTCAATTACTCCTAATTCCAGCATTTGATCTACTTCTTCGTATAACAGCTCTTGAACTTTTGGCGAGACTGGGTAATGCCGCTCTTTAAATGGAACAGAGTCTGGTATTAACTGGATATTGTGTTTTTCGAGGTTTGTTTTACCTAATCCATCTTTTTCAAACGTTTTAAATAATCAGCCTAATTGCGGTTGTCGTATACGACAAGAAAATTTGTCGTTTTTGCCAAAAAGCATTTTTTGGTACCGCGAGTGTCGTTTTTTTCGGTCAATACACCAAAAACTGTCGTATAAATATTTGTGCACGACAGCCTCAAAAAACTTTTAAAAAAAGTATTAAAATAAGTGAAATTAAACATAAAATCCACTTTAATATATTAACAAGTTAAATTAAAGAAGAAATTTTTTTATTTAAATAATAATTTTTTAAAACAAAAATTAAAAAATTTAACGCACTGGGTATTTTCAAACTTGTGGAAAAACACACTATCCTTAAAATGAAAAGTTTCACTCTGACACCTTGATTTTATGAAACAATAATCGTTTTATTATTACAAAACCCGAGTAAAAAATTTTTGATATAACCATATATTATTTTATGTAATTGCATATAGTAGTTACATATGGCCACATATGCTTTTAAATTCAAGCAGATATACTTTTATATAGTCATATGTTAGATATTTTTTCCTCAAAGGTTTTAATATGGAGACATATGTGATTTTATATTATTACATACTGGCCTACATATAATTGCATGTGCTATATATAAGTACATAAAGTAACATATTACAGATATAATTACATATACGTTTATATATAATTTAGTATGACACTACACATAATAATATAAAACTTTATGTGGAGCCATATAAGAAATATTTCATAATTTGTGTTAGATATGATTATATATTGACGAATAAGAACCCATATATAACTTAATATGGTTCCATATCTAAAATATTTCATGATTTCTTTAATTCTTTAGTTCTTTATAAAATCATCTATAATTATATATCATCCCACATAAGCAATTATTTCAAAGTGATTTTATATAAAAATATATAAGGTCCATATAAAACCGTATTATTTTCATATGTGGTTCTATGTTAACAATGATTTTGAACTAGTTTTAGATTTAGTAATTACTAGCGATTGGCGCGTGACTAGAAATGTTCGTGAGTCACGTTATTCACACGTGATTGTGAGTAATAATTACTATACTCTAGTGATTCGTGCGTGAGTCTGAGAATATATAATTCGTACTTGATTCGTGCGTGAGCGTGAATAAGAATATATAACCCGTGCATAATTCGTGAGTAAGTTTATTTTTTGCATCATATATTTTTAGTAATTTTTACTATTTTGTAATATTTTACTATTTTTTTTTCTATTTTTCTTATATCTTGGTTGTATAACATAATCCTAATAACTTTAAAATTTCAGTCTTGTTAACTTTATTTTAAAATTACTAAAAATAATTTTGTTCATGTTTAATGCACTGTCATGGTAAATCTGGATAAAAGTAATTGAAGATTTATTGAAATTATAGGATCTCCAGCAGACCTTTGGGTTAATCATTATATTTGGAAATTAATTACACATGCAATTACACAATTACATATTATTTGTAATTGTAATTAAAAAAAAAAAAAACAATTACAAGTAATTTGTAATAGAAAATTTTCAATTATACATTACATATAATTTTAATTAAAAAAATGTCAATTACAATTATACTTATCCACGCCTACCCAACCAATCCCAGTCAGTTTTTTCTAAAAAATTTTAACAAAAAACACTTTAATTCTAAATGTAATTGAAATTTGTAATTGAAATCAGTTTCAATTACAATTACTTGTAATTGAAAATTTTCAATTACAGTTACATGAAATGTAATTGAGTTTTTTTAATTTTAATTATATTTATTTGCAATTGTTATTGAAATCCCCCAGGTCTGATCTCCAGATATTGCATATCTTTTTTATTTAAAAAAATAATTTTTGTATATTGTTAGATGTGGTCATATATAATATGATCTAAAGTATAAGGTCAATTTTTAGATATAATTGTATCAAACTATGTGCACTTTTATAACATTTTATATAAATTTATACAAAAAGATATAATTTGATGTAATTGGATGAGGACAAAATTCGGATACAATTGTATCGAATTGCATAAAATTGTATCAAATTGTATACAATTGTATACAATTCGATACAATAAGATACAATAAGATGTTCTCATTTTTCGGATATAATTATATCTAATTACATAAAAGATTATATATAATTAAATATAACTTCATATGGCTCCATATCATTTTTTTTACTTGGGAATTTATTTTTTTTGATTATTTTATGAAAACACCACAAAAATAGATGAAATATTTAATTTTATTATATTCTCTGTCGTATATTTTACACAATACCAAAATATAATAAAAACGACAACGACAACGCCTGCTGTCGTAATACGACAACGACAACCGCAATCAGGCTGAATGATTTTATCTCCTCTAGTTTACGTTGCTGTTCGGTGCTCAATTGGTGTTGTTCTGGTGTTTTCCCTACGGCCTGTTTAAAATGCATTGCAATTTTTTCGATATCAATTTCATCCACACTAATGATATCTGGCGCTAATTTAAATTGTCGCCAGAAATCAATGCCTAAATATACGTTTTGCTCCAATGATGGGCATAAATAAAATAGTATTGGATGATCTTGATCACGAAATTTTACCCGAAGCTTAATTTTACCACACACTTTATGAGCTCGTCCAGCGGCTGTACGAACGTTTGAGTAAAACCGATCCGACCTAACGCCAATTTCTTCTAAAAGTTCAAAACAATTTTTTCCTAACAGACTCACAGAAGCTCCAGTATCTAATAACCCCTTTATATCTTTATTTTCTAGTATTATATCCGCAAAAACTCTTGGATCGCCATTATCGATAGATTCAATGGCTGCTATTACTGCTTTACGGATAGCCTTACGTTTCGCAAACCTAGACCTTGCCTTTCTATATTTTGGTATAGATAAAAGCAGTGGTTCCCTACCTTCGCTACCAAAGATACGATTCCTAACAGCGATATAATTTTTCATTCTCTCTTCATATGATTTAAAGATTGGTTTAGTAGTATTGATGGGTAATGTATCGTTCTCTAATTTTCTATTTAAAATATTAAAATTTTCATCTTTTACAGGCGAATGATTTACAGTATTCGTACCTATGGTTCTTGTATTGCGGACGTTTGTGTGGAGCGTGACTCGCCCGCCTTTGTCAAGCTCCTCCGGCTGTTTTCCGGATTACACTTGGGACATTTGGGAGTCACTGTGTTCTCCATCCCGCATTTATAGCAGAATCTATTCACCATTGAAGAATCGCATTCCATATAAGTGTGGCCGGGAAGCTTACAATTCCAGCATTTTAATTCTGTTGTTCTACGCTGAGTTATTGCATCCACTGTAAGTACGTCTGGATCTTCATCCGCCTCCCGATTTAAATTTTCATCGTAAATTTCATCTAAATGTTTACGGGCCGCGTATCTTATATTTTGTGGGGGTGGAATAGACCGCAAATCGCGCTTTGGGAATCTCCTTTCTATCTCCTTACATTCCTCTCTAAGTTGTTCTATGCTATATATTGCCATAGGATAAATCATTCTAGCCAGGTTCTCTCGCAAATTAGTTTTAAAAATGTTGATCATTTCATAATCAGGAATAGGGGTACGAAGCCTAGATCTTAGAGTTAGCATTATTTGAAAATATTCATCTATGGTTTCATGGGCTTGTTGTTTTCTATTCACGAATTCGCACATTATTTCAAAGTCACTGCGGTTGGACTGGTACTGTTTTAAAAGGCTAAATCTTAAAGTGGGCCAATCTAGTTTTCCCTCATTATTATTAATGTTGGGATTTATATTATTTTTATTAATTTCATAGCTCACTTTCAGATTGAAAGTTTTCAAAAACAGCCAGTACCACTCCTTTGCCTGTCCCCTTAAAAGTCTATGAAAATCCCTGAGAACTTCTGTCCATGGAATACCATAGTGTGTTTTCAAATATTCTACACGAAAAACAAAATCTTCAATAGTTATACTATTCCTTGTTCCATCAAAAACTACATCCCATTTATCAATACGTACTTTTCCCTCTACGGGTTCTACATTAAAATTTGCCTCATATGTTGTAAATATTGGACCATTAGCCAGCATATCAGAAAATCTCGGGTTATAATTTTCAGGTTGCCCGCCTAAACCGTTCATTACATTTGAACCAGTGGGTTCTTGAAAAGCATTTATATTTACCCTACCAGTAGCATGCGAATTTTGTTGGCGGTAATTATCAAAATACATAGGATCGCCTCTTGTAGTCGTATGGTTATTCGGTATAGGAACTTTTTCTCTCGAAGATGAACTGCTTCTACTGGATTCATTATTCCCGAAAGGATTTCCTACTTCAATTGCCGCAGCACATTCTTGCTGTGGCGGTTTTAAACGGACATCTACTTCGTCCATAATTTTCTTAAAACCTTCCTGCATAGTGGTCTGAATCCAGCGTCCCATTTCCGCCCTTAAAACCTGACCATAATATTCCTGAGCTTTTATAACAGCATTATCTATACTAACGGTCATATCAGTAGGTAATTTATTCTGAACACTTGTAGCCTCTGCCACTACAGGTTCCCCTCCGGCAGTTTCGCCTATATCGATTAGGTCATTATCTTCAGGCATAATATTTTGGTTCTGTACTACTGGAGTATCGTTTGGAAGATTTCCTACTCCTGACACTGACGGTAACTGAGACGTATTAGCATTTTGATTTATTGTTCTTGAAAGATCTGTTACGTTTGGGTCTCTATATATAGGATTCGTAATTGGGGTTCGCATAACCGGTGGTGGGCGATTTTTGTCAAATTGCAATTGCCTTTGACCTTTGGTCTTTTCCAGACTATTCGCATTAGACATTTTTAAGCAATTTTATAAATTTATTAATTTGTAATTAAAAAAAATGAATAAAATAAATGAAAAATATTATGGGTTAAAAAAAATTTGCAAATTAAATTCTTTTCTTTATATAACATAAACATGACGGTGTGTTAATATAAGTATTTTATATAGGGTGACCAAAAAAAAATTTTTTTTTTTTTTTAAAATAAGTTATTTAAACCTATTTTACTAACTAGTATCCTACATCTATTCTCACAGTTAAATATTGCACCTAACCCAACCCAAATTATCCTAATTTATATTGCTAAATCCCTATCTACATGACAGTGCGAGCATTTGTTATTGTGAATACAAAAGGTCACTGTCCCTAAATTTCTGATGAAGCTACGTAGCTCTATCAATGTCTACGGCCTTCATCATATTAATATTCAATAAAAAAAACGCAAAAATAATTCTCAAAATATCATACTAAAAAAAATATCCATTAGAGTTCCTCATTTTGTCTGCCTCCAAATTTTCATGCAATTGGTCAATAGCCAAGCCACTATATTTGGAGTAAACAAAATGATTAGCTCCACGGATGAACTTTTAAATCTATTTCATTGGGCGCCATATTGTTGCAAAACCCTTGACCTAATGCTTCCCAGAATGACCCAAACTGACCGCCTAGCTCAGGGACGTCAGGGGGGGATCGACCGATCATCTGGGAAGAGGGCAGAACAATAAAATTTCTAAAAAATCTAACAAAACTCAAACAAAAACCATAATAAAAAAAACTCAAAAACCTTTGCATATAAATTTTATATACAAAAAAAACACTAAAAAAAAACTAACGATGGGCACTTATCACAAGTCCCACCAAACAAAAAAAAACCCCACAAATTTACAAGTTACTTTAACCTACGAAACCGACAGACAAAAAGACAAGCAATATTTAACGAACAATAGATTTTATAGGGACAACGGATGGTATATGTCCCGCTAGTCGCCCACCCCTCCATGATAACCTAATCCTAACTCTACTAGGCTATCCCACTAATAACTCAGTCACTGGTCACCCTACATACTTACATTAACACACTCACTGAAATTATTAACCAGACATTATCTTATCAATGTCAGCTAAATAAAAACATTTGAAATTTAAATTTAAAATACAAAAATGGAATCTTGTTTTATTTACCAAAAAAACTTTAGGATTTTAAAATGGAATAAAGAAAACCGTAAGTATTTACAAAGATGGATACCAAAAAAAAAATGGCTGATCAAAAAAAATTACTAAGATATTAAATTAAACACCAGTAAGTACTACAACAAAAATCAAAACTTAAATATTAATTAAAAAGGATGTTATCTTATTTTCTAAACGATTAACAAATAAAAATAAAATCCTACTCTATCTCCCAAAAATAATTTTCTGAATACCCTAACCAAATTTTGGTATATTTCCTAAAAATAAAACTAACGCGTTCCTATATGAGAGAGCTCTCTAATATATTTTTCTTTCCTCACGGCTAAATTGACCGTATACGCGGGTTATTAAAAAAAATAAAGGGTATTTTCTCACAAAAATTTCTGGGCTCACAAAAACAAAAAAAAAAACACTTAACACTACAAAAATTTTGACACTAAACTAAATAAAATTTTTGATAATTACTGCTTCTTCTTTGGATTTTTAGATTTTTTTTTTTCTTAATTAATTTCTTTCAAATTCTTTTTTTTTAGCTTCTTAAATACTTTTTTTTCAATTAAAATTTTTCTAATTCCTTATTTTTCTAAAAAAAACTACCACCGCTTAATATTCACCGCCGGATATTATGTTTTCTTTTTCACTCTCAAATACATAAATTCACTTCCAATTAATTTTTACGGACTCACCAAACCAATTTTACTCTTCTGTACTGCCACAAGTTACCCCAGCTGGTTGGTTTTACGCGGCCATCCCGGCAAAATGTTGAGGAACCAAAAATAACGATTGACCCAAAGATAAAAAATGTTGAAAAGGAGATAACGTTTTCCAAAACAAATGAGGCAGGATGTTGTATCGGAAAATAACGACCGCAACGTTGTACAGCAAAATAAACACGGAATTATGTACAGCAAAATAAAGTTGTGGACTACAACCCGTCCTTGCTCCCTTGGCAGTTGATGGGTTGTAGCCCTTCTTCCGCACGTACACAAAAAAATGGCGTTACCTTTTCCTACCAAACATTTGAATTATATACAAATTTACCAAAAAACTTATGGTACCACTCACCTTTTCCACGGCAGTAGCTACTTAAGCGGTGTCCATCGGCTTGGCACACAAGTTCGGTTGGCCAACAAAAAACTTTATCCAAAAACGACAGGAAAATTCTCCAGCAGCCAGTGCTTCCATCCAATATTCAAGCAGTAATGAATTTACCGCGACAATTAACTTTGTGCCAAGCCGCTGTTCTAAACAAATTCAGCTAAACTTGTTTAGCACCGCCCCTAATTCTTAAAGTTAGCTGCCTATATCTATCTTTTTCTGTGTATCTTTTATTCTACTCTCTATTTGGCCCTATATCCTATACCATTTTTCTTAAATCCTCCATCTTTTTTGTCAATATTTTCCTTCATAATTAAAACAAAATATTATCCATAAACAAAAAGATGGCACCCTCAGGTCAATAACCGCCGAAATATTTGACCATGAATCGCATTCGGCCATTAAACCCTTAGATTCCTGGCCAAATATTCATGTTCTTCTGGCTCTGATACCAGGCGAACAGCAAAATCAGTACCTGACGGTTATTTAGAAAAAACAATCTCCTTGTCTTTCATTCCATTTTAATTTATTTTCATTCACCCCATTCTACCCTCACTTATTTTATGTTTATTCACCCACTTTCTAAACAATAACAATCAACAGCTGATTGCTATTGGAAAGTTGAAGTGTCAACCTGGTACAGCAGACGTGCACTTCTGTGCAACTCTGTCACCGCTACACATATTATATAAGTTATACCCAAAACTTGGGTAGAGCTATAATACATACTAAAACTAGGTAACTTATACCCTTATTTTATGTGATTTCCCCCTTTTTATTTTTTGCGTGTAGCTTGTGACTGCAACTATGAAAAATGATAATCAGCATATTCTGGATAATCATCACAAAATTTTCCAGATGGCATCAACTTGTTAAAAACTTACCCCTCAATTCATAAATGCTTTGTAAAGTTATAGCAGGTTTACAAGACGTCATTTTCATACAAAATTTGTTCAATAAACCTCCTATAATTTTACAAAGCGTTTATGAATTTAGGGGTTAAACTGCAATGCAAATAAAAATGAAAGTTAAGCTGCGTTTACATCTGCACCGAAATCCCGAGATTTCGATATTCAGCACTCTGAAAAAACAGTGAAGATATGCGTATAAACTTGAATTTTCTGGAAAATGTATTTATTAGAACTAAATATGTGTACTTTATTCAAAATTGAACATCTATCAGCTTTACTTCATTGCTTTTTCAGAGTGGTGAATATCGAAATCTCGAGATTTCGGTGCAGATGTAAACGCAGCCTTATTAACTATTTTAATTTGAATTTATATTAGTTTTACTAACCGAAAAGTTTTTGGTGAACCCATTGATGAAAATGTGGACGATAAATTTATAAACGCACCGATAAATGTGTCTTATGTTGCATTTACATCTGCACCCAAATCCCGAGATTTCGACTAAAATTGAGATTTCAGTGAAAATCTCATGTGAAATCCCGAGATTCCCCATACAAAGGAAATCCCGTAAATTTGCGAGATTTCAAAGAAATCTCATGAAAATCTTACAAATCTGGAGACTTTTCCAGAATACAACACTGTGTTTCGCTTAATTTGTAGAGTTTTTGCGTGAAAAAGTGGCAACGATGGTCAACAGCTGACTAAAAAAATAACCTAAAAATAACACAAAATAATGAAATAAAAAAATTATTATTAATTAATAAATATGACTTTAGACCCAATGGAAATGTACAAATGATTATAAGAAGTGTTGCGTGGTCCTAATTTTTGCTTCCCGCGAAGCATAACTATGAAGAAAGCATTGGGAAGTGCATTTCTTCCTTCCGCCAAAATATTGCAAAATCTGGGTTCTAGCTTGTCGTCCTTATAAAAAAACAAATTTTCTAACATATTTAGCGTTAGATCTTCCCAGGTAAAAAAAATTGATATGGAGCCATATGAAATTATATTTAATTATATATAATCTTTTATGTAATTAGATATAATTATATCCGAAAAATGAGAACGTCTTATTGTATCATATTGTATCGAATTGTATACAATTGTATACAATTTGATACAATTTAATGCAATGCGATACAATTGTATCCGAATTTTGTCCTCATCCAATTACATCAAATTATATCTTTTTGTATAAAATTATATAAAATGTTATAAAAGTGGACATAGTTTGATACAATTATATCTAAATATTAACCTTATACTTTACATAGGACCATATCTAACAATATACATACAAAAATAATTTTTTTAAATAAAAAAAAATTTTCAATTGCTTGTAATTGTAATTGTTCTTTTTTGAATTGCAATTACAAATAATCGGCCTGATTACAAGTGTCGAAATTGTAGTCGAAATTTTCGACTCCATATAAAATGATTTTGTATATAATGGAAATTATAAAGAAATGAATCTCTGATGCTGGATTTTTTTAAATCTGAGTGCTATGGTAAATCCAATTGAAAAATTGTTCAAAAGTTGCGTTTTTAGTGAATTTTCAGCAAATTGGACTTAGTTTCGACTACGACTACGACACTCGTAATAAGGCCGAATATGTAATTATAGATGAGTTTTTTTTCAATTACAATTACATGTAATTGTGTAATTAATTACAAAATGTAATGATTAACCTCAGGCCTGCTGGAGATCTTATAATTTCGATAAATCTTCCATTACTTTTATTCAGATTTATCATGACAGTGCAATAAACATGAAAAAAAATTTCTTTTAATTTAGTAATTTTAAAATAAAGTTAACAACACTGAAATTTTAAAGTTAATAGGATTATGAAATACAACCAAGATATAAGAAATCAGTCAAGTGTACGTTATAGTATAGAGAATTTCGTATTAAAGCCATTTTTGACTCATGCTCAACAAAAAAAAAACCAAAAAACAAAAAAAAATTACTCACGCACGAGCATTTCGTTTTTTACTCAGCACACATGATTATATTAACTTATTTATTAAACTTACAATCAGAAAATTCTCACGCAAAACAGTAAAAATTACTAAAAACATATGATGCAAAAAATAAACTCACACACGAATCAATCACGGGTTATTCTTACTCACGCTCACGCATGAATCACTTAAGTATAGTAATTATTACTCACGATCACGTGTGAATAACGTGGCTCACGAACATTTCGTGTCACGCGCCAATCCCTAGTAATTACTAAATCTAAAACTAGTTCAAAATCATTGATAACATGGAACCAAATATAATACAATACGGTTTTATATGGACCTTATATATTTTTATATAAAATCACTTTGAAAAAATTGCCTACCCAAGTAAAAAGAAGTGATATGGAGCCATATGAAGTTATATTTAATTATATATAATCTTTTATGTAACTAGATATAATTATATCCGAAAAATGAGAACGCCTTATTGTATCATATTGTATCGAATTGTATACAATTGTATACAATATAATATATAATTTGGTACAATTTGATACAATTTTATGCAATTCGATACAATTGTATCCGAATTTTGTCCTCATCCAATTACATCAAATTATATCTTTTTGTATAAAATTATATAAAATGTTATAAAAGTGGACATAGTTTGATACAATTATATCTAAATATTGACCTTATATGTTTTATCATATTATATATGACCATATCTAACAATATAAAAAATTATTTTTTTAAATAAAATATATGCAATATCTGGAGATTAGACCTGGGGGATTTCAATTACAATTATTGTAATTTGTAATTGAAAATTTTCAATTACAATTACAAATAAATGTAATTGAAATTAAAAAAAACTGTAATTGAAAATTTTCAATTACAAATTACAAGTAATTGTAATTGAAGTTGATTTCAAATTTCAATTACATTTAGAATTAAAAAGTGTTTTTTGTTAAAATTTTGTAGAAAAAACTGACTGGATAGGTTGGATAGGCATTGATAAGTATAAAAAGAATACGTCATGTTCCCTAACTTGTGCTTTTTGTCATTAGTTGTTTTCGGAAAAATGTCATTGTAATTGACATTTTTTCAATTACAATTATACATACATATGTAATGTGTAATTGAAAATTTTCAATTGCAAATTACTTGTAATTGTTCTTTTTTGAATTACAATTAAAAATAATATGTAATTGCAATTGAGTTTTTTTCAATTACAATTACATGTAATTTTGTAATTGCATGTGTAATTATTTACAAAATGTAATGATTAACCCCCAGGTCTGCTGTATATCCTATAATTTCGATAAAACTTCCATTACTTTAATCCAGATTTACCATGACAGTGCATTAAACGTGAACAAATTTTTCGTTGTTTTTACGGTGTTTTTATGCAGGTTTAAACTTTAGTTAATAGTTAACCCAAAAATTTGTTGTTGTTTTGTGTAAATTTTTTTGACATTTTCTTTTGTTTTTAGTTAAGTTAAAGTTAAACCTACAGTATGAGACCCACCGTTAGTAATTATAAAATAAAGTTAAGAACACTGCAATTTTAAAGTTAATAGGATTATGATATACAACCACGATATAAGAAATCAGTCAAGTGTACGTTATAATATAGAGAATTTCGTATTAAAGCTTCAGTGGTGTTAATTTTATGGGAGCATAAGCCATTTTTAACTCATGCTCCTAAACAAAAACAAATTACTCACGCACGAGCATTTCGTTTCTTACTCACGCACACATGAGTACACTCAGAAAAGTTCTGCAGTTACTACATGACAGTTATTTGTGTAGTAATGCGGTTGTAGTTATTTTAACTACAATTGTAGTTAATTTACTTAGAACAAAATTTTTCAATGTTTTTGACAGTTATTTTTTTAAACAAACTACAAAAATTACTACATTGTAGTAACATTTATTTTATGCAGTTATTTTGAATTTTATTTACAAATACTTAAATTTTCAAGTGTGTATGCACACACACGAAGCAAACAGAAGTATGTGTATGAATCACTTGTTTAGAAATTTCAAGTGAAAGAATATGAGTATAACATGTTTTCTATTGTCTTAGTCATAAAACAACCCCAAAGAGTGAGCACGCGTAATACGGAAAAGGTTATATATTTTTTATTAAATTACTAAAATAATAAGGTAAGTTTTATAATATAAATTTATTTACGGGGAATGTTAAAAAAATATTGTATTTATTTTCTTTCAGTTCTTTTATATTCTCATCCCTTTCTACCTGGAGAAAAAAAAGGAAGCCAAACAACAGCATATTTCATCCCTCACAGACGGACATGTACAACAATATCTTAATAGTGAAAAAAAGTAACATTAAGTGTAAATTTTGATTTCTCAATTTTAAATTTATTATAGAATAAAATTAAGTTAATAGTGTTTACATAAATTTGTTTTTTTTAATAAATAAATAATTAAAAAAAAATTTTTTTATTTATGTTTTTTTAACTACAGTTGCAAGTTGTTTGTACAGTTTTACAATAATTTGCATGTATGTTGTTTCAATTGCATTTGTAGTTGTTTTTACTACATTTGTCAGTTGATTTTTAACAGTTAAAAATTACTTCATATTGCAGTTAATTTAACTGCAAATGTAGTCTACACCTTTTTAAGTGCAAATGCAGTTATTTTAACTCTCATTTGCAGTTGATTTTACCTACATAATTCCCTGAGTGTAACAAATTAAAAAATTAGTTTTTATGTTGTAATTAAATAGTTTTCCAAATTTAAGATATTAAAGCAGAAATAAAGATTATACTGATTTACCTAGTGTCTTTAAATGCAATGAAATGTGCAAAGAAATTTGAAAATAACACACAAAGCAACAACAAAATTATTTTCGTTGTTGTTGTTTTGTGTTATTTTCAAATTTCTTTGCACATTTCATTGCATTTGAAGACACTAGGTTATTTGCATCCAACTATTAATACCAATAATAATTATACAATAAATAATTAAATAAATTAATCAAATTGTTTTAATAAAGGAGAAGGAAAGAGCTAAATAATTTAATATAAATTAATAAATAAAATATGGCTTAAGTTTAATAAATTAGTGCTAACAATTCCAAAAACAGAATAACAAATACTTACCAAGTTTTTTTTGTATAGTTATTGTTAGTTTTTGTTTTCTTATTTTATACCAAGCATATTATATAAGTTATACCCAAAACTTGGGTAGAGCTATAATACATACTAAAACTAGGTAACTTATACCCTTATTTTATGTGATTTCCCCCTTTTTATTTTTTGCGTGTAGCTTGTGACTGCAACTATGAAAAATGATAATCTGCATATTCTGGATAATCATCACAAAATTTTCCAGATGGCATCAACTTGTTAAAAACTTACCCCTCAATTCATAAATGCTTTGTAAAGTTATAGCAGGTTTACAAAACGTCATTTTCATACAAAATTTGTTCAATAAACCTCCTATAATTTTACAAAGCGTTTATGAATTTAGGGGTTAAACTGCAATGCAAATAAAAATGAAAGTTAAGCTGCGTTTACATCTGCACCGAAATCCCGAGATTTCGATATTCAGCACTCTGAAAAAACAGTGAAGATATGCGTATAAACTTGAATTTTCTGGAAAATGTATTTATTAGAACTAAATATGTGTACTTTATTCAAAATTGAACATCTATCAGCTTTCCTTCATTGCTTTTTCAGAGTGGTGAATATCGAAATCTCGAGATTTCGGTGCAGATGTAAACGCAGCCTTATTAACTATTTTAATTTGAATTTATATTAGTTTTACTAACCGAAAAGTTTTTGGTGAACCCATTGATGAAAATGTGGACGATAAATTTATAAACGCACCGATAAATGTGTCTTATGTTGCATTTACATCTGCACCCAAATCCCGAGATTTCGACTAAAATTGAGATTTCAGTGAAAATCTCATGTGAAATCCCGAGATTCCCCATACAAAGGAAATCCCGTAAATTTGCGAGATTTCAAAGAAATCTCATGAAAATCTTACAAATCTGGAGACTTTTCCAGAATACAACACTGTGTTTCGCTTAATTTGTAGAGTTTTTGCGTGAAAAAGTGGCAACGATGGTCAACAGCTGACTAAAAAAATAACCTAAAAATAACACAAAATAATGAAATAAAAAAATTATTATTAATTAATAAATATGACTTTAGACCCAATGGAAATGTACAAATGATTATAAGAAGTGTTGCGTGGTCCTAATTTTTGCTTCCCGCGAAGCATAACTATGAAGAAAGCATTGGGAAGTGCATTTCTTCCTTCCGCCAAAATATTGCAAAATCTGGGTTCTAGCTTGTCGTCCTTATAAAAAAACAAATTTTCTAACATATTTAGCGTTAGATCTTCCCAGGTAAAAAAAATTGATATGGAGCCATATGAAATTATATTTAATTATATATAATCTTTTATGTAATTAGATATAATTATATCCGAAAAATGAGAACGTCTTATTGTATCATATTGTATCGAATTGTATACAATTGTATATAATTTGGTACAATTTGATACAATTTTATGCAATTCGATACAATTGTATCCGAATTTTGTCCTCATCCAATTACATCAAATTATATCTTTTTGTATAAAATTATATAAAATGTTATAAAAGTGGACATAGTTTGATACAATTATATCTAAATATTAACCTTATACTTTACATAGGACCATATCTAACAATATACATACAAAAATAATTTTTTTAAATAAAAAAAAATTTTCAATTGCTTGTAATTGTAATTGTTCTTTTTTGAATTGCAATTACAAATAATCGGCCTGATTACAAGTGTCGAAATTGTAGTCGAAATTTTCGACTCCATATAAAATGATTTTGTATGTAATGGAAATTATAAAGAAATGAATCTCTGATGCTGGATTTTTTTAAATCTGAGTGCTATGGTAAATCCAATTGAAAAATTGTTCAAAAGTTGCGTTTTTAGTGAATTTTCAGCAAATTGGACTTAGTTTCGACTACGACTACGACACTCGTAATAAGGCCGAATATGTAATTATAGATGAGTTTTTTTTCAATTACAATTACATGTAATTGTGTAATTAATTACAAAATGTAATGATTAACCTCAGGCCTGCTGGAGATCTTATAATTTCGATAAATCTTCCATTACTTTTATTCAGATTTATCATGACAGTGCAATAAACATGAAAAAAAATTTCTTTTAATTTAGTAATTTTAAAATAAAGTTAACAACACTGAAATTTTAAAGTTAATAGGATTATGAAATACAACCAAGATATAAGAAATCAGTCAAGTGTACGTTATAGTATAGAGAATTTCGTATTAAAGCCATTTTTGACTCATGCTCAACAAAAAAAAAACCAAAAAACAAAAAAAAATTACTCACGCACGAGCATTTCGTTTTTTACTCAGCACACATGATTATATTAACTTATTTATTAAACTTACAATCAGAAAATTCTCACGCAAAACAGTAAAAATTACTAAAAACATATGATGCAAAAAATAAACTCACACACGAATCAATCACGGGTTATTCTTACTCACGCTCACGCACGAATCACTTAAGTATAGTAATTATTACTCACGATCACGTGTGAATAACGTGGCTCACGAACATTTCGTGTCACGCGCCAATCCCTAGTAATTACTAAATCTAAAACTAGTTCAAAATCATTGATAACATGGAACCAAATATAATACAATACGGTTTTATATGGACCTTATATATTTTTATATAAAATCACTTTGAAAAAATTGCCTACCCAAGTAAAAAGAAGTGATATGGAGCCATATGAAGTTATATTTAATTATATATAATCTTTTATGTAACTAGATATAATTATATCCGAAAAATGAGAACGCCTTATTGTATCATATTGTATCGAATTGTATACAATTGTATATAATTTGGTACAATTTGATACAATTTTATGCAATTCGATACAATTGTATCCGAATTTTGTCCTCATCCAATTACATCAAATTATATCTTTTTGTATAAAATTATATAAAATGTTATAAAAGTGGACATAGTTTGATACAATTATATCTAAATATTGACCTTATATGTTTTATCATATTATATATGACCATATCTAACAATATAAAAAATTATTTTTTTAAATAAAATATATGCAATATCTGGAGATTAGACCTGGGGGATTTCAATTACAATTATTGTAATTTGTAATTGAAAATTTTCAATTACAATTACAAATAAATGTAATTGAAATTAAAAAAAACTGTAATTGAAAATTTTCAATTACAAATTACAAGTAATTGTAATTGAAGTTGATTTCAAATTTCAATTACATTTAGAATTAAAAAGTGTTTTTTGTTAAAATTTTGTAGAAAAAACTGACTGGATAGGTTGGATAGGCATTGATAAGTATAAAAAGAATACGTCATGTTCCCTAACTTGTGCTTTTTGTCATTAGTTGTTTTCGGAAAAATGTCATTGTAATTGACATTTTTTCAATTACAATTATACATACATATGTAATGTGTAATTGAAAATTTTCCATTGCAAATTACTTGTAATTGTTCTTTTTTGAATTACAATTAAAAATAATATGTAATTGCAATTGAGTTTTTTTCAATTACAATTACATGTAATTTTGTAATTGCATGTGTAATTATTTACAAAATGTAATGATTAACCCCCAGGTCTGCTGTATATCCTATAATTTCGATAAAACTTCCCTTACTTTAATCCAGATTTACCATGACAGTGCATTAAACGTGAACAAATTTTTCTTTGTTTTTACGGTGTTTTTATGCAGGTTTAAACTTTAGTTAATAGTTAACCCAAAAATTTGTTGTTGTTTTGTGTAAATTTTTTTGACATTTTCTTTTGTTTTTAGTTAAGTTAAAGTTAAACCTACAGTATGAGACCCACCGTTAGTAATTATAAAATAAAGTTAAGAACACTGCAATTTTAAAGTTAATAGGATTATGATATACAACAGAGCTTCGAAAAACTTAATTCAATTTAAGCTTAATTCACGAAAAATTAAATTCAGATTTTAAAAATATTCATGTACCATTCCCTTAAACCATTCGTAAAGAATTCATTCATAAGCTTCATTCCCAAAGCTTTAATATGAATTGAATGAATTCCTAACTTGAATCATTCAAATCACATGTTCATTCACCATTTTACTAATTGAATGAAGAAATTTTATTACCATTCACTTAGTGCAGTGTAGTTTGAAACTAACATATAATCAAAACCAAAGCATACAAGCTGTAACAAAGCATACGATACTATTTATTTGTGTTAGATGAATTTTAAACGTTTTTCATTGTATTATGCTAATATTTCAGCAATTACATGCAAATTTAAATTTTTCATTTGATTAAGTGAATGAAAACAAGTCATTTTTCATTCACCTTTTTATTAAATGAATTCAAGTAAATTGGGTTTCATTCAGTTAGAATTCAATCAAAATAGAATGAATTCATATAATTTAAAGCTATAGGGAATTAAGCTATCGAATTAATTCCATAAGAATGCTATTAAGGAATGAAATTTAACCCAAATTTCATTAATTTTTAAAAAGTGAATGAAAGAATTAAGCCTTTTAAACCTTTGATATACAACCACGATATAAGAAATCAGTCAAGTGTACGTTATAATATAGAGAATTTCGTATTAAAGCTTCAGTGGTGTTAATTTTATGGGAGCATAAGCCATTTTTAACTCATGCTCCTAAACAAAAACAAATTACTCACGCACGAGCATTTCGTTTCTTACTCACGCACACATGAGTACACTCAGAAAAGTTCTGCAGTTACTACATGACAGTTATTTGTGTAGTAATGCGGTAGTAGTTATTTTAACTACAATTGTAGTTAATTAACTTAGAGCAAAATTTTTTAATGTTTTTGACAGTTATTTTTTTAAACAAACTACAAAAACTTCTACATTGTAGTAACATTTATTTTATGCAGTTATTTTGTTTTTTACAAATACTTAAATTTTCAAGTGTGTGTAAACACAAACGAAGCAGACAGGAGCAAGTGTACGAAGCGCATGTTTAGAAATTTCTAGTGAAAGAATATGAGAAGAACATGTTTTCTCTTGTCTTAGTCATAAAACAACGCCGAAGAGTGAGGACGCGTAATGCGGAAAAGGTTATATATTTTTTTATTAAATTATTAAAATAATAAGGTAAGTTTTATAATATAAAATTTAAATCCATTTACGGGAATGTTAAAAAAAGATTGTATCTATTTTCTTTCAGTTCTTTTGTATTTTCATCCGTTTCTACCTGAAGAAAAACAACACCATATTTCATCCCTCACAGACGGGCATCTAGAACAATATCTTAATAGTGAAAAATAAAAGTGACATTAAGTGTAAATTTTGAATTCTTAATTTTAAATTTATTATAGAATAAAATTAAGTTAAGAGTGTTTACATAAATTTGATTTTATTAAATTAATAATTTTTAAAATAATTTTTATTTATGTTATTTTAAATACATTTGCTGTTGTTTGTACAGTTTTACAATAATTTGCATGTATGTTGTTTTAATTGCATTTGTAGTTGTTTTTACTACATTTGTCAGTTGATTTTTAACAGTTAAAAATAACTTCATATTGCAGTTGATTTAAATGAAAATGTAGTCTACACCTTTTTAAGTGCAAATGCAGTTATTTTAACTGTCATTTGCAGTTGATTATACCTACATAATTCCCTGAGAGTATATTAAAAACTTACTCATTATCAGAAAATTCTCACGCAAAATAGTAAAAATTACTAAAAACATATGATGCAAAAAATAAACTCACACACGGATCATGCACAGGTTATATATTCTTACTCACGCTCACGCACGAACCAGTATAGTAATTATTACTCACGATCACGTGTGAATAATTTGACTCGCAAACATTTCTAGTCACGCGCCAATCCCTAGTAATTATTAAATCTAAAACTAGTAGTATCCGACCGAACAGTTCGGCCAAAAAGTGACATTTGGTCGATTTTCTGTTATTTGAAAGCATTGTAGAGAATAAGGCTTGAAAATACCAAATACCGACAAAATATATTTTCCGGCCGAACTGTTCGGTCGGACACTAAAAACTAGTTCAAAGTCATTGTTAACATGGAACCACATATAATATAATAAGCTTTTATATGGACCTTGTATATTTTTATATAAAATCACTTTGAAAAAATTGCTTATGTGGGATGATATATAATTACAGATGATTTTATAAAGAACGTTATATTGTTATATATTAAAGAAATCATGAAATATTGTAGATATGGAACCATATTAAGTTATATATGGATTCATTTTCGTCAATATATAATCATAACTAACACAAATTATAAAATATTTCTTATATGGCTCCACATATAGTTTTATATTATTATGTATAGCGCCATACTAAATTATATATAAACGCATATGTAATTATATCTTTTATATGTTAATTTATGTACTTAGCACATACAATTATATGTAGGCCATTATGTAATAATATAAAATAACATATGTCTCCATATTAAAACCTTTGAGGAAAAAATATCTAATATATGACTATATAAAAGTATATATGCTTGAATTTAAAAGCATATGTGGCCATATGTAACTACACTCAGGGAATTATGTAGGTAAAATCAACTGCAAATGAGAGTTAAAATAACTGCATTTGCACTTAAAAAGGTGTAGACTACATTTGCAGTTAAATTAACCGCAATATGAAGTAATTTTTAACTGTTAAAAATCAACTGACAAATGTAGTAAAAACAACTACAAATGCAATTGAAACAACATACATGCAAATTATTGTAAAACTGTACAAACAACTTCCAAATGTACCCAAGAAACATTTTTACGGACTCTCCGGCACGTACGGAATCATGAATCCGGCTTTTACGGCACATTAACGGTGCGTAATACACGTATCCGTCAAAGCTTGTACGTATACGGAACATTAACGGACCGTGTAATCGGATTTTCGAACACAATACGTTTTAACTCCGTTTCCGTACCGTAAAATACGGACTTAATTGATTTTAATTTGTGTTCAAAACAATTAAATTATTTTAAAAACTTTTTGTGACGAGAAATTGGTGGCGGTAGCTGGAATGGGTTCAACACATCAATTAACTAAATTCAAGTCGCATACATATATTAGATGGTAAGAATAATAAAATTTAGTGATGTACTAAATATAGTGTAAATGTAAGTAATATCGTTATTAATAAATCTATTAAAAATAAAAAAAATTTAGTAAATTTAATTTACTCAAAATTAGTCTATTTAGATAGATGTACAAGTCCGTTTTTGGTCCGACGTCACTCCGTTTATACACGACATAACGGTCCGTAAATGGTCCGTCATTGACGGACTTTCAACGGACTTGTCCGTTTTTTACACGACACAACGGTCCGTAAACGGTCCGTCAATGACGGACTTACAACGGACATGTCAGTTTTTTACACGACATATCGGTCCGTAAACGGTCCGTCATTGACGGACTTTCAACGGATTCGAATCAGTTTCGATGTTCCTTAAAATCCGTTTTCTGGTCCGTATACGGATCCTGAAAACGGTACGTAAACGGAGTTGGATTCCGTTTATGATGGACCGAAAACGGTACGTAAACGGAACGATTTGTTTGTTGGGTAGTTAAAAAAACATAAATAAAATTTTTTTTTTTAATTATTAAGTTGATAAAAAAAAACAAATTTATGTAAACACTATTAACTTAATTTTATTCTATAATAAATTTAAAATTGAGAAATCAAAATTTACACTTAATGTCACCTTTTTTCACTATTAAGATATTGTCTCACATGTCCGTCTGTGAGGGATGAAATATGCTGTTGTTTGGCTTCTTTTTTTTTCTCCAGGTAGAAAGGGATGAGAATATAAAAGAACTGAAAGAAAATAAATACAATATTTTTTTAACATTCCCCGTAAATAAATTTATATTATAAAACTTACCTTATTATTTTAGTAATTTAATAAAAAATATATAACCTTTTCCGTATTACGCGTGCTTACTCTTTGGCGTTGTTTTATGACTAAGACAAGAGAAAACATGTTATACTCATATTCTTTCACTAGAAATTTCTAAACAAGTGATTCATACACATACTTCTGTTTGCTTCGTGTGTGTGCATACACACTTGAAAATTTAAGTATTTGTAAATAAAATTCAAAATAACTGCATAAAATAAATGTTACTACAATGTAGTAATTTTTGTAGTTTGTTTAAAAAAATAACTGTCAAAAACATTGAAAAATTTTGTTCTAAGTAAATTAACTACAATTGTAGTTAAAATAACTACAACCGCATTACTACATAAATAACTGTCATGTAGTAACTGCAGAACTTTTCTGAGTGTATAAGTTAATATATGCAATTAGATAAAATAATATATGATTATATCAGAACTTTTTTACTCGGGTATGTGGGATGATATATCATTATAGATGATTTTATAAAGAATGTTATAAGTTATATATGGGTTCATATTCGTCAATACATAATCATAACTAACACAAATTATAAAAGATTTCTTATATGGATCCACATAGTTTTATATTATTATGTATAGTGTCTTACTAAATTATATATAAACGTACATGTAATTATGTCTTTTATATGTTACTTTATGTACTTATATATAGCACATACATATATATGTAGGCCAATATGTAATAATATAAAATCACATATGTCTCCATATTAAAACCTTTGAGGAAAAAATATCTAACATATGACTATATAAAAGTATATCTGCTTGAATTTAAAAGCATATGTGGCCATATGTAACTATAAGTTACTATATGCAATTACATAAAATAATATATGATTATATCAAAACTTTTTTACTCGGGTTAACATAAAATAATGTAAATTGTACTCCGCCAATGAATAAAATGGTTTTTAGAAATATTTATAATTTGAGGTTGTTTTTTTATGGTACTTTGTTTACAAAAAAAGTGCAGCTGTCAAATCGAAATCTCGCTACTGTCATAAAGTGCAAATGTAAACGGTCAAGATTTCGGTTCGAGATTTCCATTGAAATCTCGGGATTTGAAAACAGATGTAAACGCAACTTTAAGTTGCGTTTACATTGCATCGAAATCCCGAGATTTCGCTATTCACCACTCTGAAAAAACAGTGAAGGAAAGCATATATATGTGCAATTTTTAATAAAGCACACATAGTTGGCTCTAATAAATACATTTTCTAAAAATTTAACGTTTATATGCTTTTCTTCATTGTTTTTTGAGAGTGGTGAATAGCGAAATCTCGGGATTTCGATGCAAGTGTAAACGCAACCTTATGTGAATATAAAGCCATATCCGTTTGAGATTATCCATTAGCCTTACCCACCGACAATTCCATATGACATTTAGCATCAAATTTTATATTACTTATATTATTTTATATTTTTTTCTAATGCGGCAAATAGACCATGCAAGTCACTTGCACAACAACGAGTTTGTTCAGGTCTCCTTATTCATACATACCAGCAGAAACATGTAGCGGATTGTTATTGCTATGAGGAAATATTAGTCTTTAAAAGCTTTATTTTACACTTTGCGCAGGCCAAAATACCTGAAATTCGTTGGCGATGTTAATAAATTTATATTAACATTTTTTACTTTACGTTTATTCATACTTTTAATTTTTCTTATCCGTATTTATGTTCACTCTTCAAAAATTACTGCTGAACTGTGCTAATTTCAGTATACACTGCGCAAATGACTTGCACAAGTTCTAAAATATTGCGTAAAAATCAAAATCGTTTTGATTTTTACTCAAGTCTAAAAATATACTTGTACAAGTACACAAATCAGGCCACACACTATTCAACTGACCTGAACAAACTCATTATTGTGCAAGTAACTTAAGTAGTCTATAGGCCGCATAACTTTTTTCACTTTTGGCATCTACTTTTCGCCATATTGATTTATCTTCTTTATTTTTTTTTTTTAACAATTTTCAACTTTGGAAATTTTAATGCTATTTTTAGGAATTATACACATTTTGCAAACATCTGGCAACAAATAAATAAATTGTAAAACTACCAAAGTTTATTTTGGGTCGCGTACATGAAATTTTTTATCATTTCCCCATAATCAGAGCTTTGAAGAATTAATTCCTTAATTCAATTTTTCAATTCTGAATTAAAAATTCGATTAATTAATTCACTAAGCACCATATATTGAATGGAATTAATTCATATTTGCTTTCGTTCGATTTATTTTGTTACGAATTAATTCAATTGCAATAGTTCTTTTTATTAAATCAAATGAATTAATTCACTGGTGAACACGTTCAATTTTATAAATCGAACGGAAAAAAAGTGAATTAATTCCTTACTAAATTAATTCACTACTGAATTCGCTCAATTTCATTTTCATTCAGTGAATTAAAAAAAAATAAAATTACGTTCAGTGAATTAAAAAAAAATAAAATTACGTTCTGTGAATTAAAAAAAAAAAAAATAAGTTCACTGAATTGAAAAAATATAAAATCAGTTCACTGAATTAAAATAAAATAAGTTCACTGAATTCAAAGCCTGTTTTCTGCCGTTCAGTAGAAGAAAACAATAATGTAAATAAGCAATTTTACAGCGTGTGCTAGTAATAAATTAGAAACCGGATGCTGTTTATCAACCTACATGATTCAAAAATAAAGCCTTTTACTATTAAAAATAAAAACTTTACAGATATAGATAAATTTGGAAAAAAATATAACTATTAATTTTTCAAACTAGTTATATAGTTATATATTTTTTTCAAATTTATCTATATCTGTAAAGTTTAACAGATATAGATAAATTTGGAAAAAAATATAACTATTAATTTTTCAAACTAGTTATATAGTTATATTTTTTTCCAAATTTATCTATATCTGTAAAGTTTTTATTTTTAATAGTAAAAGGCTTTATTTTTGAATCATGTAGGTTGATAAACAGCATCCGGTTTCTAATTTGTTACTAGCACACGCTGTAAAATTGCTTATTTAAAAATTTTATTTGTACATTATTGTTTTCTTCTACTGAACGGAAGAAAGCAGGCTTTGAATTCAGTGAACTTATTTTTTTTTTTTTTTTAATTCAGTGAACTTATTTTATTTTTTTTTCAATTCAGTGAACTTATTATTTTTTTTTTAATTAACTGAATGTAATTTTTTTTTAATTCACTGAATGAAAATGAAATTGAATGAATTCAGTGGTGAATTAATTCAGTAAGGAATTAATTCACTTTTTTTTCCGTTCGATTTATAAAATTGAACGCGTTCACCGGTGAATTAATTCATTTGATTTAATAAAAAGAAGTATTGCATTTGAATTAATTCTTTGAATTTGTTGTTTGATGAACGCATTCAGTTGAATGAATTCAGTGAATTACTTAAGAAAAGGAATTCATTCAATTCTAGAGAAAATTGAATTCGATAGGTAGTGAATTCATTCAAAAAGGAATTAATTCTTCAAAGCTCTGCCCATAATGTAACTAAATATTGACAATTTTTTAAATAGATAAGAAAAGAAAGGGATTTAACATAATATACAAAAGAATTTATAATGTACCAATAAAAAGTTATATTTTAGGTGATTTATATAGAAATTTAAGGGTTTGATTTAAACTAAACTAATGAAAACTATTTTTTTTTCTATAGGAAATCGTTTTTACCAAGCATGTTTGTAATATAACATACGCTAATTTTTTGCGTGTACAAGTATAGTACGACTACATGGTTGATTTCGTCATGCACATGCATTAGAGGTTAACCACAACTGGGTCGATTGTCGACCGACGACAGCAAAAGTCGTCAAGTTTAATTTAAATTCAGCGACAATCGACCGTCGACATTTGTTGACGTTTAGAAAAAAAGAAATGCAAAACAAGAATATGGTTGTATTTGTTTCACCACAATTCTTCACCAATTCAATTGGTCTTTCACTAATTCTTGTTGTTTTATAATTTATTGTATTTAATTTTGCTTTTTTGCGGTAAATTATGTATTTTAAATTTCAATTAAATTTCTTCTGTCCAAAAAATAAATTTTTTGTAAACAAAGTACTAATTTTTGCAGCTCTAATTCGAATTTCTAACAACTCTGTTCTAATGACAATCTTTAATTATTTAAAAATATGGCAACAATTTGACAAATATTTTGAGTGTATTACGGACCGTTAATGTGCCGTAAAAGCCGGATTCATGATTCCGTATGTGCCGGAATATCCGTAAAAATGTTTCTTGGGATCTGTCAAAAAACCAGTCAGATAGCCAAAATACTATAGTGTAAACATATTTTGTATGATACTTACAGAAAATCCGATTGAAGTTTTGACAGTCAGATTGATTTTGAAATATTTCATAAAATCAGGGAACCGTGTTGGAAATGAAAAATTAATTTAGAGTAGTTAGCAACATTTATTTAGTAGTTTACATATTTTTAAATAATCTAGCAACATTATACGACTCAATAAAGAATATTTTTCTATTCTCTTTTATTCATCAAAATAACCAGACGCACACAGAAAAATAATAGAGGGTATATTGCCTTAGCTGGCATAGGTAGCCTATCACAGATTAATACCAGATGTGAAACTAATGACAGGTGTCAAAAAAGTATTCTCAAACCGTATGGTTTTGTTTACATGGAAGTCAAGTCAAGAGGGAGATAACAATATAAAATCTCTATACATTTTGTATTGCGCATTTTTTGTATATATCTGTCTCTTTTTAGATTATTCTGCTTTATCTTTTGTGTTTTTCTTAAATTTTTACGTTTTGTTTTGCTCATTTTCTGTCGGCCATATTGCCCAAATCAGCTGATTCATATCTGGTATAATTTGTGTAGCCTATTTTTGTAGGAGATTTTTAAAAATTGTTGTATTACCTATGCCAAAAGGTTATATAAGCCGTATAATTTTACCTATTGGCAATGTAAATTCTACAATTGAAGTAAGGTAACATCTTCGAAAAATTGTTGACATAAATATAAAACTCAAAGTGACAAATATTTATTTCGTAATACATATTTGAGTAACAATTTTATAATCAAATAGAACAAATTTTTAATTATCGCAGTTATACTCGCAAGAATGCTTATGTTAAGTGGAAAAATCAGAGGTAATGTAAAAGGCCATACTGTTCAACAAAATATTTGGGTAAAATTGACGTGCGTGCCGATAGCCAGGCAAAAGATATCCATGAATTTTTTAAAACCAGGTAGCAACATTAACATTTTAACAGCTGTTCTAGTAGTTCTTCCAAATGAGATATTTTGGTGTGTGGGAGGGGTTTCATCGAATTGGAATGACAAGAAGCATTTATTTTAATTAAATAGTATAAATACATAAAAAAAAAAATATTACAACACATGTATTGGGTAACGATAGATGATATTTTTAGGGTAGATTATGGAACACCTAGGCTCCGACCGTACTAGAGGGGTATGTCAAATGAAAGTTATTGGACAGATGATTCCAAAAAATTACCTTGCAAAAAAAGTTACCGAATAGTTTTTGGACAAATTAGGAAAACCTATTTAGTGGCCATAATGGGATTCCTGGAAAGATTCTGGAACAACTAGGCTTCGACGGTACTAGTGCGGTATGTCAAATGAAATCTATTGGACACATGATTCCAAAAAATTACCTTGCAAAAAAAGTTACCGAATAGTTTTTGGACAAATCAGGAAAACCTATTTAGTGGCCATAATGGGAATCCTGGAAAGATTCTGGAACAACTAGGCTTCGACGGTACTAGTGCGGTACGTCAAATGAAATCTATTGGACACATGATTCCAAAAAATTACCTTGCAAAAAAAGGTACCGAATAGTTTTTGGACAAATCAGGAAAACCTATTTAGTGGCCATAATGGGATTCCTGGAAAGATTCTGGAACAACTAGGCTTCGACGGTACTAGTGCGGTATGTCAAATGAAATCTATTGGACACATGATTCCAAAAAATTACCTTGCAAAAAAAGTTACCGAATAGTTTTTGGAAAAATCAGCAAAACCTATTTAGTGGGCATAATGGGATTCCTGGAAAGATTCTGGAACAACTAGGCTTCGACGGTACTAGTGCGGTATGTCAAATGAAATCTATTGGACACATGATTCCAAAAAATTACCATGCAAAAAAAGTTACCGAACAGTTTTTGGACAAATCAGGAAAACCTATTTAGTGGCCATAATGGGATTCCTGGAAAGATTCTGGAACAACTAGGCTTCGACGGTACTAGTGCGTTATGTCAAATGAAATCTATTGGACACATGATTCCAAAAAATCACCTTGCAAAAAAAGTTACCGAATAGTTTTTGGACAAATCAGGAAAACCTATTTAGTGGCCATAATGGGATTCCTGGAAAAATTCTGGAACAACTAGGCTTCGACGGTACTAGTGCGGTATGTCAAATGAAATCTATTGGACACATGATTCCAAAAAATTACCTTGCAAAAAAAGTTACCGAACAGTTTTTGGACAAATCAGGAAAACCTATTTAGTGGCCATAATGGGATTCCTGGAAAGATTCTGGAACAACTAGGCTTCGACGGTACTAGTGCGGTATGTCAAATGAAATCTATTGGACACATGATTCCAAAAAATTACCTTGCAAAAGAAGTTACCGAATAGTTTTTGGAAAAATCAGGAAAACCTATTTAGTGGCCATAATGGGATTCATGGAAAGATTCTGGAACAAGTAGGCTTCGAAATCTATTGGACACATGATTCCAAAAAATTACCTTGCAAAAGAAGTTACCGAATAGTTTTTGGACAAATCAGCAAAACCTATTTAGTGGCCATAATAGGATTCCTGAAAAGATTCTGGAACAACTAGGCTTCGACGGTACTAGTGCGGTATGTCAAATGAAATCTATTGGACACATGATTCCAAAAAATTACCTTGCAAAAAAAGTTACCGAACAGTTTTTGGACAAATCAGGAAAACCTATTTAGTGGCCATAATGGGATTCCTGGAAAGATTCTGGAACAACTAGGCTTCGACGGTACTAGTGCGGTATGTCAAATGAAATCTATTGGACACATGATTCCAAAAAATTACCTTGCAAAAAAAGTTACCGAATAGTTTTTGGAAAAATCAGGAAAACCTATTTAGTGGCCATAATGGGATTCATGGAAAGATTCTGGAACAAGTAGGCTTCGAAATCTATTGGACACATGATTCCAAAAAATTGCTTTGCAAAAAAAGTTACCGAACAGTTTTTGGACAAATCAGGAAAACCTATTTAGTGGCCAAGATTCTGGAACAACTACACTCAGAAAAGTTCTGCAGTTACTACATGACAGTTATTTATGTAGTAATGCGGTTGTAGTTATTTTAACTACAATTGTAGTTAATTTACTTAGAACAAAATTTTTCAATGTTTTTGACAGTTATTTTTTTAAACAAACTACAAAAATTACTACATTGTAGTAACATTTATTTTATGCAGTTATTTTGAATTTTATTTACAAATACTTAAATTTTCAGGTGTGTATGAACACACACGAAGCAAACAGAAGTATGTGTATGAATCACTTGTTTAGAAATTTCTAGTGAAAGAATATGAGTATAACATGTTTTCTCTTGTCTTAGTCATACACTCAGGGAATTATGTAGGTAGAATCAACTGCAAATGCCAGTTAAAATAACTGCATTTGCACTTAAAAAGGTGTAGACTATATTTGCAGTTAAATTAACTGCAACATGAAGTAATTTTTAACTGTTAAAAATCAACTGACAAATGTAGTAAAAACAACTACAAATGCAATTGAAACAACATACGTGCAAATTATTGTAAAACTGTACAAACAACTGCAAATGTAGTTAAAAAAACATAGATAAAAAATTTATTTTTAATTATTAATTTAATAAAAAAAAACAAATTTATGTAAACACTATTAACTTAATTTTATTCTATAATAAATTTAAAATTGAGAAATCAAAATTTACACTTAATGTCACTTTTATTTTTCACTATTAAGATATTGTTGTACATGTCCGTCTGTGAGGGATGAAATATGCTGTTGTTTGGCTTCCTTTTTTTCTCCAGGTAGAAAGGGATGAGAATATAAAAGAACTGAAAGAAAATAAATACAATATTTTTTTAACATTCCCCGTAAATAAATTTATATTATAAAACTTACCTTATTATTTTAATAATTTAATAAAAAATATATAACCTTTTCCGTGTTACGCGTCCTCACTCTTTGGCGTTGTTTTATGACTAAGACAAGAGAAAACATGTTCTTCTCATATTCTTTCACTAGAAATTTCTAAACAAGTGATTCATACACATGTTCCTGTTTGCTTCGTGTGTGTGCACACAACTTGAAAATTTAAGTATTTGTAAATAAAATTCAAAATAACTGCATAAAATAAATGTTACTACAATGTAGTAGTTTTTGTAGTTTGTTTAAAAAAATAACTGTCAAAAACATTGAAAAATTTCGTTCTAAGTAAATTAACTACAATTGTAGTTAAAATAACTACAACCGCATTACTACACAAATAACTGTCATGTAGTAACTGCAGAACTTTGCTGAGTGTAAAACAACGCCAAAGAGTGAGCACGCGTAATACGGAAAAGGTTATATATTTTTTATTAAATTACTAAAATAATAAGGTAAGTTTTATAATATAAATTTATTTACGGGGAATGTTAAAAAAATATTGTATTTTTTTTCTTTCAGTTCTTTTATATTCTCATCCCTTTCTACCTGGAGAAAAAAAAGGAAGCTAAACAACAGCATATTTCATCCCTCACAGACGGACATGTACAACAATATCTTAATAGTGAAAAAAAAAGTGACATTAAGTGTAAATTTTGATTTCTCAATTTTAAATTTATTATAGAATAAAATTAAGTTAATAGTGTTTACATAAATTTGTTTTTTTTTATTAAATTAATAATTAAAAAAAAAATTTTTTATTTATGTTTTTTTAACTACATTTGCAAGTTGTTTGTACAGTTTTACAATAATTTGCATGTATGTTGTTTCAATTGCATTTGTAGTTGTTTTTACTACATTTGTCAGTTGATTTTTAACAGTTAAAAATTACTTCATATTGCAGTTAATTTAACTGCAAATGTAGTCTACACCTTTTTAAGTGCAAATGCAGTTATTTTAACTGTCATTTGCAGTTGATTTTACCTACATAATTCCCTGAGTGTAGGCTTCGACTAGGGATGCCGAACGGGACTGGTTTTTACAAATCCCGGGATTCGGGATTTTGAAAATTTAAATCCCGGGATCTCGGGATTTTTCGGGATCCCGTGATTTATCGGGATCCCGGGATTTCGAGATTTTTCAGGGTTTCGGGATTTTCTTGTTTCGTCATATTTTTGATTTTAAAAGTAAATAGCTGAAATAAACCCTAAAAATTTAAATAATTCATTATAAATCTACTTATTATTTCTTGTAGTATGAAGAAATAAACAAATTAAGCCGGATTCACAATGCTGGAGTACTCCACGCTGCAGAGTTGAGGGTGTAAAATAGAGATAGCATGATACAAAAAATATATAAGTGCAAAAAAGAAAGGAACAAAATCCACTCAGAGTGGAGTACTACAGCATTGTGAATCTGACTTTAAACAGAAACTTCACTTATAGAAATAACTATGTAAAAATAGCAGAAAAAGCTACCAAAAATTAGCAAAAAAGGTTCCGCGATTAAAACTACTGAAATCAACGGAACTTGTTTACTAAATAATTGTTAAATTTCCGAAATATAAGAAATATACCAATGACTTAAATTTAAGCAAATTGCAGTTTACCTCTGAAGAAACTTTTTAACCAAAAGTAGCTAAAATACTGCTATATCTACAAATTTTTAGTTATATTTGGCTAAAATTAATTGAATGCAAATGCAAACTACTCTGCTGAAATCATCAGAAATATTTAGTGACTATTAGTTTCAACTAACAAAAAATATTAAGCACATACCTCAGATGATTTCCGAAAGGCAGATTGTTAGAATTTTTAATTTAACAAAAATTTGCCATTTTTAGTCGACAAAATTATTTTGCATGAAGTTATGATTTTAGCAAATCATCAATAAAATAAATAAAAACATGTCCGTTAAAAGCTAAATTACGATTTTCAAAAGTTTCACAACTGAATAAAAGTTTTTAAATTATTATAAGGTTTTTATTCAGATTTATTTAATCTCTAATCTATTTTAATCTATTATTTATGAATGGGAAAAATTAGTTCTTTAATAACATTTAATAAGATATTAGATTTAATTGATTTAGGTCGAATATAACAATGAAAACATATAAAAAAGAGATAAAATGTGCCAAATAATGAAATCGGAAATCCCGGTATTTTTTCAAGACCAATCCCGGGATAAATCGGGATTTCGGGATCGGTATCCCTAGCTTCGACGGTACCAGTGCGGTATGTCAAATGAAATCTATTGGACACATGATTCCAAAAAATTACCTTGCAAAAAAAGTTACCGAATAGTTTTTGGACAAATCAGCAAAACCTATTTAGTGGCCATAATGGGATTCCTGGAAAGATTCTGGAACAACTAGGCTTCGACGGTACTAGTGCGGTATGTCAAATTAAATCTATTGGACACATGATTCCAAAAAATTACCTTGCAAAAAAAGTTACCGAATAAAAATAGCAATTCAAGTAAATTCACAAATTCAGTTGGAAAATTTACTGCGTCGGTTTCATCCACCGGTGCTTCGTTACCTGTAGTTTAAATATCGGAATATATAAGTTCCATTCCTTTTCTAAGATTTTTTCTCTTTTAGAAAATTTGTTTAACTTTTTGGAGAGTATGTTTCAATGCTACATAAGTTTCATATTCCGTGGATAGTGTTTGAATAGGTAATTAAAATGGGGTTTTCACCCCCTTTTGTTCCTCCCAGTAAAAATCCCAAATATATATAATCTGCCTCAATCGTATGCGAAATTTCAAGTACCAAACTCCGGCAGTTTGAGTCATTCAAATTCCATTCCATTTTGTTTAACAATTTCAGTGTTCCAATGCAACTCCTCCCAAGATTCCATTTCGTTCAACATTCCATTGCATTTCGTTCCCATTATCTGTTATTCCAATTCCACTCGTTCCCCGTTTCATTCCATTTCGTTCCTACTGTCTTGTGTATCGATATTGATATCAGTCGCTTCTCTTTCCATTCCATTTCTTTGCACTTGCTCCGTTCCATTCCTCTTTTAACTGCAGTGTTTCAATTTCACTCGTTCCCCATTCTATGCCATCTCGCTCCTCATTCCATTTCGTTCTATAGTCCATTCCTTTTCGTTCCCTCTTCCAATCCATTTCCATTGTCTATAATTTCAATTCCACTCGTTCAACGTTTATATCCATTTCGTTCCACTTGTGTAGTGTTTCAATTCCACTCGTTTCCTATTTATTTTCTTAATTTTAGTGTTCCATATTCACTCGTTCTTTAAATTTTAGGTTTCTAGCTAAAGACGCAGATGTTCAGGGGGGGGGGGCAATTTTCCCATTTTGAGCCACCATTTTTACCACGTTTCTGTCCAAAGTCCTAAAAATGCCTTGTCGATAAGTTAGCCCATACTCCAAGGGGGAGACTTCCTGTTTTTGACCCTAAGTACCAATTTGCAATGTCCCTGTCCAAAATTCCACAAAGCAACTTCCCGATAAGTAAGCCCATACTCCAAGGAACATATGTTTTACATTTCAGGATTCTAGCCAACTTTTACTATTTGTGCACCTCTGGGTAGGAATTTTCGAAAATCCATCGACAGGGAATTTCAGCTTCCTAGTTCCAGCAGTTTGAGCAGGCTGTCAAGTGGGACACTTTATTTTTTTTTGTCCCTCCCGGTTGGAATTAGGCTGGAAGAGGAACCTAAGTACCGAATTTCAGCTTCCTAGTTCCAGAAGTTTGGACAGGTCGTTAAGGGGCCACTTTCCCTTTTTGAGCCCCTATTTTATAACGACCCTGTCCAAAACTCAAAATACTATCTTTCTAATAAGTTAGCCCTTACTCCAGGGACCCACATTTTAAATTTCAGGTTTCTAGCAGAAGGGGTTTTTACAGGCCACCAAGGGGAGGCTTTCTTCTTTTTGCCCCTCCCTTTAGGAATTTACAAAAATTCGATCTTCGCGGCTGTCTGCAATGGATGAGGAACATTCATACCAAATTTCAACTTCATTGCCTCAGCGGTTTGGGCAGGCGATTATTGGGGACATTTTTTCTTTCAACCCACATTTTTACTATGTTTCTGTTCCAAAATAGAAAAATTACGTTGCCGGTGAGTTAGTCCTACTCCAGGGAATACATATTTAAAATTTTAGGTTGGCCAGAAGGGATTGGGCAGGCCGTCAAGGAGAATACTTTTCCCCTTATCTCCCTCCCGATAGGAATTTCAAAAATTCCGTCTAAGCGGACGCCTACACAGAAGGAGGAACTCACATACCGAATTTCGGCTACATAGTTTCAGCAGTTTGGGCAGGCCGTCAAGGGGGAAACATCCCCCTTTTGGGATATCCTGTAGGGAATTCCAAAAATAGAAACTTAGTCGATGTCTACTACAGTGGAGGAATCTTTATGCCAAATTTCAACTTCTTATCTCCAGTAGTTTGGGCAGGCAGTTAATGGGGACACTTTTCCAATTTGTGAGACCGTCTATGGGGACGTTTATGCCGAATATATTTGGAAATTCCGGTAGGAATTTCCAAAAATCCCGTCTTAGCGGACGTCTATGGCGAATATCAAGAAACCTTGTTTTAGTGGAGATATCCGTGGGGGGAGAAAAAAAAGTACTTTTTGTGAAATTATATTTTTTTAAATGGAATTTTTTGGAAAAAGCGAAATTTTTCGGAGAAAGATATTTTATTTTTACAAAGTACTTTATGGAAGAAGGTACTTTTTTGAAAAAGTTATTTTTAGGAAAAATTTATTTTTTTTTGGAAAAAGGTCCTTTTTTTGGGAAAGGTCCTTTTTTGGAAAAATTAATTTTTTTTTGGAAAAAGGTACTTTTTTGGATAAGGTTCTTTTTTTTGGAAAAAGTTAAATTTTTTTAGAAAAAGGTACTTTTTTTTGGAAAAAGGTACTTTTTTTTGGAGAAAGGTACTTTTTTTGGAAAAAGGTACTTTTTTTGGAAAAAGGTACTTTTTTTGGAAAAAGGTACTTTTTTTGGAAAAAGGTACTTTTTTTGGAAAAAGGTACTTTTTTTTGGAAAAAGGTACTTTTTTTTGGAAAAAGGTACTTTTTTTGGAAAAAGGTACTTTTTGTGGAAAAAGGTACTTTTTTTGTGGAAAAAGGTACTTTTTTCAAAAAAGGTACTTTTTTCGAAAAAGGTACTTTTTTCAAAAAAGGTACTTTTTTCGAAAAAGGTACTTTTTTTGGAAAAAGGTACTTTTTTTGGAAAAGGTACTTTTTTTGGAAAAAGGTACTTTTTTTGGAAAAAGGTACTTTTTTTGGAAAAAGGAACTTTTTTCGGATAAAGGTACTTTTTTTGGAAAAAGGTACTTTTTTGGAAAAAGGTACTTTTTTGGAAAAAGGTACTTTTTTTGGAACAAGGTACTTTTTTTTGGAAAAAGGTACTTTTTTTGAAAAAAGGTACTTTTTTTAGAAAAAGGTACTTTTTTTGGAAAAAGGTACTTTTTTTGGAAAAGGGTACTTTTTTTTGGGAAAAGGTACTTTTTTTGGAAAAAGGTACTTTTTTTGGTGTAGCTAATAAATTAGTTATAAGCGATAGATATTCGCCATTTAACATTTGAAGAAATAGGCGAGTTCGATTTGGTTGTAGATTTCAATCTGTTTTATTCAAGTGAAAGTTACAGGTTTATATAGTAAAATTAAAGTAAAATTATTGTCTACTTAGCATAATATAATAATTAGGTCAATATAATAACGTAACATAAAATACCATACAATACAATAGAATGATTCACTATTAGTTAAGTTCAATGTCTGTATATCAGTTAGAACAAGGAAACCTGATCACCGCTTAATGGTTTGTACATTCATTCAAAACAATGTTATATGAGATTATGCCATTTATGCGACTGTCATATCCGCTACACCTCCATTTTCTGGAAGAATGTTCATACGCTATTAAGCATATGAATATTCTTTACTCATTGTTACCTTGGTCTAAATTCAATGACAGATTACATATCATCTTGAAAATATTATTATTTTCTTCTTTTTTTCTTTTTTTTTTTATTGGTTATTATTATTATTTTTTTTAATATATTGGTTATTATTATTATTTTTTTTTAATATATTGGTTATTATTATTTTTTTTCTTTTTAATATATTGGTGCACCAAACTTATCGTTGTTTAATGATTTATGTTTTTAACTCATCTTTTGTAGTATTATGTTAAGAAATAATGATTTTGTGAAAAGAAAAAAAAATTACTTGTTTCAATTAAAAAGTTTAATTCTATTCCTGTGAACCTTCTGCTTCTTATTTCCCTTAGTTTCTATTAATATGTTATCGTTATCACCTATTTCTATAATCTTATATGGGCCCTCATATCTATTGTCTAACTTATGTCCTACCTCATTCCTTAATAAAACCAAATCTCCTAAATTTAAATCTAACTGTTCTGTATTTATATCATAAAATTGTTTCTGCTTAACCTTAGCCTTATCTAGTAGTAATCTTGCTCTCTTGTATGCAATTTCTAACCTATACTTCACTTCTTTACTATAATCATCTATATTATAAATAGGATCTATTCTATCTAGACTATTAAAATAATGAAAACCATGAGGTATTCTTCCAAAAATTAGTTCGTATGGACAGTAATCGTGAACTGCCGATGGGGTGGTGTTAAAACAATATGTAAAGTATCTAAGCCATTCGTCCCAATCGTCTCGTTCAATCGATATATATGAACGTATATATTCGTTGAAAGTTCGATGACTGCGTTCCACAGTACCTAGAGTCTGATGGTGATATGCAGTAGAGGTAATATTCTTGATTTTCATATATTCACATAAATCCGTTATTATCGAGTTCCTATACTCTGTTCCCGCATCTGATATGAACGTCTTCATTGGACCGTAACATAGTATAAAATACTCAAATATAGCCTTTGCAACTGTGCTTGCACTCTTGTTCGATATTGGTATGGCCACTAAATATTTAGTTAGGTCACATATTAATGTGACAATATACTCATTACCATTTTCCGTCTTTGGTAATGGACCAATGGTATCCACTAATACGATGTCGAATGCAGTTGCTGGGGTTTGTGCCAGTATCATTAGTGTCTTAGTATGTGTTGTTATCTTAGCTTTTTGACATTTTTGGCATGTTTTAATATATTTTTTCACGTGTGAAGGCATACCTCTCCACTTGTAATGTCTTCTAATTTTCGCTAATGTTCTTGATATCCCGCAGTGGCCGCCTTCCGCTGGATTATCATGATATGTAGTTAATATCTCTTTTATTTTATTATTATCTTTAGCATCAATTATGGTCACCTTCGGCAGTAGCGCTACTGTTAATTTTTTCAAATAATCATTGCCCATTCTTTTGAATTCATTTATAGATACAAATTTAAAAATTTCTTCATCGGGTGCCATTTTTAATTTTTCCAGATTCAGCATACCGGCTACTTTTTCAAGCCTTAGGAAAAATCCCCCTAGGACCAATTTCCCATTAGTACACAGATCTTCAACATTTATTCGCTTCAATATTAATTTTCCATGCTTCAATAAGCATCTTCCTGGAGTTAATATTAACTTTACTAGTTTTTTAACGTCATCATATTGTATGACCTCACATATATTGGGCTTTTCCTTTATATTTTCATGATGCTTTTGTTTAGTTACTTTTTCGTTCTTTCTGGTGTCGGACCTTGTGGTCACTTTATTTATTACTAATACATTTTTGTGTAATTCTTTAAATTCTTCAATGCTTATTCTTGATAAAGCATCAGCAACGTAATTTTCTTTACCCTTGAGATACTCAACTGTAAAATCATACTCTTCCAAGTCCAAGCGCATTCTTGTTAATTTTGAACTTGGATTTTTCATCGAGAATAGGTATGACAAAGGTCTATGATCGGTCTTTACAAGAAAACGTGTTCCGTAGACATATGGTCTGAAATGTAATATGGCCCAATGGATAGCTGTGAGCTCTTGCTCGATTGTTGATTTGTTGCTATCTCCTTGTGTGAATGTTTTCGAGGCATATGCTATAGGTAGATGTTTGCCATTGTATTCCTGACTTAATACCGCTCCGCAAGCGTGCTTACTGGCGTCAGTTGTTATACAAAATTCCTTATCAAAGTTTGGATATTGTAGGAGGGTTGGTAGCATTAATGCTTCCTTTAAGTAAAGAAATGCGTTATTACATTCTTCTGTCCACTCGAATGGTACATTTTTCTTGCACAGACGCGTAATGTGACGTGAGTGAAGGGAGAAGTTTTTAATAAACCTTCGATAGTAATTAAAAAACGCAATAAATCGTCTTGCACTATTTGCGTCAGTTGGAACTGGATATTTCCTAATTGCTTCGTATTTTCCATCATCCGGCAGAATGCCCTTATCTGTACATTTATGCCCAAGAAAAGTTACTTCATGTCTAAAGAATGAACATTTTTCAGGATGCAACTTCAGATTATATTTTCTGCATAGATCAAAAACGCTTTTCAAGTTATTTATCATTTGTCTCTCCGATCGACCTATTACCACTAGATCGTCCATATACAAAAATGCTTGTGAGGGGTTTAACCCTGAAAATGCTATTGTCATCATCCGCTGAAAAGAGTTTGGAGCAATTTTCAATCCGTAGGGGAGCCGTTTAAACCGATATGAGCCGTTGCTTGTAGAAAAGGATGTAATGTCGCTTGACTTCTCGTCGAGATCAATTTGGTGGAAACCTGACATTAAATCTAGGCACGAAAAGTATTTTGCTCTTCCTAATTGATCTAAAATATCTTCGATTCTTGGTAGTGGAAATTTATCAGCGACTAGTTTTTTGTTTACTTGACGATAGTCTACTACCAAACGCCATCTCTTCTTATCTGAATTAGGTAGTGATTTCTTTGGTACTAGGAGTAGTGGGCTATTGTACACTGATGTGGAAGGTTCAACGATGCCGTCTTCTACTAAATTTTTAACCTGTGTATCAACTTCGATCTTGTGTGTATGGGGTATCCTGTAGTTTTTAATATAAACGGGTTCCTTGTCTTTGAGTTTAAGTTTTTGTGTATAGAAATTGTTCGGAGTGATGGATTCCGTATCTAATCCGAAAATATCAATGTAGTCTGTACATAATTTTTCCATTTGTTCCTTAAATGGTTCAGGAAAGCTTTTTGACAATTTGTGCATAATTTCAACTTTTCTGGATCCACTACACTTCTGTGTAGATGATGTTGTATAATTGTCGAGATTTTCCGATACGACATCAATACATTTAAGTGATACTGTTACTGTATTAGTGTTAATAACCCTGATGAAAGCTCTTTTACTGTTTACTATTGTATTACCTATTATTACTCCTGGTTGTGGTTCTTGATTAACAACAAGTACTTGTGTGTTTATCTTTATTTGTCTAATAACTTCAGAACGTGCTGGTAACAAGATAGTATCATCCGAACTGTAGTGTAAGATTGGGATGTGAATTCCGTCCCGAACATTTCCGGGTCTTAATATAAACCAATCTTGCGTTTCACCGAAATCCAAGATACAGTTGTAGTGTTTGATGAAATCTATACCGAGTATTCCGTCGCATGGAATAGGAAAATTTTCGGGTACTATGTGAAACTCATGAGGAAAAAAGTAATTTTTAATACGAAGTTCCAAATGTGTGGTACCCAGTGACTGTATTGTTCCTTCACCTATTCCACTAATTGTTGTTATATTATATTCATTTACCCACTCATATTTAATGCCGTTCTGTTTTAGTAACGATATATCCGCTCCAGTATCAACCAACAAAGTTAATAGGTTGTTACTTTCACCATCATAGACTTTTACAAAAATGCTTAAATTCAGATTTAGGTGTAAAATACGGTTGAATCGTTTTTTGTCATACTTTGTATTCTCAAGGGTGTGAATTAGTTTTCCGTTTCCGTTTCATGTTCTTGTTGAGTTATAGCTCGTACATTACTCATACGGTAGTGATTATTATTATTATTATAACCACGGTTGTTATCATTAAAATTTCGGTGGCCTCTGCCCCGATTAGCATTGTAGTTCCGATTACTAGTGTTATTGCCTTTACTATTTTGATTATTATTACGCCAACGGTTATTGTTATGACCACGTCCTCTAAAAGAACGTCCTCTCCGATTTCTGAAGTGCATTACTGAAGAATCTTTCGTTTCCGTGCAAGTATCTACATATTTCATAATAAGCTCGTCCATTGTCTGGAACTGTCCCGCACACATGATAATTTTGACTTGCTCATTTTGAGTATTTTTCGCCATAGATTTTACAGCAACTTGGGTTGCATATTTGCCAGCTGTTTCAAGTGTTAAACCGTCTGATATGTATGCGCTTTCCAATGCTTTTGTAAGCTCTTCTATTTCCTTGACGTAAGCCGTTGTGTTTTTATTTTGTTGTTTTATATTCATCAGTTTTGCCGAGAGAACACCAACTGTTTCTCCCTTCAAAGTGCTTCTTAACTTACTTATAATCTGTTGTATAGTTGTTTCTGAAGAAATTAAATTCCTGGCTGTACCTTTTAGTTTGGTTTTTATTACATTTACCGCTAATGATTCATGGGTTTCCTTTATAGTTTCCAAAATGCTCAAGGCGTCTATGAAACTTTGTAAGTTTTCGTGTTTCCCGTCAAAATCAGGTAAGATCCTGGTGACGGTCTGCAAAAACTCTATACTAGTTTACGGCATATCTGCGCTGTTCTCGTTTTCTACAGATTCCAATTCTTTATTAAATTCAGTATCGTCTTCGGACAAATCTTCGCTCTCTGAACTGCATTCGTATTTTGCGCCCTCTGTGGGTGAATGTGGAATTTTTATATGCAAGCGGAAACTTTCAGAATTCTATCCCTACAATTATTGTAGATAGCAATTGCCTCCCTATGGTGATCTGATTTTAACTTATTCTCATACCCAATTAAAAATGTTCGTAATAATTCAAAATTATCTAATAAGATTTTCTTATGTTTTTCTATAGTTTCACTTCTAATTCCTCTATTCTTATTCAAACACTTATATGATTTTCTAATATGCCCTTCATATGAATTCCATTTATTCAAAACTTCGGACCAAGTGTCCATTATATTCTCTCTACTTCGTTAAATTGACCAATATATCTCTTTTTTATTCTCTTATTATGCATTTTATATAATTTCAAAACTAATTCTATCCCTAATATAACTGTGATAATAAGCAATTAAATCTTTATTTGTTCCCAACTATTATCTCTTTGTTCAACAATTACTTCGTTTACAACATTAGCCTTAGGGTTTGTTAGCTTTGCCTCTTGACTACCCATTTCAATTTTAATTTATGAGTTTTAATGCAAAATGATTTTTAAGAGCGAAAATATATAAAAGCTGATTTGAATTTATGTTTCTAATTCAACAAAAAAAAATTAGTAAAGACTGGTGCATCAATTAAAAGAAAAATTTGAGTATTTTTTTTTTTTTTAATTCTTAAATAATTTTTAATAATTTTCATTTATTCAATATAAAATAATTTTTATTTTTCTTTGATAATTTTCATTTTAATAATTTCCATTTAAAAATAGTTTTTTTATTTTTAATTTTTACTTGTAGTAATTTTCATTAACTTAAAATTGTTACTTGTATTTACTATTCATTTATTTAATATAATTATCATCATGACCGTTGCCATTACACAAGGAGAAAAGAAAAAAAAAATTGTGTCGGACACGGGCGAAATCGCCTCCGTCCTTACAGGTGCATAACCAGGTTAGCACTCTGTTAAAATTACTTTGTATTTTACCTCTATTATAAGGTTTTCATCAAGTTTTTCGAGAATTTATATATTTTTATCTCCTTTTCCAGTTCTTCTATTTTGTTCCATAACCTGGTGGATACGTCCCATGAAGGTGGTGAATTGCTGCTGATAAGCCTCTTCAGCTGGGCTATTCTTCGTCTTTTCCCCACAAGATATCCTCCTCGTCTCTTTGGCTTGTATTTTTGGGTTATCCATTTTTTGTTTTCCTTGAGTCCGTCTCCGGTACTCCTCGATAGATAACGGTTTCGTACCCTGGTTATCTTTACGTGACTGTTCTGATGTGAAAACTGTCACGGTCGCCATGTAGCTAATAAATTAGTTATAAGCGATAGATATTCGCTATTTAACATTTGAAGAAATAGGCGAGTTCGATTTGGTTGTAGATTTCAATCTGTTTTATTCAAGTGAAAGTTACAGGTTTATATAGTAAAATTAAAGTAAAATTATTGTCTACTTAGCATAATATAATAATTAGGTCAATATAATAACGTAACATAAAATACCATACAATACAATAGAATGATTCACTATTAGTTAAGTTTAATGTCTGTATATCAGTTAGAACAAGGAAACCTGATCACCGCTTAATGGTTTGTACATTCATTCAAAACAATGTTATATGAGATTATGCCATTTATGAATATGACGGTGTATGCGACCAGAGATACAAGCCGGTCCATTCTCTCGGCTGGCGGTGGCTAATGACTAAAATGGTCGGCGGCGATTGATTTTTACAGTTGAGCCGCAAACGCATCGGCGGCGGTTGGCTAAAAAAAATAGTGTCGACTGGCGGCGGCTAACCGGCTAACGTCGGCTAAAAGGTATATTTTCCAAGAATTTCAACAGATACATACACGCAAAAAAGCAACTGCAAAAATATCGAAGTCAACTTTGTAATTTTTTTATAGGTACACTTAAAATAATTCGTCATTAGAAAAATCTGTCAAACCGGCTTCAAATCGATTTGACTAATTTTTAACAAAATTTTAGTTGAAACACTGATTTAAGCAAAGATTTTAGTTATCTTCATTTAACACTATACTAAAAATCCGCAGTACTTTAATTTTGAGTGTTAATTTTCACCAATGTACTACCCGCAGTTTTAAAGATGGCGCCATTTCTTTCCCTCCCGATTTTTTAAAATGGCCCATATCTCGAAAACTAAGAGATAGAGCAAAATTGATGAAAATTTCGACTACCTCTAAGCGTGTAATACCCCAGAGGTAGTTGAGCTATCTCTATCCAAAAACGGACCTTGGCGGGGCCTTGGACCCTCGGAAAGTTTTAATAAAAATTTTCCACTTCATAAAATTACCGATATCTCGATAACTAAGCGAGATATATGCCCTCACATGATAGGGCCCGGGGAGGGTCGCGAGACCCTAAATTTGAAAAAATTCTACGACTCAGTATAATTACAGACAAATTTTTTACTTAAATTGATTTGTTAAATTTGACAAAAAAAAAGTGTTAAAATCAACAAATTTTATTTTAAGCCAAAAACAGCAATAAATTTTGTTAAAGTAACAATTTTTTCTGTGCAGCCAACAGACTTATTATTTTGTTATTATTTTGAGCTATCTCTATCCAAAAACGGACCTTGGCGGGGCCTTGGACCCTCGGAAAGTTTTAATAAAAATTTTCCACTTCATAAAATTACCGATATCTCGATAACTAAGCGAGATATATGCCCTCACATGATAGGGCCCGGGGAGGGTCGCGAGACCCTAAATTTGAAAAAATTCTACGACTCAGTATAATTACAGATAAATTTTTTACTTAAATTGATTTGTTAAATAGTTTTCCGGATTTATAAAAATTGAGTTTATATTTCACAATGTCGATAAAATTATACATACGTTTGTTAAATTTTACACAATTTATTGTTAAAATATAAGATTTTCATCTCTCTGCCATCACCTATTAGATGACACCAGTATATCCAATGTTTTAAAGATAGCCCTATTTCTTTCCCTCCCGGTTTTTTAAAATGGTACATATCTACTAAACTAAGAGAAGTAGACCAAAATGGAAATTCGACTATTCCTAGCTTTACCTCACCCAGAGCTTTGAAGAATTAATTCTTTAATTTAGTATTTGAATTCTGAATTAAAAATTGAAGGAATTAATTCAAAAAAACTATTTTTGAATGGAATTAATTCATATTTGTTTTCGTTCGATTTCTTTTGTTACATTTTTTTCAAACACAGTCCTTTTAATGCAGAAACCTGTAGAATTGTAGTATCAACAAAACCGCCTGGTTGCGCTACCGCCAGTTTGATGCAAAACATTTTAAAAATCAACGATATCTCAAAACAAGAAAATTTTACTTTTCAAATAATTATGTTTATTAAACAAATTTCATAAATTTTTAAAAAAATTAATATCTTTGCATTTTTCTATCGGCTTTAGCCGAAAATTGGCTTAGCCGATTATTGTCGGCGGCTGAATCGGCTTGGCAAAGGTGTCGGCTGGCGGCGTCTGACCGGCTAAAGTCGGCTGGCTTGTATCTCTGTATGCGACTGTCATATCCGCTACATTGGAAAAAGGTACTTTTTTTTGGAAAAAGGTACTTTTTTTGGAAAAAGGTAATTTTTTTTGGAAAAAGGTACTTTTTTTGGAGAAAGGTACTTTTTTTTGGAAAAAGGTACTTTTTTTGGAAAAAGCTACTTTTTTTTGGAAAAAGGTACTTTTTTTTGGAAAAAAGTACTTTTTTTTGGAAAAAGGTACTTTTTTTGGAAAAAGGTACTTTTTTTGGAAAAAGGTACTTTTTTTGGAAAAAGGCACTTTTTTTGGAAAAAGGTACTTTTTTTGGAAAAAGGTACTTTTTTGGAAAAAGGTACTTTTTTTTGGAAAAAGGTACTTTTTTTGGAAAAAGGTACTTTTTTTTGGAAAAAGGTACTTTTTTTTGGAGAAAGGTACTTTTTTTGGAAAAAGGTCCTTTTTTTGGAAAAAGGTACTTTTTTTTGGAAAAAAGTATTTTTTTTTGGAAAAAGGTACTTTTTTTCAGTGTTTAATAACAAGTTTAAAAAAAATTTGCCTCAACTGGTGACTGTGCCTAAAATAGTTCACACTTTCATATTCAACCATTAAATTGCTTATTTCATTCTAACTGTGTAAGTAAATTTCAAATACACACACAGTCATCATTTACATTTTTTAAGTTTTCAAACTAAGCGCAGCATAACTGTGTGAGTTCAGCAACAAAACAAATTGTGTTTCTTCTGCTTGCTGCGTTTTGAGTTACTGGTTAATGTGTTTTTACTTGACTGAGTAACGAAAAAAAAAACTGCATAGTAGACTGGGAATAGCAGACTCGATAGTAGACTGGGGTCAGCAAACTATGTAGTTGGAACTTAAAGAGTTTTGTATATGCAAACAAAAGAAAAAAGAAACACTAGCAGCTTTAAAAAGAAAATACAATTAAACTTATCATATTTCCTATTTTATTTATTATTTTGTTAATTATATAATTTATATATTAATTAATTTCACACTTTATCGTAAATATGTATGTATAATACTTTATTCTGATCAATTGTGGTACACAGTACATATGATTTGATTTTTTTAAATTGTCATTAATATGACACTAACTTACAACAATTGATTTTTTGGACAAATTACTACACCCAAAAAATACATGGTAGTTGATCATTATTTTTTCAATTGTGTCATATGTTGGCTGAATAGAAAAATTTGTTATTTTAACAAAGTTTATTCCTGGTTTTTAGCTTAAAATAAAATCTGTTAATTTTAAAACATTTTCTGTTAAATTTAAAAAATCTAAATTTAAGTAAACTTTATTTATTTATTACTATTCTTTTGTTTTTGTTAATTAATTCATATATTAATTAATTTAACACTTTATCGTAAATATATACATTTCTGCATTGATTCAATTGGTACATATAATTTGCAGGTTTTTTTTTAATTAATCCACTCTGATATATGTATGTAGGTATATGTGACGCGCAAAATAGAAAGGGACCTAAGGGTAAAAACCGGTTTTGTTCAGGAGAGCATGGGATCGGTCTCATTCGATGCTCAGATGTTGTCCACAAAAAAAAATTGATTTTTTTACCCTTAGGTCCCTTTCTCTATGCGCTGTCACATATGTTAAAAATATGTCGTTTAGATAACACTACCTTACAACATTTAATTTTTTGGAGAAATTACTACACCTAAAAAAATACATAGTTGTTGATCACTATTCAATTATGTCATATGTACTACATATATATTTTTGTTTGGCATAATACTAACCCGTAGAGTATATACATATATAATTTGAATTAATGCATTTTCTCGATAAAATTTTATGAAATTTAGTACCAGAGATGGGCGAAAATAAATTTTCATTTGCATTGCGACAAGAAGTGATCATATGTACGTGGGCTTTTTTAATTTGCATTTTATTTTAATTTGCATTCCCCATTTATACAATTAAGTATTAGAAATGCAAAATTTTGAATTAATAAATAGATTGGCAACATAATTAATTTTTTTTAAATGGTTGTTCAATTTCTGGCAATTGCAATAAATTCAATTTTGATTTTGTGTTTAAAATTTAGGGTGTAATTTTGTAAAACGCAAAGCCTTGCGTTGCGTTGTTTTCCATACAAATTGTTTTTGTAATAATAACAATTTATACACAAATCAACGCAACACAAGGCGTTGCGTTTTACAAAATAACCCACTTAATTTGTAACTTTTTATATTTTGTTTGATTTTGGCAATTTTTTATTTTACGTTGACATTTCATTTGATATCCAGTGTGTTCGTTTACTCGAAATTCTTACTAATTTTACTACAATTGGAAAGTTTTGTTTATTTTTTGAATTGAACTTTTCCTGTTGTAGTAAAAGTAGCAATTTGTAGTAAGTAAACGAACACGCTTATCGATATATTGGTTGAAGAACCTATACAATATATACACCGAATATTCTATAAATATCACCTACAGGCAATTAAAAAAAAAAAACACATTAAATATATGGGTACTTCTAAAATTTCGGAGTAGCTGTATTTGACCTTAGATTTTTGTAAAGATTAACAAAAAAATAATTAAAATTTTGGATTCAATTTTCCGGCGTTTTTGGAGGGTGGCACTTATAGAATTATGACACATAAAGCATATGACAATAAGTGCGTTCCCGTACGTTCCCAATGTTATCGAAATTTACCCAAAAGCGTTCCCGTACTCGAAAATTGGGTAGATGAGAGCGCTAATGAGAGTGTATTAGTGTGTCTCTTTTTACCAAAATTTAAGGTTCAATTAGACGTGCCATAACGCCATAGCCGTAACCATAACGCCATAGCAGACAACCAAAATTCAATTGGTACCCTACGGGGAATGAGGAGTCAATTGCCCTCCATGGACCTATCCCGTGACCGGTCAACCGAAGGCATATTACTAAATAAGTACAAATATGAACCAAAGAGAATGAATTAATTGTCTAAGTATTTTCTGATTTGTTATTTTCACTGTTGCTTTTAAAAAAACTTGACCGATACCGAAATAAAAACAAAATTCGCGGCATATTTTTAAAAATATTTTTTATTTATTTTACTCTTTTATTTATTTTTAACTTTATTTTTTCACGATTTGCTTATTTTAGCTCTTATTTTAAATTTCTATAATGTTTTGCTAAGGAATTTTAAGTTTTGTATTTTCAACGTTTTTTTAATGTTAAAGCTGTTTTAGTTTTAACAATTGGTATTTAATTTAACTTTTCTTTGTAATTTAAGGGGAATTTTTAAAATTTTTATTTATATTATCAGAGGTTTTGAGGTAATTTTCTAATTTTTAATTGATTTTTTAATTTAATTTTGGCCAACGAAAAAACCAAGTCAACTGCCATTAAGGGACCTATCCCATGACCGGTCAATCGGGGGCATATTCAAGGCACTTCCACCATATTTGTGTGTGTTAATGTTGTTTTCTTTTCTATTTTTTTCTTTGCCATGTTTTTTTTATTTGCTGTGTGTGTGTTTGTTTTTTCTTTCTCTTTTTTATTTGAACAGAAACGAAAAACATAACTTAACCATCAGCCAGCCATCACGCATAAGCAACGTTAGCTTAGACGGTAGAGCGTTTGCCTTACAAGCAGAAGGTTGTGTTATCGAGCCCTACTTCGACGCCAAATAGATTATTTTTAATTCTTAATTTTTTATTAGTTTATTTGAAAAGCTATATTTAGACACACCACCTTACTGCCACAATGTGTCTAAACTGTGGCAATTGGTCATTTCCAATGACAACGCCATGTTAAAGTGATATGTCTCTTTCAAACAAAAAAACCGATCAGAGACCGGTCTCCGCCCCCTTGGGACCTCTCCTACGTGTCATCTGGGACCGGTCCCTTTCCCCGTAGGGTATCTACGGTTACGGTTATGGCGTTATGGCATGTCACCTATAATCGTATACATTGTAGCCCATAAGATTGGTTTGAACAGCTGTTTTATATGGTTATGGTTATGGCACGTCTAATTGAGCCTTTAACCAGACTTTTTCTTCGGGTAAACTTTGGTAAAACAGCTGATGTAAATATAAACAAAAAAACTATTGTGAAAATAGATTTAAAATTTTAATTAAATAAAGAAATAATCAAAAGAAACTTGTTTTTTTATAAGAATTAATTGAATAAAATCAAAAACAACTTTCAAATGCGAATAAATATGGGTATTAATGCCAAATTGCAAACTGAAATTATACGCATTTTCACATCAGTGATGGGATTTGTAGGGGCGCTTGTAGCTTATAAAACCCTGATTTTATTAGATTTGAATTTCCAAAATTTTTCCTATAATTTTTCAAACCTGAGTTGTAATTTTTAGAGATGATTTTATTTTGAAGGATATTTTTGTTATGAATACACCCTGTTGAAATCGATAAGGCAGTGTGTGTCAATTGGCAGTGACGTTTGTCATGGTTTCAATGTATGTGTTGGGTTGTAGGAGAACATGTTACCGCTTAACTAGCGCGATTTTTCCAAATGTTTTCCAAAATTTGATTTTATAAAAGGATTGACAAAAGGGAAAATCGTCCATTTTTGCTAGTCATCGCCTACAAGGATTTTTAAAATCACCATTTTTAAATTTTTTGGAGAAAAAGAATAAAATAATTTTTTTGTGGATCTTTTAAATTCTTTGCAAATATTTGGATTCGTTTAGACTCCATTTGCATTGTAATATTAAAAAATTTATTTTCTATATTTCATTTTAACAGAAAACTCCATTAAATTGATTTTGAAATCCAGAGGATTAAATTAAATCAAAGCTGTATCAGCAAAAAGGTTGTTCATTTCGTTCATATACCTGCTGTTAGCTATATAAAAGCCTACAAAAACACATACACGGCACTGCGTTATCTGTTCGATGGTCAATTTTCATTGCAGCTTGAGCGAGGGTGAATTTTTATTTTGGCAAGAGAGCATTTTGGTCAGCGGTTTTTACCCTTGGGAGATTTTATATCCATCGACAATATTGCTGTCATTTTTTTTTGGGAACGGGAAAACCCTCATCGCAAACCCGCCATCTAAGGCATCTATGCCCAACAATAGAGTGAAGTGTAGTGAAAACCCCTGTGTAAATATAATTCAAATATAAAAGTACAGAGGAAGTGAAAGATAGGAAAGTGCGCGAATCGTGGGAAAATTCTGTGGAAAGAAAAACAATTCCAAAAAGTGTAAACTAAAAGCCAAAAGTGTTTAATTTGTTTTAAATATTTAGTAAAATCAGTGCCTAAAAATTGCCACAAATAGGTCTGGAAACTGCGTTTAACGCCATATTTAAATTTGCTAAAAAGCTAAGAAAACTATTCTAAATTTCATTAAAAAAAAAAAGAAAAACAGGAACAGAGGAAAAAAAACGATATTACAGAAACGATAAAATTGATAAATTGTAGCCAAAATAAGTTTAAAAGTTGTGAAAAGAAAATTTCTATATAAAATTGGCTAAAAGTTATTCGGGATTGTTGTTGAAAACTATGTATAAACTGTGGTTAAAATCTACAAAGGCTGTGGCTAGAACTTTAAAACCAAAATTGGCTTAAGTAAAAAAAAAAAAAAAAATCTAATTTTACGGAAATATAAACGAATATCACAGAATCGCAGCGTATAATAAATAATATAAAAACATAAGGAACAAAATTATACAAAAATTTATTAAAGCAAATTGAATTATTAACACTGCAATATCCTTTATAAACGTTTGGTGAACATTTTCCTTCCTCTGCTACGAAATTCCCCACAGTACAATCCGATTAAAGATGATTTAAAACTATAAAAATTAAAACAATTAAAAATTGTTTGTTAAATTTAATAATTTATGTTATAAGTTTAGATATGAAGTGAGATTTTGTTTTTGCTTTAATACTTATCCTTAAATTCAATTTTTTTATACACCATTAATTTCATTTTATCGTCATCATCATGTTAACTAAAGTGCAAAAACCAATATAAAAACCGCGTTTTCGAACACTAAACCTTAGTTAGAATTGTGCTTTGATATTAAATTATGCAAATTAATTAAAAATGAAAATTTTGATTAAAACGCGACGAAAGTGATAAGTAAAGAAAATATACTAAAATTAGTTCGTCATGGTTCATGTTAAAACGTCAAAAATTTGTTTAGAATCCGTAATAAAACAAAGTTACTAAAAACAAAAATCGCATTTTGTAACTTTTAGTAGTAAAACTGATCGAATTTCGTGGTAAAGCGGTTCTGCCTTAAAATAAAAAAAAAAAAACGCAATGAAATAAAAATAAACATTGTGAAAAAAATAAACGAAATTACATAAATAAAAAAAAAAAAAAATAGAAATATACTTATATTGCAAACCATAAAGAACATTTGAACATTTAGGAATTAAAAATAAATATAAAATTGAACAAAAGTCATCAAAATATCATCCAGCATCTTACATGAAAGTACTTTCATCGTGGGAAACATTGTATGTAAGTTAACATTTTTATTTACTTGTTTTATTCAAGGCACAAACCATTAACGATCACTGTAACTATTCATTATGTTAATTATTCAGTGAAGGCATTAATTTTTTGTGGCTTTATTTAAAAGAAATTTTCAACGATATTAAGTAAACCGGATTGCAAATGTAATTTCCTTTAATTTGATATATAATTTGTCGGTAAAATATTAAATATTGTACGTTTAAAATCGTTTATTAAAGTTAATCGACCCGATTCCACGCGTTCCTCTACTAGTATTTTACTAATAGCACGTAAATAAAAGCAGGCAAAACAAAGAAGAATATAATAACTACAACAGACCTGTGAATGAATGCAATCATTTTTTTTAGTTTGATTTTAAAGTCGTGATTTCGAATAATAAATTATTATTTTTTTTTATTTTTGTTTAAAACTCTATAAATTAACGCGGCTTTGACCAATTTTGTAAAAATTTATTATTGTGTCGTGTTCTAAAGTAAAAGAAAAAGCAAATAAAATAAAAAATTTTCGGAATTTCAAACTTTAGTACAATACGCACATTTTAATCGATATTTTTATTTAATTACTATTTATATTTTTTTTTTAAATTAAATTTGTCCCTGATATCCGAACGGGATATAGTCCTTTATATTCTTTTTCAGGTTTGGTTGATTTTTGCACAATACGGTTTTCATTTAAACTTTAAATTAAATAAATTTGTTTTTGTGATTTTTTTTTATAAATTTTTAAACAATTATGTTTAATTTTCTTTTAAACTCTGCATCTCACTTCATCGTAGTTTTCGCTTTAAGCTAGTTTAATTTATACTTAATTTTTGGTTATATTAATTTTTAAGACTTTTTTTTTTTTGTTTCATTCAATAAATGAATTTAATTAGAATGGAACTATAAAAAGTCTATTGTTCTAATTTCTGGCGGGTTGATTGGATAGGGGGACATATTTGGGACCATATAAAATAGGGAGTGCTTTCCGACATATGGTCATGGTAGGGTGGGGAAATTGTTGAACATCTACACACACACCAAGTAGGTTGGCATGGTAATTTCCGCTTTCCTTATATGAATTTCTTTCCTTTTCCCCTCTTTCTATTTTCTCTTCACCCCTCTACAGAAACGCACAACAATAAAATAAATTATTTAGCATATGTTTTAGTAGCCTTCAAGCCATAGTAGCTAATGAATTCCCCCCAATTGCCGACGAGACAGAGCCGGAACCAAGTTGCGTGCTGCTGCTAGATACGCTTGATAAAAACCGAGGCTTAATTGCTTTTTACACATCTAGGTTATATGCTACAGATTTGTGGCACAATCTAATATTGATTGGTCCAATGGCACAACCGATACTATTTTGGCACATTTTCGTTATCTACAAAATTTAATAGAAAATGGATTTAAAAAATAACGATTCTTTAAAAATTCTTGAATTTTTAGTTTCTGAGCATTTATTCGTATTAAAATACATTTTCAAACAAAGCAAAACTAAAAATGTCATCGAAGATATTACCAAATAACCCATAGAATTTTAAAAATTCAAATGATTTAAATTTAGCTCAGAGTTTCGAAAGAATTAATTTAAGTTTAATTCATGAAAAATTTAATTCAGTTTTAGAAAATGTTTCTATGTACACCATTACGAGTAACCATTCCTAAAGAATTCATTCATTGGCTGGCTGCATTCCCAAATCTTTAATAACAATCGAATGAATTTCATTTATCATTTTAATTGAACGAATTCAAGAAAATTTTAATTCATTAGGTTAGAATTCATTCAAAATAGAATTAATTCCATAAGAATGCGATTACGAAATGAAATTAAAGTTGAATTACACGAAATGAAATTAAAGTTGAAAACACGGGCACATTTTAGTCACACACTTGGCACAAAATAAAATTTTTCAAGTCCCATCTCTTTTTCCATTATTTTTTGAAATATGATTTTGGGCTAAAAAAGTGGTTTTTTGTGTTCCCGTACTATTGGGTAATTTTGTCATTTTGTGAGAGGATTATGTGCTTACTCTTATTTTACCGAACTTTACCCAAAAAGTAAAGAAACACACCTAATTATAGAACTTTTAGTCAGGGTTGGCAGGCAATACCGCTAAATTACCGTTATCGATTTAAAACCCTTTCAACTGACTACCATTACCCCTAAACTACCGTTTTAATTTTCTGCTTTTGCTAATTTCATTCATAATTTTTTGTGGTTATTGAGAATTTTTTTGTACATTAAGTTGATAAATTGGTTCTGTTTTTAATCTCGTTTGTTTTTTGTAAAAAAAATTGCGGCCTGCATCGAAATATCTGACTACCGTTACCCTTAAAATACTTATTTCCGTCAATAATTCTCTACAAAACAATTGTTGTTTTGATAATTTTTTGTCCATTTTTTAACAAAATTTAATTTGATAACTCTAAAAAATTTTGTAAAAAGGTAGTGACGTAAATTTGATATAATTTTTCTTCAATTTGAAAAAAAGAGTATGTAATCTGTGGAAAAAAGTTTAGTGAGTTTAGTTTTGTCGCGTCATTACTCGTGTTAGCATGTGTATTTGTAATTGTCGGAAATATCAATAAATAGACATTAAGTGTTTTTGTTTTTAAAAGTATAGATAATTAACAAATTAACTTGAAGTGAGTTGCTAATTGAAGATTTATAAATTTTAATTTAAATAAATTTATATAATTTTGAAGGTTCTGAATTAAATCGTACATTTAAATTTCTGTCATTAATTTTGATATTCTCTATCTTTTTGTTATTTTGTTTAAGGAAAACTATTAATGAAAGTTGTATATTGTATTTGAATTAATTATTTAAATAAATTAAGTTATATGTTTTTGTATATAAAATGGTTCATGTGTTTTAAATAAATTATAATTTCAATTTTATATTTTATTATTTTTTATATTTTATATTTTATCAAATTCATTATAAAAAAGACATTGTATATATATTGCTTAAAAAAATTTGAAATTGGTGAAATATAAAAAATAATGAAATATAAGTCTAAAAATTAATAATAAATCGATAAAAAATTAATCAATTAAATAAAATGCATTTTTGAATTGAATAAAATGCATTGGTAAAACAACAAAATCATTATGCAATTTGATTAAATATAATTGTTAAGACAACTAATTTTTGTTTATACATTTGACAATATTTTGTCAAAATAATATCACGTTCTTATATGTATACTTCCAATAGTAAAAACTAAAAACTCCAGTATCCAATGATCGCTAAAAATTTATTAAAAAATCAGGCATAAAACAAAGTTTACACTAAAAAAAATCAAAAACTTCAATTCGCTTGCGCTAACTGGATAATTTATTTTAGTCAGTTTATAAAAAATTACGGCAAGTGTTTATTCGTATAAATTTTATTCAAAATAATGTACGTGACTCTTTTTTATTTTTAAGGCTTTCGATTTTGAGAAGTAATCCTGTTTATCCCGAATAAAAATTTTAATAAGGTGTCATATAATTATTTGATGAGCTCCTAAATATAAGCAATACAATATGATCCGAAAATTGCATCAGCACTTGCATGTCTCTAATTATATAAAATTAGATATAATTTTATACAATTTCATCCTATTCCAAAATTTTAGAAGTGCCCATATATTTTATGTGTTTTCTTTTTTTGAAAAAAATTGCCTGTATGTGATATTTATAGAATGTTCAGTGTATATATTTTATAGGTTCTTCAACCAATATCAAATGAAATGTCAACGTAAAATAAAAAATTGCCAAAATCAAACAAAATAGGGGTTTTCATATAAACTCGTATTCTACTCGTAAACATTTTAAAACTGGTATGTTTATGAGTTTAATGTCAAACTCCATACATAAAAAAACATGGTTTTTATTTATACAAGGTTTACAATTAATTTAAGAGTTTATATAAAAATCCCTAATATAAAAAGTTACAAATTAAATTTTAAACTCAGAATCAAAATTGAATTTATTGCAATTGCCACAAATTCAACAACCATTTAAAAAAATTAATTATGTTGCCAATTTATTTATTAATTCAAAATTTTGTATTTCTAATGGAGAATGCAAATTAAAATACAATGCAAATTAAAAAAGCCCACGTATGATCATTTCTTGTCGCAATGCAAATGAAAATTTATTTTGGCCCATCTCTGGTACTAAATTCCATAAAATTTTATCGGGAAAATGCATGAGTTAGCATGATGCCAAACAAAAAAGCAAGTTTGCTTACCGAAACGAATAACCTTAAGTGTAACGGTATCAAATTTTGTTTGTTTCGGCAACGGTAAAGGTAATGGCATTTAAGACTGTTTCGGTAACGTATTAAAAAAATTTATTCTTTGTAATTTACTTGTGAAAATTGTATCATCTTTCTTTAATTTGAAAAATAATTTAAACAGAAAGTGGTATTAATTTATGATCTAGAGTCAAACTAAAAAAAAAAAAAATTCATTTAAGCACCGTAAGTTGTTTTTCACGTGGAAAAATTTCACTCGAAATTTAAATGCCTCAAATTGCAATTTAATTTAAACAAATGAACAATTTTTTAATTTTATAACAAAGACACAATCAAAATAAACATAAAATGTCACATTTTCCCAAGATAAATAATAATCTTGTACATTAAATTTGCGTGAAAACAAACTCTACACAATTTTTACGTGAAACTGATTGTCGTGAAAAATCATTTTTTTTTATATGGAGTATAACAGTTTTTTCACGTGAAACTCAAACAACTTACGGTGCTTTACCAAATAAAAGATCAACAATACATACCCCTCATTCAATATAGCATATTTTTAATTTTAGTTGTTAAAAATACAGATTATGAGCTATGAATTCAATGCTGGTACTTTTAATAAGTAAAATTATTATCTATAATTTTTTTTATAAAAAACTCAAGATTATAAAATAAAAAATTTCAAAAACTGGAATTTTTACATAAATTAATAAATACCGGGAACTACCTATAAAAATAACGATATCGGTAACGATAACGGTATTTCCAATTTTTTTAGAGGTATTGATAACGGTATTCAATTTAAAACGGTATTTTAGCGATAAAGGTGTTATAACGATAACGGTAACCGACCTTGAAAAAAAAATATGTAGTACATATGACATAACTGAACAACTATGTATTTTTTTAGGTGTAGTAATTTCTCCAAAAAATTAATTGTTGTAAGGTAGTGTTATCTAAACGACATATTTTTTACATATACCTACATACATATATCAGAGTGGATTAATTAAAAAAAACCTGCAAATTATATGTACCAATTGAATCAATGGAGAAATGTATATATTTACGATAAAGTGTTAAATTAATTAATATATGAATTAATTAACAATAACAAAAGAATAGTAATAAATAAATAAAGTTTACTTAAATTTAGATTTTTTAAATTTAGCAAAAAATGTTTTAAAATTAACGGATTTTATTTTAAGCTAAAAAACAGGAATAAATTTTGTTAAAATAACAAATTTTTCTATTCAGCCAACATATGACACAATTGATAATGATCAACTACCATGTATTTTTTGGGTGTAGTAATTTGTCCAAAAAATCAATTGTTGTAAGTTAGTGTCATATTAATGACAATTTAAAAAAATCAAATCATATGTACTGTGTACCACAATTGATCAGAATAAAGTATTATACATACATATTTACGATAAAGTGTGAAATTAATTAATATATAAATTATATAATTAACAAAATAATAAATAAAATAGGAAATATGATAAGTTTAATTGTATTTTCTTTTTAAAGCTGCTAGTGTTTCTTTTTTCTTTTGTTTGCATATACAAAACTCTTTAAGTTCCAACTACATAGTTTGCTGACCCCAGTCTACTATCGAGTCTGCTATTCCCAGTCTACTATGCAGTTTTTTTTTCGTTACTCAATCAAGTAAAAACACATTAACCAGTAACTCAAAACGCAGCAAGCAGAAGAAACACAATTTGTTTTGTTGCTGAACTCACACAGTTACGCTGCGCTTAGTTCGAAAACTTAAAAAATGTAAATGATGACTGTGTGTGTATTTGAAATTTACTTACACAGTTAGAATGAAATAAGCAAGTTCATAATATTGTTAAGTTTTTACTTTTTAAAAACGTTGGTTTATTTCCCTTAAATAAACCGGATTCTTTTCTATTGCAATCAAAATAACCAGTCCCAACGCTGACACCAATTATTACGTTTTACCTCACAAAACGTTCGTTTATCTCCCTTAGATAAACCGTCCTGGTGCTGTCACAGCGATAATAACAACCAATTAGCCAATAACCAAAACACGAACACACTTAAGTTTGAAATAGCTTAAACACTCGTATTTTATTTACACACTATTACTTATTTACAAGCTCTCTCTATTATGACCATTACCAGAGCGCTACTAACTTTAACACGATATTAACTCGCGGTCTTAACAGCACAACTGTTAATTATCAACTTCTTCTTTTAATGTTAACGCGCGCCTTATATATTAACAGCCATACTTCTACAACACACTGGATAATTCTAGCATGCTATACTTAACTCTACATACGCTTACAGACTATACATACAACCATTTATACATACAGTATTACTCTACATTAGTCTTAACACTATACACAAACACAAACTGTTATAATAAACACTTATCATTAACCAACTATACAATATAACTCTACATTAGACTTAACGCTATACAAACACACAAACACTTATAATAAGTCTACATCACGCTTAGAGACTATACAGTATACAAACATTTATAATTAACCAACTATACAATATAACTCTACATTAGGCTTGACATTATACATACACACAAACACTTATTATTAACCAACTATACAATTCTAATGCGTAATTAACCATAGCATATTCTTAGGTGTATAATTAAATGTAGTACTATGTTGCCAGATTGATGTATTTTGTCCATCCCGTCTCTTGGGCTATTTTCTTCTAGAAATGTCCAGAGTTTTCTATACTAGGCCAAGACATTTTCGTAACACTGCCGCCGACTTAAACCTATTCGTCCCGAATAGGCACAGATATTCCCCTTCCATAGTTGGCTAGTTTCTTCAGATGTTCACACCTCATTTTAGATCGTAGGCTGTTATACTTGTTGATGAATGTAACCATGCCAATTAGCCCCTTGTCTGCTTTATAAAGGCCGTCCCGACGAGTTTGTGGGTTTGACGACAATCCTAGATTTCGTTGAGTGTAGAGAAATAGAACCAACTGGCCCTCGTTGTATGCTACACAGCTTGCAGCTCCATCGTTTTCTTCTTTTTTTCCTCTTTTTGAAGTTTAGAAAGCGATGCAAACTCTTACCTCTTGGCGGACCCGGACCGATACGGTTAGATAGCACATTTTCTACTAGCCAATGATGACATTCACGGTACGTGGCTTCCTTACTAGTTGGTGCATCAGGATTAGGTATACTCGCAGTATAAAATGCGTTGATGTCTGCATTCCAACTTAACTGTGGTTTATTTTGCACCTGAGTTGGAATCAATGCATTACCTTCTTTAACCTGAACATCATCACAGTAAACATTCAAAAGATGAATAGGAGCGGTATCTATCACATCGGGAACAACTTCGTGTTCTGCAAAACGTTTCAAAGCCGCTGTCATTTTAGCAAATATCATTTTATCTCCAGTCGCAGTAGAACTTCTAGGAAATTTCATTTCTGTAGATAACCAAACCAGCAAAGTTGAAGCAATTTCTTTCCTGCTATCAAAACATGATGTCTTTATTCTGCTAGAGCTTTCCCGAACAACTCGAACCAGCCCACCTTGGCATTGAAGATCGCTCACATTTGTCTCTAGGTCATTCTCCAAATTTACCATTTCACTCTCAAAATCGATCAGCCTCTCGTCAAAGTTGCTGCCTTGTGCCTCAACACAACCCACTCTATACTTTATGACCTCTTCGATTGCCTTCGGTTTCTCATTTGTTGCTTTAGAAATTATACAAACTTCTAGCAGTTTCTCATTTGTGCCTCTAGATGTTTCCTGTGCTTCACCCAGAAGTTTCTCATTTGCAGCTTTAGAATTTTCGTGAATCTCATCCAGATTTTTCGCATTTTCGTAAAATTTGCTGCCTTGTGCCTCAACACAACCCACTCTTTCCTTCATGACCTCTTCGATTGCCTTCGGTTTCTCCTTTGTGACTCTAGAAATTTCACAAACTTCATCTAGCAATTTCTCATCTGTGGCTCCAGAAGGTTTCCAATCTTCATCTAGAAATTTCTCATTTGTAGCGCTAGAAGTTTCTGGATCTTCACGCAGCTGTTTCTCATTTGTAGCTTTAGAAGTTTCCTGAACTTCACCCAAAAGTTTCTCATTTGCAGCTCTAGAAGTTTCGTGAATCTCATCTAGACTTTTCGTATTTGTAGCTCCAGCTTCAACTTGTAGATTCTCATTTGCTCTCGAAGTTTCCCGAACTTCATCTGGTTTCTCATTTCTAGCTCTAGAAGTTTCGTGAATCTCATCTAGACTTTTCGCATTTGCAGCTCCAACTTCAACTTGTAGATTCTCATTTGTTCTCGAAGTTTCCCGAACTTCATCTAGTTTCTCATTTCTAGCTCTAGAAGTTTCTTGATCTCCATTTAGAAGTTTCTTATTTGTGCCTCTAACTGTTTCCAGAGCTTTATTAAGAGCTTTCTCTCTATCTGCTCTGATTTCTTTCATAATCTCCATCGTTTTTCTAGAATCTTCCTTCATTTTCTCAATCATTTCTTCCACCTTTCTAGAGTTTCCTTCAATAATTTTTCTGGAATTTTCTACCATTTTTCTAGAATTTTCCATCATTTTTCTAGAATTTTCTTCCATTTTTCTAGAATTTTCTTTAATTTTTCTAGAATTTTCTTCCATCAATTTTCTAGAACTTTCTTCCATTTTTCTAGAATTTTCTTCCATTTTTCTAGAATTTCGTTCAATTATTTTTCTAGAATTTTCTTTCATCATTTTTCTAGAATTTTCTTCCATTTTTCTAGAATTTTCTTCCATCAGTTTTCTAGAATTTTCTGCCATTTTTCTAGAATTTTCTTCCATTTTCTCCATCAAGGCTATGAACATTACCTTAATGTTCTCCAGTTCTTCTTCACTCAATTCTTGCTTTAGCTGGTCCACTTTAAGCTCTTCAAACTTCATTGCTTTTAGTTATTTTTATTTGGCAATCTCCTGGTTACTTATTTTTCGCAATCCCACTTCTGACACCAATTGTTACGTTTTTACTTTTTAAAAACGTTGGTTTATTTCCCTTAAATAAACCGGATTCTTTTCTATTGCAATCAAAATAACCAGTCCCAACGCTGACACCAATTATTACGTTTTACCTCACAAAACGTTCGTTTATCTCCCTTAGATAAACCGTCCTGGTGCTGTCACAGCGATAATAACAACCAATTAGCCAATAACCAAAACACGAACACACTTAAGTTTGAAATAGCTTAGAAACTCGTATTTTATTTACACACTATTACTTATTTACAAGCTCTCTCTATTATGACCATTACCAGAGCGCTACTAACTTTAACACGATATTAACTCGCGGTCTTAACAGCACAACTGTTAATTATCAACTTCTTCTTTTAATGTTAACGCGCGCCTTATATATTAACAGCCATACTTCTACAACACACTGGATAATTCTAGCATGCTATACTTAACTCTACATACGCTTACAGACTATACATACAACCATTTATACATACAGTATTACTCTAAATTAGTCTTAACACTATACACAAACACAAACTGTTATAATAAACACTTATCATTAACCAACTATACAATATAACTCTACATTAGACTTAACGCTATACAAACACACAAACACTTATAATAAGTCTACATCACGCTTAGAGACTATACAGTATACAAACATTTATAATTAACCAACTATACAATATAACTCTACATTAGGCTTGACATTATACATACACACAAACACTTATTATTAACCAACTATACAATTTTATGCGTAATTAACCATAGCATATTCTTAGGTGTATAATTAAATGTAGTACTATGTTGCCAGATTGATGTATTTTGTCCATCCCGTCTCTTGGGCTATTTTCTTCTAGAAAAGTCCAGAGTTTTCTATACTAGGCCAAGCCATTTTCGTAACACTGCCGCCCACTTAAACCTATTCGTCCCGAATAGGCACAGATATTCCCCTTCCATAGTTGGCTAGTTTCTTCAGATGTTCACACCTCATTTTAGATCGTAGGCTGTTATACTTGTACATTCATCAACCATGCCAATTAGCCCCTTGTCTGCTTTATAAAGGCCGTCCCGACGAGTTTGTGGGTTTGACGACAATCCTAGATTTCGTTGAGTGTAGAGAAATAGAACCAACTGGCCCTCGTTGTATGTTACACAGCTTGCAGCTCCATCGTTTTCTTCTTTTTTTCCTCTTTTTGAAGTTCAGAAAGCGATGCAAACTCTTACCTCTTGGCGGACCCGGACCGATACGGTTAGATAGCACATTTTCCACTAGCCAATGATGACATTCACGGTACGTGGCTTCCTTACTAGTTGGTGCATCAGGATTAGGTATACTCGCAGTATAAAATGCGTTGATGTCTGCATTCCAACTTAACTGTGGTTTATTTTGCACCTGAGTTGGAATCAATGCATTACCTTCTTTAACCTGAACATCATCACAGTAAACATTCAAAAGATGAATAGGAGCGGTATCTATCACATCGGGAACAACTTCGTGTTCTGCAAAACGTTTCAAAGCCGCTGTCATTTTAGCAAATATCATTTTATCTCCAGTCGCAGTAGAACTTCTAGGAAATTTCATTTCTGTAGATAACCAAACCAGCAAAGTTGAAGCAATTTCTTTCCTGCTATCAAAACATGATGTCTTTATTCTGCTAGAGCTTTCCCGAACAACTCGAACCAGCCCACCTTGGCATTGAAAATCGCTCACATTTGTCTCTAGGTCATTCTCCAAATTTACCATTTCACTCTCAAAATCGATCAGCCTCTCGTCAAAGTTGCTGCCTTGTGCCTCAACACAACCCACTCTATACTTTATGACCTCATCGATTGCCTTCGGTTTCTCATTTGTTGCTTTAGAAATTATACAAACTTCTAGCAGTTTCTCATTTGTGCCTCTAGATGTTTCCTGTGCTTCACCCAGAAGTTTCTCATTTGCAGCTTTAGAATTTTCGTGAATCTCATCCAGATTTTTCGCATTTTCGTAAAATTTGCTGCCTTGTGCCTCAACACAACCCACTCTTTCCTTCATGACCTCTTCGATTGCCTTCGGTTTCTCCTTTGTGACTCTAGAAATTTCACAAACTTCATCTAGCAATTTCTCATCTGTGGCTCCAGAAGGTTTCCAATCTTCATCTAGAAATTTCTCATTTGTAGCGCTAGAAGTTTCTGGATCTTCACGCAGCTGTTTCTCATTTGTAGCTTTACAAGTTTCCTGAACTTCACCCAAAAGTTTCTCATTTGCAGCTCTAGAAGTTTCGTGAATCTCATCTAGACTTTTCGTATTTGTAGCTCCAGCTTCAACTTGTAGATTCTCATTTGCTCTCGAAGTTTCCCGAACTTCATCTGGTTTCTCATTTCTAGCTCTAGAAGTTTCGTGAATCTCATCTAGACTTTTCGCATTTGCAGCTCCAACTTCAACTTGTAGATTCTCATTTGTTCTCGAAGTTTCCCGAACTTCATCTAGTTTCTCATTTCTAGCTCTAGAAGTTTCTTGATCTCCATTTAGAAGTTTCTTATTTGTGCCTCTAACTGTTTCCAGAGCTTTATTAAGAGCTTTCTCTCTATCTGCTCTGATTTCTTTCATAATCTCCATCGTTTTTCTAGAATCTTCCTTCATTTTCTCAATCATTTCTTCCACCTTTCTAGAGTTTCCTTCAATAATTTTTCTGGAATTTTCTACCATTTTTCTAGAATTTTCCATCATTTTTCTAGAATTTTCTTCCATTTTTCTAGAATTTTCTTTAATTTTTCTAGAATTTTCTTCCATCAATTTTCTAGAACTTTCTTCCATTTTTCTAGAATTTTCTTCCATTTTTCTAGAATTTCGTTCAATTATTTTTCTAGAATTTTCTTCCATCATTTTTCTAGAATTTTCTTCCATTTTTCTAGAATTATCTTCCATCAGTTTTCTAGAATTTTCTGCCATTTTTCTAGAATTTTCTTCCATTTTCTCCATCAAGGCTATGAACATTACCTTAATGTTCTCCAGTTCTTCTTCACTCAATTCTTGCTTTAGCTGGTCCACTTTAAGCTCTTCAAACTTCATTGCTTTTAGTTATTTTTATTTGGCAATCTCCTGGTTACTTATTTTTCGCAATCCCACTTCTGACACCAATTGTTACGTTTTTACTTTTTAAAAACGTTGGTTTATTTCCCTTAAATAAACCGGATTCTTTTCTATTGCAATCAAAATAACCAGTCCCAACGCTGACACCAATTATTACGTTTTACCTCACAAAACGTTCGTTTATCTCCCTTAGATAAACCGTCCTGGTGCTGTCACAGCGATAATAACAACCAATTAGCCAATAACCAAAACACGAACACACTTAAGTTTGAAATAGCTTAGACACTCGTATTTTATTTACACACTATTACTTATTTACAAGCTCTCTCTATTATGACCATTACCAGAGCGCTACTAACTTTAACACGATATTAACTCGCGGTCTTAACAGCACAACTGTTAATTATCAACTTCTTCTTTTAATGTTAACGCGCGCCTTATATAGTAACAGCCATACTTCTACAACACACTGGATAATTCTAGCATGCTATACTTAACTCTACATACGCTTACAGACTATACATACAACCATTTATACATACAGTATTACTCTACATTAGTCTTAACACTATACACAAACACAAACTGTTATAATAAACACTTATCATTAACCAACTATACAATATAACTCTACATTAGACTTAACGCTATACAAACACACAAACACTTATAATAAGTCTACATCACGCTTAGAGACTATACAGTATACAAACATTTATAATTAACCAACTATCTTCTCTATATATAAAAGAATAACGTGACTGACTGACTGAGTCAACATCGCCCAGCCCAAACCGCTGAAGCTAGGAAGTTGAAATTTGGTATGTAGGTTCCTCTTTCGGGGTAGACGTCCACTAAGACGGGATTTTTGGAAATTCCTACCGGAACGGGCAAAAAGGGGGAAAGTGTCCCCCTTGACGGCCTGCCAAAACCCCTTTGGCTAGAAAGCTGAAATTTAAGATATGTGTTCCTTGGAGTAGGCTAACTTTTCTGGAAAGTACTTTCTAGAATTTTGGACAGGGACGTTGTAAAAATGGGGGGAAAAAGGCCCCCCTTGACGGCCTGCCCAAACCGCTGGAGGTAGGAAGTTGAAATTTGGTATAAAGGTTCCTCAACTATCGTAGACATCCGCCAAGACGGGAGTTTTGGAAATTTTTACAGGGACGGGCAAAAAGGGGAAAAAGTCTCCCCCTTGAGGGCCTGCTCAAACTGCTGGAGCTATGAAGTTGAAATTTGGTATGTAGATTCCTCGACCAGTGTAGACGTCCGTTGAGACGGCATTTTTGGAAATTCTTATCGGGAGGGGCAAAAAGGGGACAAAAAAAGTACCTTTTTCCAAAAAAGTACCTTTTCCCAAAAAAAGTACCTTTTCCCAAAAAAAGTACCATTTTCCCAAAAAAGTACCTTTTTCCAAAAAAAGTACCTTTTTCAAAAAAAAGTACCTTTTTCAAAAAAAGTACCTTTTTCCAAAAAAAGTACCTTTTTCCAAAAAAAGTACCTTTTTCCGAAAAAAGTACCTTTTTCCAAAAAAAAAGTACCTTTTTCCAAAAAAAGTACCTTATTCCAAAAAAAGTACCTCTTTCCAAAAAAAGTACCTTTTTCCAAAAAAAGTACCTTTTTCCAAAAAAAATTCCTTTTTCCAAAAAAAGTACCTTTTTCCAAAAAAAGTACCTTTTTCCAAAAAAAGTACCTTTTTCCAAAAAAAGTACCTTTTCCAAAAAAAGTACCTTTTTCCAAAAAAAGTACCTTTTTCCGAAAAAAGTACCTTTTTCCAAAAAAAGTACCTTTTTCCAAAAAAAGTACCTTATTCCAAAAAAAGTACCTTTTTCCAAAAAAGTACCTTTTTCCAAAAAAAGTACCTTTTTCCAAAAAAAGTACCTTTTTCCAAAAAAAGTACCTTTTTCCAAAAAAAAGTACCTTTTTCCAAAAAAAAGTACCCTTTTCCAAAAAAAAAGTACCCTTTTCCAAAAAAAAAGTACCTTTTTCCAAAAAAAGTACCTTTTTCAAAAAAAGTACGTTTTTTCAAAAAAAGTACCTTTTTCCAAAAAAAATACCTTTTTCCAAAAAAAAGTACCTTTTTCCGAAAAAAGTACCTTTTTCCAAAAAAAGTACCTTTTTCCAAAAAAAGTACCTTTTTCCAAAAAAAGTATCTTTTTCCAAAAAAAGTACCTTTTTCCAAAAAAAATTCCTTTTTCCAAAAAATGTACCTTTTTCCAAAAAAAGTACCTTTTTTAAAAAAAGTACCTTTTTCCAAAAAATGTACCTTTTTCTAAAAAAATGTACCTTTTTAAAAAAAATTACCGTTTCCCAAAAAACATACATTTTTCCAAAAAAATAACTTTTTCAAAAAAAGTACCTTTTCCAAAAAAAGTACCTTTTCCCAAAAAAAGTACCTTTTTCTAAAAAAATGTTCCTTTTCCCAAAAAACATAAATTTTTTCAAAAAAATACCTTTTTCAAAAAAAAGTACCTTTTCTAAAAAAAAGTACCTTTTCCCCAAAAAAAAAGTACCAAAAGAAGTACCTTTTCCAAAAAAGTACCTTTTTCCAAAAAACATACATTTTTCCAAAAAAAAACACCTTTTAAAAAAAAAAATACCTTTTCCAAAAAAAGTACAAATAAAGTACTTTGTAAAAACAAAGTATCTTTTTCCAAAAAATTTCGTTTTTCCAAAAAGTACCATTTAAAATAGTATATAATTTCAAAAAAACTACTTTTTTTCCTCCCCCCACGGATATCTCCACTAAAACAAGGTTTCTTGATATTCGGCATAGACGTGCGCTAAGACCGGATTTTTGGAAATTCCAACCGGAACGGGCAAAAAGGGGAAAAGTCTCCCCATAAACAGTCTCACAAATTGGAAAAGTGCCTGCCCAAACCACTGGAGGTAAGAAGTTGAAATTTGGTATAAAGGTTCCTCCACTGTAGTAGACATCGACTAAGTTTGTATTTTTGGAATTCCCTACAGGATATCCCAAAAGGAAACTCGGTATGTGAGTTCCTCCTTCTGTGTAGGCGTCCGCTTAGACGGAATTTTTGAAATTCCTATCGGGAGGGGAAATAAGGTAAAAGTCTCCTCCTCACGGCTTGCCCAATCCCTTTTGGCCAACCTAAAATTTTAAATATGTATTCCTTGGAGTAGGACTAACTCACCGGCAACGTAATTTTTCTATTTTGGAACAGGAACATAGTAAAAATGGTGGTTGAAAGGGAAAAATGTCCCCACTAACGGCCTGCCCAAACCGCTTAGGCAATGCAGTTGAAATTTGGTATGAATGTTCCTCATCCATCGCAGATAGCCGCGAAGATGGAATTTTTGTAAATTCCTAAAGGGAGGGGCAAAAAGAAGAAAAGCCTCACCTTGGGGGCCGGTAAAAACCCCTTCGGCTAGAAACCTGAAGCTTAAAATGTGGGTCCCTGGAGTGAGGGCTAACTTATTAGAAAGATACTTTTTTGAATTTTGGACAGGGTCGTTATAAAATGGGGGCTCAAAAAGGGAAAGTTGCCCCTTAACGACCTGTCCAAACTGCTGGAACTAGGAAGCCGAAATTCGGTACTTAAGTTCCTCTCAGCCTGCTCAAACTGCTGGAACTAGGAAGCTGGAATTCCCTGTCGATGGATTTTCGAAAATTCCTACCGAGAGGGGCACAAATAGTAAAAGTTGGCTAGAAACCTGAAATGTAAAACATATGTTACTTGGAGTATGTGCTCACTTACCGAGAAGGTGCTTTTTGGACAGGGACATTGCAAAAATGGGGATTAATGAAGAGAAAAGTGCCGCTTAAAGGCCTGCCCAAACCGCTGGAGGTAGGAAGTTGAAATTTGGTATTAAAGTTCCTCCTCTATTGTAGACATCCGCTAAGATGAGATTTTTGGAAATTTCTACAGGTAGGGTCAAAAACAGGAAAAGTCTCCCCCTTAACGGCCTGGCCAAACTGCTGGAACAAGGGATTTTAAATTCGGTATTTGGGTTCCTTCTCCAACGTTGACGTCCCCTAAGATGGTATTTTTGTAAATTCATACCGGGAGAGGTAAAAAGGGAAAAAACTTCCCCCTTGACGGCCTGGCCAAACTGCTGGATATAGAGACCTAAAATTATGTATGTAGTAGGTTCCTCCTCCAACGCAGACGTCCTCTAAGACGGAATTTTTGGAAATTCCTACCGGGAGGGGTAAAAACGGAATAATTCTCCCCCTTGATGGCCTAACCGAACCCTTCGGCTAGAAACCTGTAATATATAATATGTTTTCCTTGGAGTATGGACTAACTTATCGACAAGGCATTTCTAGGACTTTGGACAGGAACGTGGTAAAAATGGTGGTTAAAAAGGGGAAAATTGCCCCCCCCCCTTAACGTCTGCGTCTTTAGCTAGAAACCTAAAACTTGAAGAACAAGTGTATATGAAACACTAAAATTAAGAAACTAAATAGGAAACGAGTGGGATTGAAACACTACACAAGTGGAATGAAATGGATATAAACGTTGAACGAGTGGAATTGAAATTATAGACATTGCAAATGGATTGGAAGAGGGAATTACCTGTTCAAACACTATCAACGGAATATGAAACTTATGTAGCATTGAAACATACTCTCCAAAAAGTTAAACAAATTTTCTGAAAGAGAAAAAACCTTAGAAAAGGAATGGAACTTATATATTCCGATATTTAAACTTCATGTAACGAAGCACCGGTGGAAGAAACCGACGCAGTAAATTTTCCAACTGAATTTGTGAATTTACTTGAATTGCCAGGTCTACCTTTACATAAACTGGAATTAAAAAAAAAACTTTAAGACACGCTAACAACGTAGCTTTGCCCGCTATTTTTAATATTAAAAAATGCTTTTCAACCCTGCTTTACGTTATTTATTTTCATTCAAAACACAAATGAACAAAACTACTTACGGGTCTATCTACCTAAGTTCGCACTTTACCAAATTATCTTGACATACACACGTATATTGCAAATTATTATGGATTCATTACTAACAATCCACTTTCATGAGAAAAAGTTATCAAATATTTATTTATTTTAAACCCATTGTTGTGCAGAATTATTTATTTGTGGTGTCTGGGTGAAGGCTTTAAATAAAAAAACGAATTTAATAAAAATTGTGGGGGGCGCAGCCCCCCGGGGGGGAGGGCGTAGCCCTCCCCCCCTTAATCTTTAAGGCACGCTAACAACGTAGCGGGCTGCGCCCGCTAGTACAATATAACTCTACATTAGGCTTGACATTATACATACACACAAATACTTATTATTAACCAACTATACAATTCTAATGCGTAATTAACCATAGCATATTCTTGGGTGTATAATTAAATGTAGTACTATGTTGCCAGATTGATGTATTTTGTCCATCCCGTCTCTTGGGCTATTTTCTTCTAGAAAAGTCCAGAGTTGTCTATACTAGGCCAAGCCTTTTTCGTAACAATATAAAACGAGTAAAAAGGTTAAAGTCGGGCATGCCGACTATACAATACCCTACACCAGTCTGGTGTATTGATTGGATCCGAAATTCGAATGGGTTAAAATGGGGCTCGTGTCAAAATTTTCTATAATGTGAGTCAGCGCACCAAATTTCATTAAAATATCTTAATATTTGCGACCTGCAGTTTGTAACCAAGCCAATTTTGGGGGGACCCTTATATGGGCACTAGTTCTAAACATGGACCGAAGTTCACAAAAATCAATAGGCTTCGTCCTTGGGCCAACATAGGTCTATGTACCAAATTTCATCAAAATATTTTAATATTTGCGACCTGCAGCGTATAAACAGTATAATTTTGGTAGGAACCTTATATGGGCACTAGGTCTAAACATGGACCGATGTTCGCCAAAATCAATAGGCTGCGTTATTGGGCCAATATAGGTCTGTGTACCAAATTTCATCAAAATATCTTAATATTTACGACCTGCAGCGTATAAACAGTATAATTTTGGTAGGACCCTTATATGGGCACTAGGTCTAAACATGGATCGATGTTCACCAAAATCAAACTTGTTCGTCCTTGGGCCAACATAGGTCTGCATACCAAATTTCATCAAAATATCTTAATATGTACGACCTGTAGAGTGCGCACAAGATTGCATGGACAGACAGACAGACGGACGGACGGACAGACGGACATCGTTATATAGGTCTGTGTACCAAATTTCATCAAAATATCTTAATATTTACGACCTGCAGCGTATAAACAGTATAATTTTGGTAGGACCCTTATATGGGCACTAGGTCTAAACATGGACCGATGTTCACCAAAATCAAACTTGTTCGTCCTTGGGCCAACATAGGTCTGCATACCAAATTTCATCAAAATATCTTAATATTTACGACCTGCAGCGTATAAATAGTATAATTTTGGTAGGACCCTTATATGGGCACTAGGTCTAAACATGGACCGATGTTCACCAAAATCAATAGGCTGCGTTATTGGGCTAACATAGGTCTGTGTACCAAATTTCGTCAAAATATCTTAATATTTACGACCTGCAGCGTATAAACAGTATAATTTTGGTAGGACCCTTATATGGGCACTAGGTCTAAACATGGACCGATGTTCACCAAAATCAATAGGCTGCGTTATTGGGCCAATATAAGTCTATGTACCAAATTTCACCAAAATATCTTAATATTTACGACCTGCAGCGTATAAACAGTATAATTTTGGTAGGACCCTTATATGGGCACTAGGTCTAAACATGGACCGATGTTCACCAAAATCAAACTTGTTCGTCCTTGGGCCAACATAGGTCTGCATACCAAATTTCATCAAAATATCTTAATATGTACGACCTGTAGAGTGCGCACAAGTTTGCATGGACAGACAGACAGACGGACGGACGGACAGACGGACATCGTTAAATCGAAATAAAAAAAAATTCTGAGCCGATCGGTATACTATAAGGTGGGTCTAGGACCAATATTTTTTGGTGTTACAAACATCAGCACAAACTTATAATACCCTGACCACATAGTGGTGTAGGGTATAATGAAAGCAAGTGCTTTTTTTTAAGCACGTTGCTTACAAAATATGAAAATTTAACTAAATTACGACTGCTATTAGCAGTCGTTCGAAACTCTGCTTTTTTTGGAAAAAGGTACTTTTTTTTGGAAAAAGGTACTTTTTTTGGAAAAAGGTACTTTTTTTTGGAAAAAGGTACTTTTTTTGGAGACATGTACTTTTTTTGGAAAAAGGTACTTTTTTGGAAAAAGGTACTTTTTTGGAAAAAGGTATTTTTTTGTCCCCTTTTTGCCCCTCCCGATAAGAATTTCCAAAAATTCCGTCTCAACGGACGTCTACACCGGTCGAGGAACCTACATACCAAATTTCAACTTCATAGCTCCAGCAGTTTGATCAGGCCGTCAAGGGGGAGACTTTTCCCCTTTTTGCCCCTCCCTGTAAAAATTTCCAAAAAATCCAGTCTTGGTGGATGTCTACGATAATGGAGGAACCTTTATACCAAATTTCAACTTCCTACCTCCAGCGGTTTGGGCAGGCCGTCAAGGGGGGCTCTTTTCCCCTTTTAAACCCCCATTTTTACAACGTCCCTGTCCAAAATTCTTGAAAGTACTTTCTAGAAAAGTTAGCCCCTACTCCAAGGAACACATATCTAAAATTTCAGCTTTCTAGCCAAAGGGAGACTTTCCCCCTTTTTGCCCGTTCCGGTAGGAATTTCCAAAAATCCCGTCTTAGCGGACGTCTACGCCGAAAAAGGAACCTACATACCAAATTTCAACTTCCTAGCTTCAGCGGTTTGGGCTGGGCGATGTTGAGTCAGTCAGTCAGTCACGATATTCTTTTATATATAGAGACTAGCGGGCGCAGCCCGCTACGTTGTTAGCGTGCCTTAAAGGTTAAGGGGGGGGGGGGCTGCGCCCCCCACAATTTTTATTAAATTCGTTTTTTTATTTAAAGTTTTTTTATTTAAAGCCTTCACCCAGCCACCACAAATAAATAATTCTGCACAACAATGGGTTTAAAATAAATAAATATTTGATAACTTTTTCTCATGAAAGTGGATTGTTAGTAATGAATCCATAATAATTTGCAATATACGTGTGTATGTCAAGATAATTTGGTAAAGTGCGAACTTAGGTAGATAGACCCGTAAGTAGTTTTGTTCATTTGTGTTTTGAATGAAAATAAATAACGTAAAGCAGAGTTGGAAAGCATTTTATAATATTAAAAATAGCGGGCAAAGCCCGCTACGTTGTTAGCGTGCTTTAAAGTTTTTTTTTTTAATTCCACTTTATGTAAAGGTAGACCTGGCAATTCAAGTAAATTCACAAATTCAGTTGGAAAATTTACTGCGTCGGTTTCTTCCACAGGTGCTTCGTTACATGAAGTTTAAATATCGGAATATATAAGTTCCATTCCTTTTCTAAGGTTTTTTCTCTTTTAGAAAATTTGTTTAACTTTTTGGAGAGTATGTTTTAATGCTACATAAGTTTCATATTCCGTGGATAGTGTTTGAACAGGTAATTCCCTCTTCCAATCCATTTGCATTGTCTATAATTTCAATTCCACTCGTTCAACGTTTATATCCATTTCATTCCACTTGTGTAGTGTTTCAATCCCACTCGTTTCCTATTTAGTTTCTTAATTTTAGTGTTTCATGTACACTTGTTCTTTAAGTTTTAGGTTTCTAGCTAAAGACGCAGACGTTAAGGGGGGGGGGGGCAATTTTCCCCTTTTGAACCACCATTTTTACCACGTTCCTGTCCAAAGTCCTAGAAATGCCTTGTCGATAAGTTAGCCCATACTCCAAGGAAAACATATTATATATTACAGGTTTCTAGCCGAAGGGTTCGGTTAGGCCATCAAGGGGGAGAATTATTCCGTTTTTACCCCTCCCGGTAGGAATTTCCAAAAATTCCGTCCTAGAGGACGTCTGCGTTGGAGCAGGAACCTACTACATACATAATTTTAGGTCTCTATATCCAGCAGTTTGGCCAGGCCGTCAAGGGGAAAGTTTTTTCCCTTTTTACCCCTCCCGGTATGAATTTCCAAAAATACCATCTTAGGGGACGTCAACGTTGGAGAAGGAACCCAATTTAAGATCCCTTGTTCCAGCAGTTTGGCCAGGCCGTTAAGGGGGAGACTTTTCCTGTTTTTGACCCTACCTGTAGAAATTTCCAAAAATCTCATCTTAGCGGATGTCTACAATAGAGGAGGAACTTTAATACCAAATTTCAACTTCCTACCTCCAGCGGTTTGGGCAGGCCTTTAAGCGGCACTTTTCGCTTCATTAATCCCATTAAAAGCACCTTCCCGGTAAGTGAGCCCATACTCCAAGTAACATATGTTTTACATTTCAGGTTTCTAGCCAACTTTTACTATTTGTGCCCCTCTCGGTAGGAATTTCCGAAAATCCATCGACAGGGAATTTCAGCTTCATAGTTCCAGCAGTTTGAGCAGGCTGTCAAGGGGGACACTTTTTCTTTTTTTGTCCCTCCCGGTTGGAATTAGGCTGGAAGAGAAACCTAAGTACCGAATTTCAGCTTCCTAGTTCCAGCAGTTTGGACAGGTCGTTAAGGGGCAACTTTCCCTTTCTGAGCCCCCATTTTATAACGACCCTGTCCAAAATTCAAAAAAGTATCTTTCTAATAAGTTAGCCCTTACTCCAGGGACCCACATTTTAAGCTTCAGGTTTCTAGCCGAAGGGGTTTTTACCGGCCCCCAAGGTGAGGCTTTTCTTCTTTTTGCCCCTCACTTTAGGAATTTACAAAAATTCCATCTTCGCGGCCGGTGAGTTAGTCCTACTCCAATTCAAAAATTCCGTCTAAGCGGACGCCTATACAGAAGGAGGAACTCACATACCGAGTTTCCTTTTGGGATATCCTGTAGGGAATTCCAAAAATACAAACTAAGTCGATGTCTACTACAGTGGAGGAACCTTTATACCAAATTTCAACTTCTTACCTCCAGTGGTTTGGGCAGGCACTTTTCCAATTTGTGAGACTGTTTATGGGGAGACTTTTCCCCTTTTTGCCCGTTCCGGTAGGAATTTCCAAAAATCCCGTCTTAGCGCACGTCTATGCCGAATATCAAGAAACCTTGTTTTAGTGGAGATATCCGTGGGGGGAGGAAAAAAAGTAGTTTTTTTGAAATTATATATTATTTTAAATGGTACTTTTTGGAAAAACGAAATTTTTTGGAAAAAGATACTTTGTTTTTACAAAGTACTTTATTTGTACTTTTTTTGGAAAAGGTATTTTTTTTTAAAAAGGTGTTTTTTGTTGGAAAAATTTATGTTTTTTGGAAAAAGGTACTTTTTTTGGAAAAGGTACTTCTTTTGGAAAAGGAACATTTTTTTAGAAAAAGGTACTTTTTTTTGGGAAAAGGTACTTTTTTTTAGAAAAGGGTACTTTTTTTGGGAAAAGGTACTTTTTTTTGCAAAAGGTACTTTTTTTGAAAAACGTATTTTTTTTGAAAAATGTATGTTTTTTGGGAAAAGGTACCTTTTTTGGAAAAGGTACTTTTTTTTGGGAAAGGTAACTTTTTTTAGAAAAAGGTACTTTTTTTGGGAAAAGGTATTTTTTTTGGGAAAAGGTACTTTTTTGGAAAAAGGTACTTTTTTGGAAAAAGGTACTTTTTTGGAAAAAGGAATTTTTTTTTTGAAAAAGTTACTTTTTTCGGAAAAAGGTACTTTTTTTGGAAAAAGGTACTTTTTTTGGAAAAAGGTACTTTTTTCTGGAAAAAGGTACTTTTTTTGGAAAAAGGTACTTTTTTTGGAAAAAGGTACTTTTTTTGGGAAAAGGTACTTTTTTGGAAAAAGGTACTTTTTTGGAAAAAGGTACTTTTTTTGGAAAAAGGTACTTTTTTTTGGAAAAAGGTACTTTTTTTGGGAAAAGGTACTTTTTTGGAAAAAGGTACTTTTTTGTCCCCTTTTTGCCCCTCCCGATAAGAATTTCCAAAAATGCCGTCTCAACGGACGTCTACACCGGTCGAGGAACCTACATACCAAATTTCAACTTCATAGCTCCAGCAGTTTGAGCAGGCCGTCAAGGGGGAGACTTTTTCCCCTTTTTGCCCGTCCCTGTAAAAATTTCCAAAATCCCGTCTTGGTGGATGTCTACGATAGTGGAGGAACCTTTATACCAAATTTCAACTTCCTACCTCCAGCGGTTTGGGCAGGCCGTCAAGGGGGGCCTTTTTCCCCTTTTCAACCCCCATTTTTACAACGTCCCTGTCCAAAATTCCAGAAAGTACTTTCCAGAAAAGTTAGCCCATACTCCAAGGAACACATATCTTAAATTTCAGCTTTCTAGCCAAAGGGGTTTTGGTAGGCCGCCAAGGGAGAGACTTTTCCCCTTTTTGCCCGTTCCGGTAGGAATTTCCAAAAATCCCGTCTTAGCGGACGTCTACGCCGAAAGAGGAACCTACATACCAAATTTCAACTTCCTAGCTTCAGCGGTTTGGGCTGGGCGATGTTGAGTCAGTCAGTCAATCAGTCAGTCACGTTATTCTTTTATATATAGAGATTACGGATTTTTTTACTAATTTTCGCTGCTGATTTCAGAAAAACATTTTACTAATTTTTCAAAACCGAGTGCTAAATTTAGCAGAAAAATATACTAATTTAAAAATATTTTTTTTTTGATTTTTTACAATTCTTGTTTAGTTTATATTTGTTACTATTGATATATTCTTAGTTTAGAAATAACACCCAGAAAATTTTATTGCATCTCCAATGCATAAAACGGCAATAACTGGAGAACCGTTTGCAATTTTGACTCCAAATTTCAAGTACGATGAAGTAATTATACGCTTGTTACAATCTAAAGAAATTTTTTTTTTTTTTAGATTTTACAGTTTTTTTATTTTTTAGTACTAATTTTTTCTACTAATTTTATTGTACTACAGATCAGCAGACATGTGTTGCTAAAATTATCAAAAAATACCGCTGGCCTCAAAACAGTTAAATTTCCCGTAATAACAGCAAAATTTTCAGTAGCCATAACAGACTTTTTTGGTTGAGTGTACACCAACCTTGTTAAAAACTTCAATTATAAGACCAATTTTTAAAAGCGGTACAAAAAACGACTATAACAACTACAGACCTATATCCATATTACCTGTAATTGAGAAAGTTTTAGAAGAAATCATAGTCAGAAGACTCAACTTTTTGCAAAAATATAACATTATAAATCGAAACCAATTTGGTTTCCAAAAAGGGAAAAACATTAATAAATTACTAGGGAACTTTGCTAATTATATTAATGGAAGTCTAAGTAAAAAAATCACTGTTTGGCATTATTTATTTCAGTAAAGCCTTCGATACTTTGTCTCACAGAAATCTCCTGAAAATACTTTTTAGGAATGGAATTCGAGGTAACTGCTTAAACTGGTTTAAAAATTATCTATAACTAAGGTCATATCGGGTTAAAGTCAAAAACACGTTAAGCAATGAAGTAACATCCAACTACGGGGTTCCTCAGGGCTCTAAATTAGGTCGTATCCTTTACCTTATCTACACCAATGACATGCTCAATATATTGAGAAATAGCACTGCATTTGCATATGCAGATGATACTGCTATTATTGTGGCTCATGAAAACATAGATATTGCCAGCTCTTTGATGCAAGATGAGCTCAAAAAAATTACAAAATGGTACCATGATAATAGTCTGATAACACTGTTAAAGTTGTAAAATGGTACTAACGTGAAAACCATATGGTTGTATTTGGATGAGCCCCCTGACTACTACTCCACCGATGAAAGTGCCAATTTGGCTCATTGGGAAAAATTTATGGCGTTTTTTTTGAATTTGTATTTTGCATTTGTATTTATTTATTTTGGCTTTCTAATACAACAAGACATAATATCTTATAAATGACAGCATTAGAATCAGACAAGTTATACAGTAATAATAAATTAGATTGTGGTTAAAAGAATTAAAAAATAAAAATAAAAAAAAAATTTTAAAAAATATAAAATAAAAATAAATATAAAAATATATGTATAAAAAAAATAATAAAATAAAAAAACAGTTATTAAATAAAAAAATTGATTTACATAATACAAGAAATGAAAATCAAATGAAAAAAAAAAAAAGATTTATGAAAAATATTCGACAAGTAATTTTCGAAATCTTATTGCGTTGACTGTGGTCTGCAAATTATTTGGAAGTTGGTTCCAGAGATGTATGGTGAATATAAAAAACTGACATTCGGAAGCATGGTCACGATGACGAAATTGGGTTATGCCCTTGCCTCTTGGAGATATAAAGAATTGTAAACGATCGTAAAGATATTTTGGCTCCTTTGTAATAATGATTTTATGAATGAAAATAACGTTTCTGAACTTAAGATAGTCGAAAAAAGACATATTGAATAAACGGGTGGAATACTGGGATATATGATCAAATCTTTTTAAACTATAAATGTAACGGATTATGTTATTGTAGGTTATGGTAAGTTTTCTCATATCATTGGAGTTGCAACCAGTGAAAATTTCCGATGAATATAAGAGTGTTGGTAGAACATATGTTTTTGCAAGCAATATTCTAACTTTCAAGGGGGTAAAGTGTTGAGTGGCCCATAGATTTCGCAGCATACTATATATTCTACCACTGGCCTGGTTAATACGATCTGACCATGTTAACGTGTTATTAAATGTAACTCCTAAATTTTTAGCCGTGTCTACAATATCAATTTTTGAACCACCAAGAAAAATATTTATTTCACCATCAATTTGTAAGTGTTTTTTCTTTATTATTAAGCATTTTGATTTATTTGGATTGAGACGCAATCCATTTGCTGAAGCCTATGTAAATATTTTTCCCAGATCATGATTTAATTCTTGGGTTTTTGAAGTTATCAACTCCTTGGAGCAACTAAGATAAAGCTGAACGTCATCAGCATACATTTGTATATTTGAATAATTAAGTTGTTGCGGAAGATCATTAGAATATAAAGAGTACAACAGCGGTCCGAGGATGGAACCCTGCGGAACACCTCTTGATACTTCTAAGGGACGTGAAATAGATTTGCCACAAATAACAGTTTGAGATCTATTTGAAAGGTACGAGGACATCAACTTAACAGCTAACGAAGAAAAATTGAAACATTTTGATAGTTTCAGGCACAAGATCGAATGGTGCACTGTATCAAAAGCCTTAGAGTTGTCCAATAATACCAAAAACGATAATCTATTCTCATCCAAGTTACTTCGAATATCCTCTATTACGTCGGTTAGTGCTGTAATACAACTACGTTGCGGTCTAAATCCTGACTGACGATCAGTTAGTAGATTGTTTTCATTAACATACTTACATATATATTTGCCTGTGCAATAAATGTTCAAAAACTTTAGAAAAATAAGCAAGAATTGCGATCGGACGGTATTCATTTCCTGCCTTTGGCACCGGAACAATTTTGGCATGTTTCCACTGCATTGGAAAAATATTGGTCGTAATTATTGAATTAAAAAGATATGTAACAAATCGAATTATCCATGGTAAGATCATTTTGACAAATTTGGGGTTTATGTCATCGAGGCCTATTGCATCTGATTTCACTGCCATAAAACCTTCAACAACATCAACTACATTTAGGCAGTGGAAATTAAATTCAGTAGTGTCACAAGGTGAAAGATGGTCGTAAAACTCAGGGTGAACCGTTGGCATAGAAATATTGATAAAATTTTTATTAAGCAAATCGACATTATCAACCATTGCTTGACCAACTAATATCACGTACTTGCTTCCAAGTTTTCTTACTGTCAACTGCTGCATTAAATTTATCAAAATTATAAGCTGACTAGCGGGCGCAGCCCGCTACGTTGTTAGCGTGCCTTAAAGGTTAAGGGGGGGGGGGGGCTGCGCCCCCCACAATTTTTATTAAATTCGTTTTTTTATTTAAAGTTTTTTATTTAAAGCCTTCACCCAGCCACCACAAATAAATAATTCTGCACAATAATAGGTTTAAAATAAATAAATATTTGATCACTTTTTCTCATGAAAGTGGATTGTTAGTAATGAATCCATAACAAATTGCAACATACGTGTGTATGTTAAGATAATTTGGTAAAGTGCGAACTTAGGTAGATAGACCCGTAAGTACCCTACGGGAAATTTTAACAAACTGTCACCGAACTGGCCCCTTTATATGAAATAGACTGGTCACTTTTACATGGCGTTGTCATAGGAGGTGGAAATTGACCCCTTGTGACATGTCACAAGACAAATCGCAGGACAGATCCCTGAACTTTGTTTTTTATGAGAGTTCAGTAACCTGTCCTAGGATTTTTCTTGTGACATGTCACAAGGGGTCAATTTCCACCTCCTATGACAACGCCATGTAAAAGTGACCAGTCTATTTCATATAAAGGGGCCAGTTCGGTGGCAGTTTGTTAAAATTTCCCGTAGGGTAGTTTTGTTCATTTGTGTTTTGAATGAAAATAAATAACGTAAAGCAGGGTTGGAAAGCATTTTATAATATTAAAAATAGCGGGCAAAGCCCGCTACGTTGTTTGCGTGTCTTAAAGTTTTTTTTTTTTAATTCCAGTTGGAAAATTTACTGCGTCGGTTTCTTCCACCGGTGCTTCGTTACATGAAGTTTAAATATCGGAATATATAAGTTCCATTCCTCTTCTAAGGTTTTTTCTCTTTTAGAAAATTTGTTTAACTTTTTGGAGAGTAAGTTTCAATGCTACATAAGTTTCATATTCCGTGGATAGTGTTTGAACAGGTAATTCCCTCTTCCAATCCATTTGCATTCTCTATAATTTCAATTCTACTCGTTCAACGTTTATATCATTTCATTCCACTTGTGTAGTGTTTCATTCCACTCGTTTCCTATTTAGTTTCTTAATTTTAGTGTTTCATATACACTTGTTCTTTAAGTTTTAGGTTTCTAGCTAAAGACGCAGACGTTAAGGGGGGGGGGGCAATTTTCCCCTTTTGAACCACCATTTTTACCACGTTCCTGTCCAAAGTCCTAGAAATGCCTTGTCGATAAGTTAGCCCATACTCCAAGGAAAACATATTATATATTACAGGTTTCTAGCCGAAGGGTTCGGTTAGGCCATCAAGGGGGAGAATTATTCCGTTTTTACCCGTCCCGGTAGGAATTTCCAAAAATTCCGTCTCAGAGGACGTCTGCGTTGGAGGAGGAACCTACTACATACATAATTTTAGGTCTCTATATTCAGCAGTTTGGCCAGGCCGTCAAGGGGGAAGTTTTTTCCCTTTTTACCCCTCCCGGTATGAATTTCCAAAAATACCATCTTAGGGGACGTCAACGTTGGAGAAGGAACCCAAATACCGAATTTAAGCTCCCTTGTTCCAGCAGTTTGGCCAGGCCGTTAAGGGGGAGACTTTTCCTGTTTTTGACCCTACCTGTAGAAATTTCCAAAAATCTCATCTTAGCGGATGTCTACAATAGAGGAGGAACTTTAATACCAAATTTCAACTTCCTACCTCCAGCGGTTTGGGCAGGCCTTTAAGCGGCACTTTTCGCTTCATTAATCCCCATTTTTGCAATGTCCCTGTCCAAAAAGCACCTTCCCGGTCCAAAAAGCCCATACTCCAAGTAACATATGTTTTACATTTCAGGTTTCTAGCCAAATTTTAATAATTGTGCCCCTCTCGGTAGGAATTTCCGAAAATCCATCGACAGGGAATTTCAGCTTCCTAGTTCCAGCAGTTTGAGCAGGCTGTCAAGGGGGACACTTTTTCTTTTTTTGTCCCTCCCGGTTGGAATTAGGCTGGAAGAGGAACCTATAACCGAATTTCAGCTTCCTAGTTGCAGCAGTTTGGACAGGTCGTTAAGGGGCAATTTTTCCCTTTCAACCACCATTTTTACTATGTTGCTGTTCCAAAATAGAAAAATTACGTTGCCGGTGAGTTAGTCCTACTCCAAGGAATATATATTTAAAATTTTAGGTTGGCCAAAAGGGATTGGGCAAGCCGTCAGGAGAAGACTTTTACCTTATTTCCTCTCCCGATAGGAATTTCAAAAATTCCGTCTAAGCGGACGCCTACACAGAAGGAGGAACTCACATACCGAGTTTTCTTTTGGGATATCCTGTAGGGAATTCCAAAAATACAAACTTAATCGATGTCTACTACAGTGGAGGAACCTTTATACCAAATTTCAACTTCTTACCTCCAATGGTTTGGGCAGGCACTTTTCCAATTTGTGAGACTGTTTATGTGGAGACTTTTCCCCTTTTTGCCCGTTCCGGTAGGAATTTCCAAAAATCCCGTCTTAGCGCACGTCTATGCCGAATATCAAGAAACCTTGTTTTAGTGGAGATATCCGTGGGGGAGGGAAAAAAGTAGTTTTTTTGAAGTTATATATTATTTTAAATGGTACTTTTTGGAAAAACGAAATTTTTTGGAAAAAGATACTTTGTTTTTACAAAGTACTTTATTTGTACTTTTTTTGGAAAAGGTATTTTTTTTAATAAGGTGTTTTTTTTGGAAAAATGTATGTTTTTTGGAAAAAGGTACTTTTTCTGGAAAAGGTACTTCTTTTGGAAAAGGAACATTTTTTTAGATAAAGGTACTTTTTTTGGGAAAAGGTACTTTTTTTTGGAAAAGGTACTTTTTTTGAAAAAGGTATTTTTTTGAAAAAATGTATGTTTTTTTGGGAAAAGGAAAATTTTTTTAGAAAAAGGTACTTTTTTTGGGAAAAGGTACTTTTTCTTGGAAAAGGCACTTTTTTTTGAAAAAGGTATTTTTTTTTGAAAAATGTATGTTTTTTGGGAAAAGGTACTTTTTTGGAAAAGGTAATTTTTTTTTTGGAAAAGGTTAATTTTTTTAGAAAAAGGTAAATTTTTTGGAAAAAGGTACTTTTTTTTTGGAAAAATGTACTTTTTTGGAAAAAGGAATTTTTTTGGAAAAAGGTACTTTTTTTGCAAAAAGGTACTTATTTTGGAAAAAAGTACTTTTTTTGGAAAAAGGTACTTTTTTCGGGAAAAGGTACTTTTTTTGGAAAAAGGTACTTTTTTTAGAAAAGCTATTTTTTTTAATAAGGTGTTTTTTTTGGAAAAATGTATGTTTTTTGGAAAAAGGTACTTTTTTTGGAAAAGGTACTTCTTTTGGAAAAGGAACATTTTTTTAGAAAAAAGGTACTTTTTTTTGGGAAAAGGTACTTTTTTTTGGGAAAAGGTACTTTTTTTTGGGAAAAGGTACTTTTTTTTGGAAAAGGTACTTTTTTTGAAAAAGGTATTTTTTTGAAAAATGTATGTTTTTTGGGAAAAGGAACATTTTTTTAGAAAAAGGGACTTTTTTTGGGAAAAGGTATTTATTGGAAAAAGGTACTTTTTTTGGAAAAAGGTACTTTTTTGGAAAAAGGAATTTTTTTTTGGAAAAAGGTACTTTTTTTGGAAAAAGGTACTTTTTTTTGGAAAAAGGTACTTTTTTTGGAAAAAGGTACTTTTTTCGGGAAAAAGATACTTTTTTTGGAAAAAGGTACTTTTTTTGGAAAAACGTACTTTTTTTTGGAAAAAGGTACTTTTTTCGGGAAAAGGTACTTTTTTTGGAAAAAGGTACTTTTTTTGGAAAAAGGTACTTTTTTTGGAAAAAGGTACATTTTTTAGAAAAAGGTACTTTTTTTGGAAAAAGGTACTTTTTTTGGAAAGAGGTACTTTTTTTTGGAAAAGGGTACTTTTTTTTGGAAAAGGGTACTTTTTTTTGGAAATAGGGACTTTTTTTGGAAAAAGGTACTTTTTTTGGAAAAAGGTACTTTTTTGGAAAAAGGTACTTTTTTTGGAAAAAGGTACTTTTTTTGGAAAAAGGTACTTTTTTGGAAAAAGGTACTTTTTTTGGAAAAAGTAATTTTTTTTGGAAAAAGGAATTTTTTTTGGAAAAAGGTACTTTTTTTGGAAAAGGTACTATTTTTTGGAAAAAGGTACTTTTTTCGGAAAAAGGCACTTTTTTGGAAAAAGGTACTTTTTTTGGAAAAAGGTACTTTTTTGGGAAAAAGGTACTTTTTTTGGGAAAAGGTACTTTTTTTGGGAAAAGGTACTTTTTTGGAAAAAGGTACTTTTTTTGTCCCCTCTTTGCCCCTCCCGATAAGAATTTTCAAAAATGCCGTCTCAACGGACGTCTACACCGGTCGAGGAACCTACATACCATATTTCAACTTCATAGCTCCAGCAGTTTGAGCAGGCCGTCAAGGGGAGACTTTTTCCCCTTTTTGCCCGTCCCTGTAAAAATTTCCAAAACTCCCGCCTTGGTGGATGTCTACGATAGTGGAGGAACCTTTATACCAAATTTCAACTTCCTACCTCCAGCGGTTTGGGCAGGCCGTCAAGGGGGGCCTTTTTCCCCTTTTCAACCCCCATTTTTACAACGTCCCTGTCCAAAATTCCAGAAAGTACTTTCCAGAAAAGTTAGCCCATACTCCAAGGAACACATATCTTAAATTTCAGCTTTCTAGCCAAAGGGGTTTTGGCAGGCGCCAAGGGGGAGACTTTTCCCCTTTTTGCCCGTTCCGGTAGGAATTTCCAAAAATCCCGTCTTAGCGGACGTCTACGCCGAAAGAGGAACCTACATACCAAATTTCAACTTCCTAGCTTCAGCGGTTTGGGCTGGGCGATGTGGAGTCAGTCAGTCAGTCACGTTATTCTTTTATATATAGAGATTTATCGTGTTTAATTTTCGAAACAACAGACTTCCTAGCCATACGATATTCATTTTCTAATTCCGGTGTTCTATAAGGTTTCCACCTATGGTACATCCTATCTCGGTATTCTATTAACAGTTTAGTTGCATCCGTAAACCATGGCTTTGCCCTCTTTCTAATTGTCCTATTTTTAATTGGAACATGATTGTTATAAGTTTCCAATATTGAAGTATTTAAAAAATTGAGTTGCTCATCAACCTTTGGTAAGTAAAAGATTTGATTTCACATGATGTTCTCAAGATCTCGCGTCAAATCAAAAGTATTAATATTATTGAAGTCACGAAAACTGTACGTTTCAACAAGATTTGTTACTGCAAAATTAAAAGAAATAAAAATTAGATCATGTTTGGAGAACGAGGGAATAGCTAACTGTTCATAATGTAACACTTTTTGCCCATTGCTTACAAAAAATAAATCAAGTAATGTGCTATTTGTGGATGAAAAATGTGTAGGACGTGAAGTATTGACAGCAGATAAGTTAAAAGCCGACATTATATTGGTAAGATTTTCATTTACGAGTAGGCTACAATTAAAATCTCCAGTAATAACTACTTCAGAGTATGTTACTGAAAAAAGTTCCAATTTCTCAATGAGAGCATCAAATTTTATATTTCTATTTGGCCTATAAACACACCCAAGCAGCATTTTATCACCGTGATAATTTATATCAATAAAGACACACTCAATATCATTAGGTTCATTATACGAACAAACTAGTTTACATGAAATATTATTTCTTATATATATATTGCAACACCTCCAGCATTGTTAACTCTATCAGATCGAAAGATACGATAACCATCTAGTTTGTAAATGTTGTCACATATTTCTGGTATAAACCATGTTTCTGAAACGCATATTACATCAATACTAGAAAATTCCAGCAGAAAACGAAATTCATCAATTTTTGGCAATAAACTTTGTGCATTTATATGACACATATTAAAACCCTGTTGCTGTTTAGCTAAAATACGAATCATGTTAAAATTTCCATCTCTAGAACCAAGTTGATCAAGCGATAAATTTGTCATCTTTCAATTGTCATTGAATTTCGGTCAATTCGTCAATTTTTGACCATTTAAGCCCATTTAAGTCGCTTTTCCTGTATTGAAAATTTCTTGTGTTATCTTTATACGGCTCACAATTACTATTTCCACCATTAGAACGCACATTTCAACTGAGAAAATCAAAATTTTTAGCCTATTTTCATGATTTTTGCCCATTTTTCATCGATTTTCCCCATTTTTGTGCTGTTTTTATGCGCTTTTTTTGTAGTTCTTGCGCAAACTTATCGACATAATTCTTACCGTTTTTCCTTTTTACAATATATTATGCAATATTATTGCTTCAAGCAACTCAACACACTTTTTAAATACAAAAACCATCTTTTTTTACGCTTTTTCGGTAATGTGCGTGGACAATTAAAAGGGAAAAAGGAAAGTGTACTTTTTTTAATTATTTGGGTTTTTTCCGTTGGCTACCTGCATGATTTTTTTACACAATTTTTTTTTACACAAACGCACACGAATCAGGTATATAGCCACCCTCCCTTAAAAGATGCGCCAATTCATAAGTACCTCTCAGTAAAATATTGAAACTTACTTAGTATTTATAGATGTTCATTGATCGATTTTTGTCATTCAACAAGTGTCTCCGAACGCGTAAAGTACGATTTTTTTAAAGTGACGAAAAAGTAATAAAAGTATAAATAAAGTTTCCAGTTTGAAGTGATTAATTTTTACGGTAAAAAATGGATGAATGCCTGAAAAACTTCATTCATTACTGTGATATGTGCGGAAAGTGGACCATTATGTCGTCTAAGAAAAAAATTACTGATGAAATTGCAACATTGTACGAGCAGTACTTCAATATTCCAGTGATTCGTAAAGTTCACTGGGTGCCTAAAATAGCTTGTTCATCGTGTGTAGCACGTTTGTATGATTGGCGAACAGGTCGACGGGAAAGCATGCCATATGGAATACCGATGATTTGGTCAGAGCCAGTCGACCACGAAAAAAACATGTGCTACGTATGTAAAAATAATGTTGTGGGTATGAACAGAAGAAAGGCGATGGAATATATTTACCAAAGTGTTCCGTCAGCTCAAACCACTCTTCCCCATTCTCCGCCAGTGCCAATCCTGAGAAAACCGAGTCCAACTGAAGAATACATCCCACCATTTTTTTTTTCGGAGCCAGAATCGAATTTTTCTTTGTATCAGCCATCAAATATTACGCCACCATGCAAACACATTAAAGTTACACAACAGCGCTTGAACATAATGTCAAGACAACTAAAGTTGTCACAAAATAAAACCATACTTCTTGCTCAACATCTTAAAGCTGTGAACATCCTGTCACCAGAAGTTAAAGTGTTCGGTTCGCGTGGTCGACAGCATAAATTTCTACCGTTTTTTACTCGCAACGAAAACAATTCATTTACGTACTGTAATGATATCGATGGTTTGATGTCGGCCATGAATTACACGTACAATGCGGACCAATGGCGGTTGTTCATCGATGGATCGAAGAGCAGTCTCAAGGCTGTGCTGCGCTGTGCGCTGATTTGAAAGTAGTTGCACTTATCTGTGGCCTTCAAACTGGTTACACTAAAAATACGTGCTACTTGTGTACGTGGGATTTGCGATATACACCACAGTATCAAAAACGAGATTGGTTACCGAGAACAAATCGTCTAATCGGGCAGCAGAACGTTATACACGAGGAGTTTGTGCCGATGGATAAGGTATTGCTGCCACCATTGCACTTTAAACTTGGGTTAATGAAGAATTTCATCAAAGCCTTACTGGTGCGTGGAAATAGATTGGCTTTTGGACGATTGGAGTACATTTTTCCACGCTTGAGTGAAGCGAAAATTAAAGAAGGTAAATAAATATTTGGAATTCTTTTTCCGCCAAACAAAGATGAAGTATTCTTGAAAGTTTTTATATAAAATCATATATTTATTTCAGGTGTGTTGAATGGCCCAGACATTCGCAAACTGATGAAGGATGAAGACTTCAACAATGTCCTTCAAGAGGAGGAACTCATCGCTTGGGATAGCCTGAAAGCAGTGATCGAAAAAGTTTTCGGCATTCATCGAGTGGACAATTGGCGTGCTATTGTTGATGATATGCTACAATCTTTCGAAAACATCGGTGTTCGAATGTCGTTGAAAGTGCATTTCATGCATCACCACCAGGATCACTTCGAGCGTCAGTTGCCGTCTGAATCAGACGAGCATGGGGAACGTTTCCACTAGGTATCAGCACAGTTGGAACACTGGTATAGGGGAAAAAAATTGGATTCACTTTTGGCAGATCTTTGCTGGAATTTGTTAATGGAATTGGAGGATAACGAATGATATTCCATTGCTTATTTCTCTATTTCAATTGCCAATTTAAAATGAATTACATTAATACGGAGAAACACGCATTTCCATTAATTTTTATACCGAAAAAATGTATTCAACCACAAAAAATTTATTTAAATCAATAAAAAACCCGAAAATCATCCGAAAAAGCGTAAAAAACGATGGTTTTTGTATTTAAAAAGTGTGTTGAGTTGCTTGAAATGGCAATAATATTGCATAATATATTGTAAAAAGGAAAAACGGTAAGAATTATGTCGATAAGTTTGCGCAAGAACTACAAAAAAGCGCATAAAAACAGCACAAAAATGGGGAAAATCGATGAAAAATGGGCAAAAATCATGAAAATAGACTAAAAATTTTGATTTTCTCAGTTGAAATGTGCGTTGTAATGGTGGAAATAGTAATTGTGAGCCGTATAAAGATAACACAAGAAATTTTGAATACAGGAAAAGCGACTTAAATGGGCTTAAATGGGCTGAAAATGGTCAAAAATTGACGAATTGACCGAAATTCAAAAAAAACGCCGTAAATTTTTCCCAATGAGCCAAATTGGCACTTTCATCGGTGGAGTAGTAGTCAGGGGGCTCATCCAAACACAACCATATGGTTTTCACGTTAGTACCAAAAATTTCGTGTTAAAAACTTGAACAGTGTAATCAACGCAAACAAGACCAAATTAATGCATATTAAAGCACCGCATATAAAATATACTAACATTAACCTAAAATTTCACAATACACAATGCCTTCACAATACAACCACAAACAAAAATTTCTCAAACGATGATACATGCACTACCTATATCGAAATTGTAAGCAATTACAAATATCTGGGAGTCTATGTCGATGAAAATTTTAAATGGCTAACCCACATCGAACACCTCCGTAAAAAAATATGGAAAACAGCATATAGTCTTTATCATCTAAGCAACTGCGCCACATTTAACGTCCGTAAGCAGGCTTATTTTTCATTAGCCGAATCGTACATCAGGTATGGAATAACAGCATGGGGAAGTACAACATATTGTAAATCCCTGAAACAAACCCAGAACCAAATATTAAAAATATTACTAAAAAATAAACAGCACAATCATATGTTAAACTATGCAATGATATACATCGATGCTCCTAACGGCCTACTAAATAACACACCAAACAGCAACGGCACAACTATCAGCAGTGTAAACTCCGACTTACCAAACAATAACCACATCCAAAACAACATTATCGTCAACACGTCCAGCTATAATTCAACGCACAACAACACAGGCAACAACAACATAAACATGACAAATAACAATAACGCATCAAGCAACATCACGTCATACAACAGCAATCTCAGCCATATCGGCTCAAACAACAATGTATCAAACACCAACACACTTAGCAACATTGCCAGCAATTTAGGAATATTGAATATTAAAAGCATATTTTGTACAACCTTCATAAACGAATTCTACAACGATCATCGCTTCCTTAATGTCATTGACCACGAAGACAACACAAGGCTTCGAACTGATGGAAGATACAAAGTAGAACGTCATCGTAACAACTATGGTAAAAACACCTTGGCCGTTACCTTACCCAACATTTTCAACAAATTACCACTACATCTTTTAAATATTACCAATATTAATAGAAGAAAAAAATTAATTAAAAAATATTTCATAGATTCGCAATGAAATTAATTTTTAAAAAATTAATGAAATTTATTAATGAATAATTATTATGTAATTGATATTTTTAAAGAAAATATTTTAAATGAAATTAATTTTAAACAAATCACTTATTTACATCCTACCGACAAGCCAAATGGCTTCGCGGGATTAGATATATAATATTTGTTAATTAAATTATTTCAATAAATTTGAATTTGAAAAAAAAAATAAATAAATATTACTTGAAGCACCTCTGTTTATGGTTATTTTAAAATACTTTAAACATTTACCTACATTTATTTGAAAGCAATCCGATGCAAAAAATTTTGGTTACGGAGTTTACAGTTACGGAGTTTACATTTGGTTACTTTTTTCGTTTTCTTTCAGAAAGGCTTTGCCAGAATTTTCTTTCCGAAACAAAATCGTATGATACCTACAAGGTGAATTCAAATATGCCATTGTTTTTCTCACTCGTTTAATAGTTTGGTGTAAAAATTAGGAACGGAGTTTAAAACATTTCTTCAAATCTTAATAAAGACATCCTTTTTCGTCTCGAGAATGTTACATGCTGCAGAAAAACTTCAAGTCTGTTATACTAGATGATTATATACAGTCAAACGACCATTTGAGTATAAATAACATTATACTTTTCACAATATAATTAACAGATTACTCCGAAATTCTGGTGAATGCATTTTTATCAAAAATTATGACGAAAAATCGTTACAGAATTGAACTCGTGTTAGCAAAGATATACGAAAAAGTTTGTAAAATGTATTAATTTTTATTAAAACCGTCACTTTTTCTCTTCATAAAAATTCTTACAGTTAGTGTTTAGCTTCATTGGTTATTAAAATATAAGCTATTAAAGTTAAAAAACCTTATGAGTTACTGGTTACGGAGTTTACATTTGGCCTATAAAATGGGTCACAAATTTTATGTATTAGTCAAAAATTGGTCAGATTGTTATAAATTTTGTAAAACAGGTGACAATGCGCGGACATATATCGAAATATATAACTCAAATGTAATCCATGCATTAGAAATTAGCTGGTTACATGGTTTTTATCACATTTTTTGATATCACCCATATTTAATAGTATTCCCGTAAATATATATTCTCTATATATAAAAGAATAACGTGACTGACTGACTGACTGAGTCAACATCGCCCAGCCCAAACCGCTGAAGCTAGGAAGTTGAAATTTGGTATGTAGGTTCCTCTTTCAGCGTAGACGTCCGCTAGACGGGATTTTTGGAAATTCCTACCGGAACGGGCAAAAAGAGGAAAAGTCTCCCCCTTGGCGGCCTGCCAAAACCCCTTTGGCTAGAAAGCTGAAATTTAAGATATGTGTTCCTTGGAGTATGGGCTAACTTTTCTGGAAAGTACTTTCTGGAATTTTGGACAGGGACCTTGTAAAAATGGGGGTTAAAAAGGGGAAAAAGGCCCCCCTTGACGGCCTGCCCAAACCGCTGGAGGTAGGAAGTTGAAATTTGGTATAAAGGTTCCTCCACTATCGTAGACATCCACCAAGACGGGAGTTTTGGAAATTTTTAGAGGGACGGGCAAAAAGGGGAAAAAGTCTCCCCCTTGACGGCCTGCTGAAACTGCTGGAGCTATGAAAAAAAGTACCTTTTTCCAAAAAAGTACCTTTTTCCAAAAAAAGTACCCTTTTCCAAAAAAAAGTACCTTTTTCCAAAAAAAGTACCTTTTTCAAAAAAAAGTACCTTTTTCCAAAAAAGTACCTTTTTCCAAAAAAAGTACCTTTTTCCAAAAAAAAAAGTACCTTTTTCCAAAAAAAGTACCTTTTTCCAAAAAAAGTACCTTTTTCCAAAAAAAGTACCTTTTCCCGAAAAAAGTACCTTTTTCCAAAAAAAGTAACTTTTTCCAAAAAAAAGTACCTTTTTCCAAAAAAAGTACCTTTTTCCAGAAAAAGTACCTTTTTTAAAAAAAGTACCTTTTTCCAAAAAATGTACCTTTTTCTAAAAAAATTTACCTTTCCCAAAAAAAAGTACCTTTTCCCAAAAAACATACATTTTTCCAAAAAAAATACGTTTTTCAAAAAAAGTACCTTTTGCAAAAAAAAGTACCTTTTTCTAAAAAAATGTTCCTTTTCCCAAAAAACATACATTTTTTCAAAAAAATACCTTTTTCAAAAGAAGTACCTTTTCCAAAAAAAAGTACATTTTTCCAAAAAAAGTACTTTTTTCCAAAAAAAGTACCTTTTTCCAAAAAAAGTACCCTTTTCCAAAAAAAAGTACCTTTTTCCAAAAAAAGTACCTTTTTCAAAAAAAAGTACCTTTTTCAAAAAAAAGTACCTTTTTCAAAAAAAGTACCTTTTTCCAAAAAAAGTACTTTTTTCCAAAAAAAGTACCTTTTTCCAAAAAAAGTACCTTTTCCCGAAAAAAGTACCTTTTCCCGAAAAAAGTACCTTTTCCCGAAAAAAGTACCTTTTTCCAAAAAAAAGTAACTTTTTCCAAAAAAAAGTACCTTTTTCCAAAAAAAGTACCTTTTTCCAAAAAAGTACCTTTTTCCAGAAAAAGTACCTTTTTTAAAAAAAGTACCTTTTTCCAAAAAATGTACCTTTTTCTAAAAAAATTTACCTTTCCCAAAAAAAAGTACCTTTTCCCAAAAAACATACATTTTTCCAAAAAAAATACGTTTTTCAAAAAAAGTACCTTTTGCAAAAAAAAGTACCTTTTCCCAAAAAAAGTACCTTTTTCTAAAAAAATGTTCCTTTTCCCAAAAAACATACATTTTTTCAAAAAAATACCTTTTTCAAAAAAAGTACCTTTTCCAAAAAAAAGTACATTTTCCCAAAAAAAAGTACCTTTTTCTAAAAAAATGTTACTTTTCCAAAAGAAGTACCTTTTCCAAAAAAAGTACCTTTTTCCAAAAAACATACCTTTTAAAAAAATACCTTTTCCAAAAAAAGTACAAATAAAGTACTTTGTAAAAACAAAGTATCTTTTTCCAAAAAATTTCGTTTTTCCAAAAAGTACCATTTAAAATAATATATAATTTCAAAAAAACTACTTTTTTTCCTCCCCCCACGGACATCTCCACTAAAACAAGGTTTCTTGATATTCGGCATAGACGTGCGCTAAGACGGAATTTTTGGAAATTCCTATCGGAACGGGCAAAAAGGGGAAAAGTCTCCCCATAAACAGTCTCACATATTGGAAAAGTGCCTGCCCAAACCACTGGAGGTAAGAAGTTGAAATTTGGTATAAAGGTATAAAGGTAGACATCGACTAAGTTTGTATTTTTGGAATTCCCTACAGGATATCCCAAAAGGAAACTCGGTATGTGAGTTCCTCCTTCTGTGTAGGCGTCCGCTTAGACGGAATTTTTGAAATTCCTATCGGGAGGGGAAATAAGGTAAAAGTCTCCTCCTGACGGCTTGCCCAATCCCTTTTGGCCAACCTAAAATTTTAAATATGTATTCCTTGGAGTAAGACTAACTCACCGGCAACGTAATTTTTCTATTTTGGAACAGGAACATAGTAAAAATGGTGGTTGAAAGGGAAAAATGTCCCCACTAACGGCCTGCCCAAACCTCTTAGGCAATGCAGTTGAAATTTGGTATGAATGATGGATGCATCGCAGATAGCCGCGAAGATGGAATTTTTGTAAATTCCTAAAGGGAGGGGCAAAAAGAAGAAAAGCCTCACCTTGGGGGCCGGTAAAAACCCCTTCGGCTAGAAACCTGAAGCTTAAAATGTGGGTCCCTAGAGTAAGGGCTAACTTATTAGAAAGATACTTTTTTGAATTTTGGACAGGGTCGTTATAAAATGGGGGCTCAAAAAGGGAAAGTTGCCCCTTAACGACCTGTCCAAACTGCTGGAACTAGGAAGCTGAAATTCGGTACTTAGGTTCCTCTTCCAGCCTAATTCCAACCGGGAGGGACAAAAAAAGAAAAAGTGTCCCCCTTGACAGCCTGCTCAAACTGCTGGAACTAGGAAGCTGAAATTCCCTGTCGATAGATTTTCGGAAATTCCTACCGAGAGGGGCACAAATAGTAAAAGTTGGCTAGAAAACTGAAATGTAAAACATATGTTACTTGGAGTATGGGCTCACTTACCGGGAAGGTGCTTTTTTGACAGGGACATTGCAAAAATGGGGATTAATGAAGCGAAAAGTGCCGCTTAAAGGCCTGCCCAAACCGCTGGAGGTAGGAAGTTAAAATTTGGTATTAAAGTTCCTCCTCTAATGTAGACATCCGCTAAGATGAGATTTTTGGAAATTTCTACAGGTAGGGTCAAAAACAGGAAAAGTCTCCCCCTTAACGGCCTGGCCAAACTGCTGGAACAAGGGATCTTAAATTGGGTTCCTTCTCCAACGTTGACGTCCCCTAAGATGGTATTTTTGGAAATTCATACCGGGAGGGGTAAAAAGGGAAAAAACTTCCCCCTTGAATATGAAACTTATGTAGCATTGAAACATACTCTCCAAAAAGTTAAACAAATTTTCTAAAAGAGAAAAAACCTTAGAAAAGGAATGGAACTTATATATTCCGATATTTAAACTTCATGTAACGAAGCACCGGTGGAAGAAACCGACGCAGTAAATTTTCCAACTGAATTTGTGAATTTACTTGAATTGCCAGGTCTACCTTTACATAAACTGGAATTAAAAAAAAAACTTTAAGACACGCTAACAACGTAGCGGGCTTTGCCCCCTATTTTTAATATTATAAAATGCTTTCCAACCCTGCTTTACGTTATTTATTTTCATTCAAAACACAAATGAACAAAACTACTTACGGGTCTATCTACCTAAGTTCGCACTTTACCAAATTATCTTAACATACACACGTATGTTGCAATTTATTATGGATTCGCAGTTAAAATTGTATTAAAAAAATAAAATAATAGAGGTTTGTTTTATAATATAAACTACTAGCGGGCGCAGTAGTTTTATATTATTTTATTTTTTTAATACAATTTTAACTGCGAAATGTTAATTTCCAGTATACCCCCGTTTTCTTTTGCGTTCCTTTGCGAACTAACAGAAACAAGGGAAAACATGCTCTTATCATATTATTTTATTTACTAGAACTTTCTTAACTAGCGCCATATTATTTTTATTTGTATTGGCAGAGCTTCGAAGAATTAATTCCCTAATCCCCTTTTTTTGGATTGAATTTATATTTTGGGAATGAATTCCCTGACCAAACTTAAGGAATTGAATGAATTCCTTTTTTTTTCATTCGATTTATCTTAAAGGAATTCATTAATTTTTTTCTAATGCCTTCATAAAATTTAATGAATTCATTCAACAAGGAATTCATTGAATTCTAGTTAATTCGACTTTTGGTCAAGGAATTCATTCAATTCTAGTTAATTCAACTTTTGGTCAAGGAATTCATTCAATTCTAGTTAATTCAACTTTTGTTCAAGGAATTCATTCAACTTTAGTTAATTCAACTTTTGGTCAAGGAATTCATTCAATTCTAGTTAATTCAACTTTTGGTCAAGGAATTCATTCAAGTTAATTCATTATTTGGTCAAGGAATTCATTCAATTCTAGTTAATTCAACTTTTAGTCAAGGAATTCATTCAATTCTAGTTAGTTCAACTTTTAGGCAAGGAATTAAATTTATTTCGTTTAATTCCTTAAGGAATTATATTTTTTGCGTTTAATTCCCTAGGAATTAAATTTTTTTCGTTTAATTCCCTGAATTAAGTTTTCAATTCCTAGGGAATTAAACAAAAAAAATTTAATTCCTAGGGAATTAAACGAAAAAAATTTAATTCCTTAGGGAATTAAACGAAATAAATTTAATTCCTGGACTAAAAGTTGAATTAACTAGAATTGAATGAATTCCTTGACTAAAAGTTGAATTAACTAGAATTGAATGAATTCCTTGACCAAAAGTTGAACTTCAATGAATTCCTTGACCAAAAGTTGAATTAACTAGAATTGAATGAATTCCTTGATCCAAAGTTGAATTAAGTGCTCAGTTAAATGAATTCCTTAACCAAAAGTTGAATTAACTAGAATTGAATGAATTCCTTGATTTCAAATTGAATTAACCAGTGTTGAATGAATTCTTTAAATCGAATTCTTAGTGTTTTGGTCAGGGAATTCATTCTATAAATTTGAATTCTTTGAATTCATTCACAGGAATTAATTCCTGCTTATGTTTTATTAATAAATTCATTCTTTGAATTAAAGAATTGAATTAAATTTTTGGGAATTCATTCCAAAAAGGAATTTATTCTTTAAAGCTCTGTGTATTGGTAAGCGTCATTAGTGATGACCAGGCAAGGACTTTCATGCAAATACATGTTTGTAGTCAGTGGCTCAAAAATGATTTTGACCAAATACTTCTCCGAATCAAAGAATTTGCAAAAAAATGGCATCGATTTGTTGTTGCATATTTTGCTTTTAAGTGCATATTTTATGATTTTTATTGCATATTTTGCACATTATTGCATATTTTTTTAATATTTTTAAATATGAAATTCGATTAAGAATTCATAATTTAAAACTAAAAAATTCTAAAGAATTAATTATTTGGAAACTCTGTTGGTAATACAACACTACACTAGAAAGAGAAACTACAATATGTTGTCATCCACTAACACATTTTTTATAGATGTAATTTTAAATTAACGTTTTCGGGTGTTATTGCTCACAAACAGAAGGTTGAAAAATTTTATAAAAATTATTTTAAGGAAACTTGTCCCCGAGCATTAATTTCAGCCACTTTTTTCTCCGAGTTACGAAAGTGAGTACGATTTTATAGTACACATATTTAAGTTCTATTTTATAATAAAGTTTTTTTCAGGTAAAATGCCACACACCCTTAATATTTACAATCGACTGTATTTCTTTTTATTTTCAATGAATTTTCTAAAATTATATTTAACCATGTGTACATATTCAGTGTGTTCGTTTACTCGAATTTTTTACTACATTTAATACAATTGCAAAGTGTTGTTTACTTTTTTTATTGAATTTTTCCAGCTGTAGTAAATATAGTAACTTGTAGTAAGTAAACGAACAAGCTTATTGTAACCGATACCTGAATTTTTACGTTTAAGGTGCTTTCACAATGGTGGAGTGGCTCTACTCTGCAACACAGATTCAAATGTTAACTGTTCACAATGCAGAGTAGAGTTACTTCAAAAAACTATGTGACTTTTCAGTACTTACGCAGTTTTTGCGAATATCGTGGCATGGCTTTCACTGCTATTATTATAAAATAATTTTTTATTCTATATATTATTACAAATTCCTTTTATTTTTCAATATTTGTTGACAATTAGAGATGTGAACAAATTAGTGATGTGTTTTTTTAGTTATATTTGTCATGTTAAACAGTTAACAGAACGATGTTAACTCTAGAGTGCAACAAATCTGTACTCCAGAGTCAAACAAATTTAACTCTGGAGTGGAATAAAAAAAGATAGCCAAATACAAAAATGTATTAGTAAGAAAGAGAAAACAACTAAATTTGCTACAGATTGGAGTACTCCATCATTGTAAACGCACCTTTATGTTAGTTTTTAATAAATATAATTTAAAAAAACATTTATTTTTAATTATATATTTTTTGGTTTTTACTGCATATTTCAATATAAATGCATATTTAGGTGCTTATTTTCTATTTTATAGTGCATATTTTCGATTTTTTAGTGCATGAAAGTCCTTGCCCTGGTGAGGATTCATCACACACATTAAAATACACTTACTAGAAATTTCCTAATTTGTATTAGTCGGCAAACTCACCAATACACACTTAGGTTAAAAAAACCATCAAGCATCATCAATCACTATACACTAGCGCAACTATCGTTTTCTCTTGAAAACACAAATATTAAAAAAGTTGCCAACAAATTTATCTATATTAGCTGATACATTGTCAAAATCATTTATAAAAAAATAACTAAATATCAGGAGGAAAAATTAGTTCAAGTACAACACAAATATGTTTTTGTGGTGAAATTGGATAATTAACAACTTTAGCTAAACAACGGATTTAAACGAAAACAACAGGAAAAATTAGTTCAACTGAATTAGAACGCGTTTTAAAGACTTTCGTACTAACTTTTTTTATGAGTGTACCGGCTTTTTTTATGAGTGTACGGTTGGTGTTATTGGTCGCCAATAATACAAGCTACTTAATAATGATTTTGTTTCATTAGCAAAAATATGGAATTTATCAGAATTTATACGTTTTTTGCTATTAATCACCGCTAACAATATATTATAACGTTTGATTAAAGTTTCGTCGAGACCTGTTATTTCAGATGTTGTCTCAGGATCTTCAAAAAACGCCTGGCTGCGTTTCCATCCACAATTAGACCCAACTGTTGCTTAAATACATTTTGAATTCGTTTCTTTTCCTCCGATCGCATGTTTTGCAAATCTGTGTTAATTTTTACACTTTTATTTTCATTTCCTGGAATTTGCCGATATTTTATATCATATGCTAAATGTAAACAATATTCCATAAATCGTATCCTTGCATGAAGAGGAGATATTCCAAATTTCAAAGCTTCTTCATTACCGACAGTTTCATTAACTATTTCGTGAAACTCTGAGCTTTTCTTTGCGCATATATTACACTTCCAGGTCGATGCGGTATCGGTGACGGCATTGGCTACTTTCCCATCAATCATCGTAAATACTAGTTGAAATGAAATCTGTAGGATACATCCATTTATTTCCACATACACAGGAGATAAGTTGGAAATTTCTAACTCTATTTTCTCCACTATGTTTTTTGTTGAGCTTACAGTTTCCTTGACATACTCAAAACGCACTAGCCGACATAAAAACTTAGAACCTGGTGTAAAATTTGTCTATAAGTCTGTTGATGGGGAAGTGTCTTCCTTAAACAACAGCATTCTGAGCGGTACCCAAGATGTCATAAAAACACTTGAATAATCTACTTCTTCATTGCGTGTAGTTTGTTGTTTGTATTCAGTAAATCCAGACTTTCCATCGCAGCCCCATTTACATATCAACGTTAATTCAGAATTGTGGCATTTTTCTAGAAATAATTCTCGATGCTGTTTTATCTAGCAATTGGGAAAGTTCAACACTGCCACTTTTAGAGTTTACTTCTACTGGTGCTCGCACAATTTTGTTTTCCGTTTCTTTAATTGACTGACTGTTTGGTGAAATATCGTATCCTTTTTTTTTGGAGTGATTTTCTCAAGATACCATACTTGTTTCTCGATAATCCTAAGCTTAGTATTAGAGCTAACGCATCTTCTCCTGTGAAAGATTTTGATGATTTTGGAGTTGAAATACTTTGCACCATACGATTCAGTTACTCGGGAGTAGCTGTTGGTAATACGTCTACAATTTTTCCAGCTTTATTTGGTTGTGTTTGTATTAAAACTGCTTTGAAGGAATCCTTTATTTAGTTCGAAGAAAAACTTTTACCGACTTCTTGTCTTATTTTTTTGTCTTTTGTTGAACATTTTCGTAATCCTTTTTTGGCCGTCCTAATTTCTTTCCGCCGATCTCTACATTGAGCTCCATATTTAACCAATCATTATATTTCTCCTTAAACCGTGTCTTTGACATCTTAGCTTCGTATTTATTTTCATAACTTATAAAAATTTTCAATCTCTCAGATGTATTATTTAAAACATACGTGTGATGGATAGTATCAAGAATTTTTGCTATTTTTCCCGCACGTAAAGATATATCTCCGAGATTTTGCCAAATGACCTCGCACAAGGAATAATGTTTTAATGTTATCTCCATGATAGATTATACTTAATAAGTCAAATATTTAAACAATATCGTGGCTTATATATTGAATAATAATTCTCAACAGGTAAAAATTTAGTCACGTATTAAGCTATTTTTAACAAAAGGGTTGCGCAAAATATCCTGAGAGTAAATAATCAATCATTAGTTATTTATATTATACTTTACAATATGCAACTGTGAAATATTTGTCCCATGTTGAAAAATGTTTTACCTGTAGTGTATGTTTTGAATGCAATAACTGTACCTGTCCCAAAATGAAAAATGTTTTTTTTTTTTTACCTGGGGTGTATATTTTGAATGCAATAATTGTACCTGTTACCAATATTTTTTATATACCATTAATACATGAATGGAAAGGGAAATATGTCTAGTTTATTGTAGTGTTAATTTTTTAGTAACCTTCAAAAAAACCTTAAACACTTCTGGGAAAAATCTACGAAAAAACTAAAAAACAAGTGAATGTTTGCACAATATTTGCATGTGGTTATATTTTTTGACCTGAGGTGTGTGTTTTTAATGCAATAATTTTACCTGTTATCAATACTGTTTATATACGTTTAATACATCAATGAAAAGGAAAACACGTCTAGTTTATTGCACTGTTAATTTTTAAGTAACATTCAAAAAAACCTTAAACACTTCTTGGAAAAATCTACTTTCAATATCTTAAAAACTATCCAAGGTACGGGAATGATTTTTTGAAGCAATAAAGACTATTTTATTGGTCATGTAAAACAATTAAAATAATTTTAAAAAAATAAACCGAACTATCCCTTTTTTTGCAATTAAAAATATGGTGTATGGAAATTTGCCATTTTTATAAAATCATGTTTTCTGGATTCGTTTATGAATTGGCGCTACTTTTTATTTTTAAAATCTAAACAGAATATATGGCGCTATATAACTGCATTTCAGAAAGTAGGAAAATCGACGTGACTTTTTTGTTATATAATCGAAAACTCAAAAATTTTCATAAAAATTAGACCAATTTCGGTCAATGCTGTACGTAGGGTGAATGATATGCCGACTTCAAATTTGGATTAAAAGCATCTTAGAACCCCATTCTCTACGAATATATAACAAAACATTAACTCTTATTAAATAACTTCTCAGCAAAAAGTGAAAAATTAATAGCATCTTTTTGAGAAAAAAATTCAATTTTTTTGATCAGCGAAAAATGTTTGACTTTGGAAATTTCTCAACACTAAATCGTTCGAGATACTTAAAAAAGGTTTTCACAGTTTCATTTCTTAAACTGTTGCCTATATGTCAGTATTTTTTAAAAAATTATCGTTATAATATCGAATTCACAATCGGCCGAAAACTAAAAAAAGTCGAAGAGAAAAATGAGTTTTTTTATTTTTGAAATGAAATAACTTAAAACCCATAACAGTTATTATAGTAAAGAAAGCATGATTTTTCTTCGTTTCTCCTAGCTCACTCCATATAAAAAATCAACCATATTGGACAATTTTTGAAAGAGTTACACGGTCCAAAAGCTATTTTACTTTTGAGGTGGTCTACTTTGACGCCCAATAAGTCACCCTGTGATAACACAGGGTAACCATGAATCCAAAATTCAGAAAGCCTGGGTCATACATACTGATGTAATCGGACTTATAGTTTGGAAGATACAGATTAATTACCACTTTTTTTTGTTTCAAACAACTGTGCACCGTGTTTTCGTATACAACCTAAAAAAATAAAACAGTTACTTTTTCTTTTTTCTAAAAAAAACATTTCTTTATTGGCTGAGTGCAAGGTTCATTAATACTGGGATTGTTTCTTATCCTTTACAAAAATACAATGGGTCTATAAAACTTAGCAATTACTTCAAAGTAATCGCTAAGTTTTATTCATATGGCCCAATATATAACCAAGTAGAAAAATTTAATTTCTTTTCATAACTTGATTAATTTTCCATTAAAACTTTAGCCAAAATATCCGAACTCATTTCAGCTTTACAAAGACTTACATACACATCAGACGATTCTTCAAATAAATTTTCATTTTTTTTATTGTTCAGTAATTTTTGTAGTCTGAGTAATTCTTGGCGCAAAGTATTTTCAAATTCTCCTACACTTAAGTGATTTTTCTCACAATTATCTATAGATAAAATACTACATTGTATTGTTAGTAGATCATTAAGAAGTATTTGAATTAATAGTAATGTTTTATCTAGATTTTGCCAATAAATAGTCCATGTTGTTAAATATTGATACACTTCATCTTCTCGTATTTCCTGTAAACGTAGCAATAAACAACCAAACCATAACGAATTAGGTTTTTTATTATAAAGAACTAAACGATTTTGTGAATTATTGTATTTATCATCTTTAGATACATTCGTTTGTACAACAAAATCAAATTTTTCCTGAAGATGCTGTTCGAATATTTCCGAATCTTTATATGATTGAAATAAAATTTTTAAATTAGTTTCTCGTGAAGTCGTGGCTATTGTTAAGAAATCTTGATGAATAGTTTGTGGATTAAATTGTAATTCGTATTTTGAACGTTGTTTATGTAAAATTTTATGGAAATCAAGAATTTGTAAAAATATTTGCAGTGGCATTGTTACTGGGGGTTCTGTTGCATTTAATGTGGTACGAAAGTCTTTCAATACTTCATAGGTTAAGATAAGAGGACATTCTTTTAATGAAATTATTTGTGAAATTTTAAATCTTATTAATAAAACCATAAAAGTTTGAGGAAGAATTTTCAAGTTTTCATTATGTACCCATACGTTATTCTGCAATTGTTGATCTTCGGTTTGAAGAAAAGTTTCCAATGAATCTAACTGATCAAACTTAAGTTTTAATTGATATAACCGAAACTGATATCGAATAGAATTTTCTGGTGAATTATTAGGTTGCAACAGGGGTTTAAGATTACGAATGATAGTTAAATTGGGAGGAGCACACTGATTAACCAAGGGTATTCCAATAACCAAATCGTAATGAGGAGTAAAACGCTTCCAAATATCTCCACAACGGCTTAATATTTGCTTCTCCTCTAGTTTAATACTGCGTAAATAAGGCAATCCATGAGTGAGTTGGTTTTGCAAACGTTGAAATGAATGAGCAGTTATAGATTTATGAAGTTGGAGTTCAGTTTTAGCACTTCGAACACGTTCTAATAATTGTTTAAATTCCGACTTATTGCCGAAATCCATGTCCACAGTTTTTAGACACATTCCATCTTCAAAATCAGTTTTGATAAGTTCATTGTTTTGAAATTTTAATTCTAATAACGGACAATATTTAATTTGATCATCTGTTATTTTATAGCTTTGTAAATTTTCATATTCCGCTTTTATTTCAAAACCTTTAAAATCGGGTAAACGGCTTAAGATCAAACATTTATCCCAACATTGGATGATTATGTAGATTTTATAAGTATTTATGGCATGGAATACATATTTACCAAAACTTATGTTCACTGCCGACTCCGAAGGCTTGGCAGCAGTATTATTGTTTTCTGTGCGATCTAAAATAAGAAATGAGAGGTCATTGCTTTACTGATATTCATACTATGTTAACTTAAAAGTTTTTTAGTAGGTTTGAGGTTAAGAAGAATAAAATTTTTTTCAAAAGTTATAAACACATTAATTTGCAAATCAGAATAGATCTAGTTTCTGCCTTTTTCTATGGACAGTCTTCATCAGTGATTTTCCATTAAATTGTATTATTGTTTATATTTTATTGTCAGATTGTCTCTATATCATAATTTTTTCAACAGCCCGTCGGCTGTAGGAATCGAACCCATGCACTCCTCCATTACAAACGTAACTATACTAGAGTTCGACAGCTTAGCCATCTAACCCACGTAAGGCCTTGCTTATAGTGTGGCTAATTCATAGTTTTCTTTCCTATTCAGCTTTCTGTTATTGTTTTTACTCTCGGAAGTGATCAAACAATCATTATACTTTAGTTTTTTGGTTTTCTTCTTATCTCCTCGTGTTACCTTTTTCGCAAATGATGCCACACTGACGTATGGTTTTTACGTTCCATTGCAGGCAATTTGTGTATATTAAGCTGCGAATACATTAAGGAACATTGAGTAGGGAACAAAAAATATCAAAAAATAAAAATAAACACGAATTTCACGAATGTGAACACAAACATTAACATATACAAATCAACATTCGTAAAAAATTGCCATTTTTCACGAATATTCCTTAGTGTATTCCCCGCATTAGAGACGGACTGCCAACAGGGCATTTTTTATTTTTTTTTAGTAAAGTATCGTTTTTCCAAACGCGTCATATAGGCCAAATGCAATTAATATGCATTTTTATTAACTCAAATTTACTAGGTTTGAGGTTAAGACGAAGAATTAACATTTTTTTAAAAGTTATAAACACATTAATTTGCAAATCCGACTAGATCTAGTTTCTGCCTTTTTCTATTGACAGGCTTCATCAGCGCTTTTCCATTAAATTGTATTATTGTTTATATTTTATTGTCAGATTGTCTCTATATGATAATTTTTTCAACAACCCGTCGCACAGTGGTTTGAAACAAAAAAAAGTGGTAATAAATCTGTATCTTCTAAACTATACCCTGTGTTACCCTGTGTTATCACAGGGTGACTTATTGGTCGTCAAAGTAGACCACCTCAAAAGTAAAATAGCTTTTGGACCGTGTAGCTCTTTCAATTATTGCCCAATATGGTTGATTTTTTATATTTTGAAATCAGCTTAAAGAAACGAAGAAAAAACATGCGTACTTTACTATAATAACTGTTATGGGTTTTAAGTTATTTAATTTCGAAAATAAAAAAACTCATTTTTCTCTTCGACTTTTTTTAGTTTTCGGCCGATTGTGAATTCGATATTATAACAATAATTTTTTAAAAAATACTGACATATAGGCAACAGTTTAAGAAATAAAACTGTAAAAACCTTTTTTAAGTATTTCGAACCACTTAGTGTTGAGAAATTTCCAAAGTGAAACATTTTTCGCTGATCGAAAAAATTGCATTTTTTTCTCAAAAAGATGCTATGAATTTTTCACTTTTTACTGAGAAGTTACCCAGGTAGAAATTATGTGTGGTAACAAAAAAGAAGCACTGGCAAAGCACAAGTAGACCGCGGTCTTACAAAAAGAAGTACTGGCAAATCACTAAATGTGGACGCTTTATCACCGCTTGAAATGGTGACTTTCCAGCGCTTGTTTTCCTAAAACATTATTTTATTTTTGAAAAAGAAGCCCCAAAATAGAGTGAATATTTAAATAATTTTTGACTCCACAATACAATAACTCTAAGGGCCATTAACAATAAACAAATTAATCTAAAGTTTGAGCTAACTTAGAGTTACAGATGTCAAATTCCATACAAATTTGGATTTTTAACTTTCAGTTTGTGTTAACTTTAGGTTATTTGTTTATTGTTAATGGGGGTAAGAATCATCTATTTTTAGAGTAATTTAAAATTCTTCAGTGATGAGGGCTCTCAATACTTTTCAAAGTATTAAATAGAACGGTGTTATCATTTGGGTGTCAGGAAAGCACTTTAATTTGTTTGTTCGGGCGTTGGCAAAGCATTTGATTTTTATGTTTCTGGGTGCTTTCCCAGGGCTTTGTAAAGCATTGGCACCACTATGGAACGGTGTTATCATTTGGGCGTTGGGAAAGCACTGTTAGCAAGCAATCATACCACCCATTTTGGTGCTTTGCCAGTGCTGGCCCCTTTGTAATTTTCTACCTGGGTATTTAATAAAAGTTAATGTTTTATTATATATTCGTAGAGAATTGGGTTCTAAGATGCTTTTAATCCAAATTTGAAGTCGGTACAACATTCACCCTTGTAATACGCCCGCTAATGCTTGAGTAGATTTTTCTACAAATTATTCAAATTCTAATATAATAAATTGCGGTATGAGTTTATGTCAAGTCTGGCATGGTAAAATAAAAACGAAACCCTGGCTAGCTCTGTCAGGTTGGTAAGTTCCTTGACCCGTGCTCATGGCGTATTGACATATTCCTAAACTCTCCATGCCACAATAAACCAAGAGTTTAGTAAAAAAAAATTAATAAAAAAAATAAAATTTATTTGTTCTTTCAAAAATGTTTTCCCGAATGAACTGCATTGGCAGCTAACGGTGTGGTATGATTAGATGTTGTGTCATACCGGGGTACATTTGACCCACCCTTACGCCATTGACAGCATGGGTACTTAAATTAAATTAAAATGAGCCAATAATCTTTTTAATTAGGAGGATGTTAGGGAAAACCAGGTAAGTAGGGAAAATGGTCATAATTAGGGACAGTTAAATAGTAGGGTACCCATGCTGTCAATGGCGTAAGGGTGGGTCAAATGTACCCCGGTATGACACAACATCTAATCATACCACACCGTTAGCTGCCAATGCAGTTCATTCGGGAAAACATTTTTGAAAGAACAAATAAATTTTATTTTTTTTATTAATTTTTTTTTACTAAACTCTTGGTTTTATTGCGGCATGGAGAGTTTAGGAATATGTCAATACGCCATGAGCACGGGTCAAGGAACTTACCAACCTGACAGAGCTAGCCAGGGTTTCATTTTTATTTTACCATGCCAGACTTGACATAAACTCATACCGCAATTTATTATATTAGAATTTGAATAATTTGTAGAAAAATCTACTCAAGCATTAGCGGGCGTATTACATATCTGGCGCCCAACGTTAAAAGCCGCCTGTAGGATGACTGGAATGTTTTTCTTCTTGATAACGGTCACTTTAGGGTGGCTCGAAAATTTAAATTTCAATTGTTCTTTCAAATTTTAAACGTGTATGGCAAAATATTTCAAATTTTGTACCATCATTGTTTTACTGCAGTGGTAATGTGAATTTTAGTTCACATAACGGTTTTTTTTGCTTTTATTGATTTTGTGCACAGAGAGAGTTTTCTTGAACGAGCAACGAGTTTTAATGAATTTCTTTTTTTTGTAACTGATGAAATGTCATCGCAAGTGAATTAAAAATTTCCTCATGAGATTTTTAATAAATTAAATAATTTTTTTTGAGTTTTCTTTGAAAAACTGCATTCGTTTAATGATAAAGAATTCATTTGATTTGTGAAAGTGATTCTATAGGTGTAATGTTTTCATTAGTCATGATCGTTGGGATATATTCCTAATATTATTTGCGATGCAAAACGTAAATTTTAAATGAAAGTAAAACATACTCGGAACCTATTTTAATAACATCTCAAATTTTGTTTCAGTGATTTTAAAATTTATAAGTCCGGACTGACGACAACGAGTCGTTCAGTTGTCTGTTGCTATAAGGCTTAAGATTTTTCTTTAACATTATGTGGTCGAAATCTGTATTGTTAAAGTCCATGTCTGACTCTTTTATAAAGCGGGTAGTCATGTTGCATAACAATTAGATTTGGGCACGCGAGTGCTATGTATTAGTACATTTTGATCACACGGCTTCTCCGAGAACAAAAAGAAAACATTTTTTTTATTACTTGAGGCATCAAATCCTTTTCATTTATTGAGAATTGATGGGCCAAGTAAAATATGGCAAGAGGCAGAATACTTCAGTATCTAAGCATTCTCATGAATTAATATGATAATTTTTCCTACGAACATCTGTAGTACCTAACATTCCTCCTTAATTTATATGATATTTTGTTTTACACTCGGAAAATACTTTTCGCAAAATTTTGATATAAGGTAATTTTTTTTTTAAATTAAAAACATTTTCTTTTACTCGATTAATTGCTCATTATCATCATTAATAATTTTTTTTTTAGTCAAATAATTATTATAAAATAATTTGTCGCTCTTTTGATTGTTTTTTTCAAGCATAAAATTTAGATTTTTTTCCTTTTTATTCACATTTTCGTCGGAAAAAGAGAAACTTTCGATTTGACTTTTCTTTTTCGTTGCAACTGACTTGCATTCACTATTTTTCGTTTTTTTTTTCCTCAAAAGCCAGTTAACTTTATCGCTTAATCAAGTTTAGATGAATTATGCCCAGGCCTAATACACGGCTGGACACTGAAATACCTAAATCTGACACCACTTCAAAAGCTTCTAGTACCACAAGATCTGCTAGTACAGTAAAAACTACTGTAATTCGAAAAGTCATTCCAAATCGTACGGTAACTCAGAATTTACTCCCGATTAGGGCTAAAGGTTTAAACGCGCTGACACCAAGGGGTAGAGGAAGAGGTTTAACCCTTCCAATTAGAAAAACAGTTAGTAACGCAAGTTTACCTGAATATCAACCTGGTCCTAGTGGCAGGACGTTGAGATCGTCTTCGGTTGCGCGATCACTCGATTCATATCAATCGGACGATACGATTACTGAAAGAGACCTTTCGAATTGTGATTTATTAGACAAATCTTTACCTGACTTAGACATAGGATCGTTGGAAAATTTAATTATTCCGATTGGATTTATTGATAACCAGACAAATTTAAACAATCAGTTATAAATGGCTACTAACAACGATAATCAGGGGGAGTCAGAACCAACCCGAAACGTAAACGCGATCGATTCCCTGATGCCATATTTTCAGGAAACAATGAGGAACACCCAAGAGGAGTTTAGAAGAGAATTTAGTGCCATTAGAGAATCTATTAGTCAATCGCGCGAGAATAGATCGCCTCCTGCTGCGACAATTCCGTTACGACAAACACCTAGTCTCCCTTCAAACGTTTTTTCGAATGCTTCTACAGCATCATATATTAAATTGAAAGATTGGAAAGTTTCTTATAATGGAGATGACAGCGTGGCTGATTTTTTATTCAAAATAGATACTCTTATGGGTCGTTCACAGTGCCCTCATGAATACATAATGTCAAATTTTCACACATTACTGACGGGTAAGGCTGAAACTTGGTATTGGGATTTTATCAAACAAAATCCTACGGCTACGTATACGATTTTGAAAGATGCTCTTTCTAAATAATTCGGCTCTTTGGAAACCGACCATGAAATTTTGTTGAAAATATCAACACGTAAACAACTTTCAAAAGAAAGTTACGACGATTTTCATTCATGAATCGTTCGATTAAATTTAAGGCTAAGAAGTCCAATGTCTGATTTATCTCTGATAGAAATCATTAAGAAAAATGTTAACCCCGATCTTAAAGTAATGCTTTTTATATCTGATCCTAGAGATTTAGGAGAACTTCGCCTCCTGGCTAGAAAAGCGGAGAAAGTTATTTTTGAAAATAGAGCTAATCCTTTTAACCACTCACGGCACGTAAATGAAATTTCGGTTCATACAGTTTCTGATGAATCTGATGTTGAATTGGATCCGCAGTTTTTTTTTTGTACTAAATCGAAGAATTGTCAATTATTTATTGTAGTAGACCACCTTACAAAATTCGTCTTCTTAAAACCATTAAGATCAGCAACTTCAAGAAATGTAATCGATTTTTTTCAAAATGAAATTTTCTGTACGTATGGCGTGCCGCAATATATATACAGCGACAACGCTAAGCAATTCACTTCTAAGGAAATTGAAAAATTTTTTGGTGTATGGTATCACACATATTACAACTGGGTTTTATTCGCCTCAAGCGAACGCGTCCGAAAGGGCTAACAGGGAAATAATTTCCAAGATTCGATACTTTCTAAAAGATGAAACCGATCACACAAATTGGGATGGAAACATATCTAAAATTTTATCGGTTTTGCGAAGTGACTTTCATTCGGCAATACAATGTTCACCTTACTTTGCCGCCTTCGGTCAAAATATGATTTTCCACGGATCTTGTTATAAAATTTTGGACAAGTTGAATATGCTGTCTGATGATACGATAGTTCGAAATTCAGATAGACTTCAAAATGTACGTGACAAGATAAATAGAAATCTTGAAATTGCACATGAAAAAGCATGCAAATCCTACAACATAAGGTCTAAACCTGTAAATTTTGTCGAAGGACAAGAAGTATTCCGACGAAACCACTCACAGAGTGATTTCAAGAAAGGCATCAACGCCAAATTTAATCCCAAATTTGTCAAGTGCAGAATTAGGAAGAAAATTGGGAATTCTCTATATGAAATTGAGGATTTACACGGCCGGTTCATAGGGAAGTACCATGCATCTGACATTCGCGCTTAAGAATTGTTTTTCTATGATCATAATCTAATTTTGCTTCAGCACGTTCATTATTTGCACCTTTGCCCGGCTTCGTGGGTCGAGCCACACGTTGACGGTAGATTTTTCTACCGAGATTTTTTTTTCCTTCCGTATAAATTTTCGGCAACACGTAGGACCAGTTTTCGGAAATCCTGCCTGTTCGTTCCTCGACTTTAGATCTTGGTACGAAGCAGGTTTGTTACGGATTTTGTTTTCCTCCTTACAATTTTGACGATTTTCTTGCAAATGAATTTGACGATTGTGTTTTAAAAATCGTTATAGGTATTGACGATTTAAAGGAAGGTGTAGACGATCGGTTGCACCAAAAAGTCTGGCAGCACTGATCTTGAGTGTAGTGATAGGGAAAGAAAACAAGAATGGATGAAGCAGAAGTTAGTGTGAGGTTGAAAGAAAGTGTGAGTTAGTTGGATGAGATCAGTTTGGTTAGACGTTGTCTTTCGTCAGCGGAACATTTTTTAACACGTAATAAAGAACATCCGTTTTATGTTTTCTTTCCCTATCACTACACTCAAGATCAGTGCTGCCAGACTTTTTGGTGCAACCGATCGTCTACACCTTCCCTTAAATCGTCAATACCTATAACGATTTTTAAAACACAATCGTCAAATCCATTTGCAAGAAGATCGTCAAAATTGTAAGGGGGAAAACAAAATCCGTAACACCCTACGTACAGCATTGACCGAAATTGGTGTAATTTTTATAAGAATTTTTGAGTTTTCGATCATAAAACAAAAAAGTCACGCCGATTTTAATACTTTCCGAAATACAGTTATATAGCGCCATATATTCTGTTTAGATTTCAAAAATAAAAAGTAGCGCCAATTCATAAACGAATCCAGAAAACATGATTTTATAAAAAATGGCAAATTTCCATACACCATAACTTTAATTGCAAAAAAAGGATAGTTCGGTTTATTTTTTTAAGATTATTTTAATTGTTTTACATGAACAGATAAACAGATTAATTGTTTTACATGAACAAATAGTCTTTATTGCTGCAAAAAATCATTCACGTACCTTGGATAGTTTTTAAGATATTGAAAGTCATCTTTCAAAGATGATTTTGTAAAAAATACACATTTTAGTTTTTTCGTAGATTTTTCCCAGAAGTGTTTAAGGTTTTTTTTGAATGTTACTTAAAAATTAACAGTGGAATAAACTAGACATGTTTTCTTTTTCATTGATGTATTAAACGTATATAAAAAGTATTGATAACTGGTAAAATTATTGCATTTAAAACACTCACATCAGGTCAAAAAATATAACCGCATGCAAATATTGTAAAAACATTCACTTTCTAGTTTTTTAGTTTTTTCGTATATTTTTCCCAGATGTGTTTAAGATTTTTTTGAATGTTACTAAAATATTAACACTACAATAAACTAGACATATTTCCGTTTCCATTGATGAATTAAAGGTATATAAAAAATATTGGTAACAGGTACAATTATTGCATTTATTATTTTTCCATTAACAATATTTACATTTTTTAATAAATTACATACTAAAAATTTGGTATAAAATAGTCCGAAGTGTCAAAAGTTAACATATTTTTAATTTCTTTGGCTTCGGAATCATCTTCTAAACTTATTTTTGGCAGCCATTTCGTTCTAATAGAATATATTACTGGATCTGCAGATATAAGTGGTGCATTAGATCAGAATTTTGGGCAGTTTTTGAATGTTTTCGTGTGTTAAATTTCCAATAGTGTTTAACGTCGCTGTTTCTAGCTTCCTGCTCTTCTTCTCTTAGCTCACCTAAAGGAAGGATACTATTTTCTATTATTGTTTTTCCATGGGATAATATTTTGTGTACGGTTGGTGTTATTGGTCGCCAATAATACAAGCTACTTATGATTTTGTTTCATTAGCAAAAATATGGAATTTATCAGAATTTATACGTTTTTTGCTATTAATCACCGCTAACAATATATTATAACGTTTGATTAAAGTTTCGTCGAGACCTGTTATTTCAGATGTTGTCTCAGGATCTTCAAAAAACGCCTGGCTGCGTTTCCATCCACAATTAGACCCAACTGTTGCTTAAATACATTTTGAATTCGTTTCTTTTCCTCCGATCGCATGTTTTGCAAATCTGTGTTAATTTTTACACTTTTATTTTCATTTCCTGGAATTTGCCCATATTTTATATCATATGCTAAATGTAAACAATATTCCATAAATCGTATCCTTGCATGAAGAGGAGATATTCCAAATTTCAAAGCTTCTTTATTACCGACAGTTTCATTAACTATTTCGTGAAACTCTGAGCTTTTCTTTGCGCATATATTACACTTCCAGGTCGATGCGGTATCTGTGACGGCATTGGCTACTTTCCCATCAATCATCGTAAATACTAGTTGAAATGAAATCTGTAGGATACATCCATTTATTTCCACATACAAAGGAGATAAGTTGGAAATTTCTAACTCTATTTTCTCCACTATGTTTTTTGTTGAGCTTACAGTTTCCTTGACATACTCAAAACGCACTGGCCGACATAAAAACTTAGAACCTGGTGTAAAATTTGTCTATAAGTCTGTTGATGGGGAAGTGTCTTCCTTAAATAACAGCATTCTGAGCGGTACCCAAGATGTCATAAAAACACTTGAATAATCTTCTTCTTCATTGCGTGTAGTTTGTTGTTTGTATTCAGTAAATCCAGACTTTCCATCGCAGCCCCATTTACATATCAACGTTAATTCAGAATTGTGGCATTTTTCTAGAAATAATTCTCGATGCTGTTTTATATAGCAATTGGGAAAGTTCAACACTGCCACTTTTAGAGTTTACTTCTACTGGTGCTCGCACAATTTTGTTTTCCATTTCTTTAATTGACTGACTGTTTGGTAAAATATCGTATCCTTTTTTTTGGACTGATTTTCTCAAGATACCATACTTGTTTTTCGATAATCCTAAGCTTAGTATTAAAGCTAACGCATCTTCTCCTGTGAAAGATTTTGATGATTTTGGAGTTGAAATACTTTGCACCATACGATTCAGTTACTCGGGAGTAGCTGTTGGTAATACGTCTACAATTTTTCCAGCTTTATTTGGTTGTGTTTGTATTAAAACTGCTTTGAAGGAATCCTTTATTTAGTTCGAAGAAAAACTTTTACCGACTTCTTGTCTTATTTTTTTGTCTTTTGTTGAACATTTTCGTAATCCTTTTTTGGCCGTCCTAATTTCTTTCCGCCGATCTCTACATTGAGCTCCATATTTAACCAATCATTATATTTCTCCTTAAATAGTGTCTTTGACATCTTAGCTTCGTATTTCTTTTTGAGAGCTGTTTGTGGCTTTTTTTTCTATTCATGTTATACCCAGAGCAGGCTTCAACATTTCCCTCTCGATTGCGTTTAATTTTGTTTTTACTTTTTTTTTTAATATTTAGATATTGTTAACAATAACAACAAAAAATAAAAAAATAAACCGTAAAGTTTTATATATAGTCGTTGCTTTTATTACACTTTAAGGAAAACAGAATAAACTACGACTTAACACATCAAATGATAATGCAAGACTCACTTGTATAATTCTTTTTGTTTAATTTAACCCTTTCACTACCGACTTTTTGTTTGCGGATGTATCGTTATTTTGACTTCAGATTCTTGTTAAGCGTCGTCCAATTAGAAAAAATATGCAACATATTTTGCCCTCCTACCCACCAATAATGACGGTCGAAAATCGATTTTTCCAAACTTTTGAGCCCCATTTTACCTCTTAAACATTCGAGTAGGCAAAAATCTTTTGTTTTGTTTTCTTCTCGTCATAAAACGAAGCTATATGCCAAATTTGAATTACCTATCTTCATTAGTTTAGGAGAAACACCAAAACCCCCTTTTCACGGAGATTATTATTTCTTCAAAAAATTAGACTTCATTAACAAATATCGCGACCATATTATCATGTTGAACTGCTTATACATATAATGATTTTTATTTTAAGTCCAAGATCCTAATAAACTTATTTGTAAAAAGTATAAAGTTTTTTTTGCACTATTAAATTTTATATATTCTTTTAAAGATGTGTACACTGTAGTGTACAAGGTGTACAAGGGTAGTGAAAGAGTTAAAGTAAAATAAAAAAATTGTCTTAATATTAAAGATTTTCTTAAAAGAAATGGATAAAACCAAGAAAAAAAGACAGTAGTTTCGTTAGAAACATAGATGGTAAGTTTAGATCTCATAGAAAATGGTGAAAGATTGCCTCTATTGGAAAATATTTTAAACTTGGAGAATCTTCAACAAGCGCAATTAAAATGAATGAGTCTCAAACAAGAAAATCAGTTTTTTCTTGCCCACAACTGAGTTTAACATTGTCATCGAATTCTCGGGAATACGATCGTTTCTCATTAATGCACAAGTGTGGACATATGTGGATGCATATATGGAGATTTATGTATCCATTTATGGAAAAGCATTCATGTTTATGATCATTTTTAACCGGGGTATTACTTTTTAATTTTCAATTACAATAACCTAGCTGAAACGCCATAATCGGTTACAAATACTACTAAGAGTTTGCAAAGCAAACAAAAAAATTTAATACAAATAAAATAAAGTGTTACATAAAATTTTTTATTTTTATATTTTATTGATTTTTTTTTGTAATGTACTGTATGAATAAAAGTGTTATTTTGTGTTAAAAGTAAAAAATAACGGTGGGTGTCATACTAAGTGCGTTCCCGTACGTTCCCAATGTTACCGAAATTTACCCAAAAGCGTTCCCGTACTCGAAAATTGGGTAAATGAGAGCGCTAATGAGAGTGTATTAGTGTGTCTCTTTTTACCAAAATTTACCCAGACTTTTTCTTCGGGTAAACTTTGGTAAAACAGCTGATGTAAATATAAACAAAAAACAATTGTGAAAATAGATTTAAAATTTTAATTAAATAAAGAAATAATCAAAAGAAACTTGTTTTTTTTTATAAGAATTAATTGAATAAAATCAAAAACAACTTTCAAATGCGAATAAATATGGGTATTTGTGCCAATTTGCAAACTAAAATTATACGCATTTTCACATCAGTGATGGGATTTGTGGCACAATCTAAGATTGATTGGTACAATGGCACAACCGATACTATTTTGGCACATTTTCGTTATCTACAAAATTTAATAGAACATGGATTTAAAAATAACGATTCTTTAAAAATTCTTTAATTTTTAGTTTCTGAGCATTTATTCATATTAAAATACCTTTTCAAACAAAGCAAAACTAAAAATGTCATTGAAGATAGAATTTTAAAAATTCAAATGATTTAAATTTAGCTCAAAGTTTCGAAAGAACTAATTTATGTTTAATTCATGAAAAATTTAATTCAGTTTTAGAAAATGTTTCTATGTACACCATTACGAGTAACCATTCCTAAAGAATTCATTCATTGGCTGCATTCCCAAATCTTTAATAAGAATCGAATGAATTTCATTTATCATTTTAATTGAATGCATTCAAGAAAATTTTAATTCATTCAAAATAGAATTAATTCCATAAGAATGCGATTACGAAATGAAATTAAAGTTGAAAACACGGGCATATTTTAGTCACACACTTGGCACAAAACAAAATTTTTCAAGTCCCATCACTGTTTCACATTATTCTTTGAAAAAAGATTTTGGGCTAGAAAAGTGGTTTTTTGTGTTCCCGTACTATTGGGTAATTTTGTCATTTTGTGAGAGGATTTTGTGCTTACTCTCATTTTACCGAACCTTACCCAAAAAGTAAAGAAACACACCTACTGTAGGTTTAACTTTAACTTAGAGTATAAGCACAATGCAAAGGTCCCCGTTTTTTTCCCTACAATTTGACAATTAAAATCGTGCAACGATTTACGTGAGAGATAAAACTTATTTTATTTTCTCAACGGAATTTCTTATTCTCCTGTTTTTACTCTCAGATTATTTTACTAATGTTGCCAGATTTTCACACAATTTCAATCACAATGCAAGTATAGTACGATAACATGGTTGATTTTGTCATGCACACGCATTAGTAATATCAAAGGATTTAACGTTATACATTTAGAAAATATATAAAAAACACTAGTAACACAATAAAACCTTCAGAGACTTTTATTCTAACTAATGTCAAACAGCAACAATTCGTTGGAATGTGGCAAGAAGAAAAATTTAAATATAACCAACTTGACTTTCTATGTGTTCTGTGTTGTAAAAGTAAGATTCCGTTTCCGTTGCTATTATGTTCATTTTATTTCCGTCACGATTTAAGTTTCCTTTTCCATTTGTATTGTGCTTATTCTCTTAACTAAAAATAAAATGTCAAAAAAATGTACACAAAACTACAACAAATTTTTGGGTTAACTATTAACCTAAGTTTAAACCTGCAGTATGAGAATATGAATAATTTTTTTTAATTGTTTATTCTATAGATTTTTTTTTTCTGGTGGGAATACCAAAAACCCAACAAAACAAAACTGACCCAATGTTATAATTGTCAGCTGTATGGACACGGTGCCAGCAGATGCAATGTTAAAACATTTTATACCCATTGCGCCGGGAATCACAAAACTGAAGAATGCAAGTCAACCATTGTAAAATGTGCTAATTGTAAAGGCCCCCATAAGGCTATGTCCCCTGACTGCCCTAATAGGGAAACAGATAAGCAAATAAGGCAACGTGCTCAACCAAAGAGTACTAGACAAAGAAGCCAACAATTCAACAACCAATCAAATTACAACGTTAATTTTCCAAATGCTTTAAATCAGAGCGAAACACCAAATCCATCTAGAAGGGGTTATAGCCAACCATTCACCCAAAATAACGATAATAATAATAGCTGTGTTCGGGTACTCAACATTGGGATCCCGCGGGATCCCAATTTTACCAAAAAGCGTTTTCTTACTACACAATTGGGTAAATGAGAGCTGTCATGAGAGAGTTATATTCTTGTTCTTCTTGCACGAGAAAGCCCAGACTTTTTTTTCGTGTAAATTTGGGTAAATTGTTTTAATCAGCTGTTATATCATCAGTTGGGTGCAAATAGTTCAATTGAACTCTTCACTGATTTGAACCAAAGACCTAGTTCTCAACTAATAGCTCTTTTAGTTCAATCGATCATTTCATTCATTCAGAAAATATGTTTATCATTTACAAAAATTAGTATAATAGTTGCAAAAGCCTATCGGTGATTTTACAACTCCATAAAATTACCGACAATTTTGTGAAGACGCTTGTTTAAATGTGTTAAAGAGTTAAATATGTAAATAAATCGAAGCTTTTGTTTAATATTAAAATCTTTTCCAAATTTAATAAACTATGTATTCCTTTTTGTAAATAGAGAAATGCCTAAAAAGGAAATTTTTATTAAATTTTTAATTTAAAAAGGGGTTTAACTAGAAAAGCTATCTAGATTTTTACAACAAATTGAACAAGAACTAGAAAGATCGCTCACCAAAACGAACTATAATGCACAAATCTATTGACATTTGTTTTTCGGGCTTCAAATGTGGTTTTTCGCGTTCGTTTACTTTTGTGCATTTTTGTTATTTCGGAAGAGTATTTCTTGTTAACTCTCATTTTACCGAACTTTACCCAAAAAGTAAAGAAACAGAGCCAATTTGTTCTCTTTAGAAGAATTAAAAAATCTTACGTTTGAATTAATTTCAAATTTAAAAAAATGCAGGTCTCGTGAAGAGCAATTCGAGGTTGTTACAAACCTTGCATGCAAATTTTTGTACCAATGAACAGCAACATAACGTTATTGCAATGGAATGCTCGTAGCATTCGCAATAAAAAAGACGAATTATTCCATTTCTTGGAAAAAACCAATATTGACATATGTTTACTTTGTGAAACCTGGCTAAATAAAAAAATTACAATAAAACATCAGAACTTCTACTGCTACAGATACGATCGACAACGTGGTGGAGGAGGTGGAGTAGCTATTTTAATTAAAAACACATTCAGCATCAACTTATACCTCCTATTAAAACAGAACTGATTGAAAACATAGGTGTTAAGGTAAAATCTGGTAATGACTTTCTAAATATTTATTCTTGCTATTATCCTGGTGGGTCAACAAACAGGGACCCTAGAAGAAAACAAACATTTGCGACAGATATTCGTAAACTAACGAGCTCAAATAAATACATATTAGGAGGAGATTTTAACTGCAGACATATTTATTGGGGATGTCAAAGAAGTAATGGCTGGGGTAACATATTATATGAGAAACTCCAACTAAACCAAACACAAATAGTATTTCCCCATGAATATACTTATATTCCGGCTGATCCAAGTAAACAACCGTCAACTCTAGATTTTTTTCTAACTAACATATCTCAAAATATGTCCGCAGTAAAAGTTATAAATGACTTGAGTTCTGACCACCTACCAATCATTATGTCTGTTCCCGTACTTTAACGAAGTTACACAAACTAGCCCAAAGGCGTTCCCGTACTCAAAATTGCGTGTAAATTGTTGTTGTTTGGGCTGTTTTGGGTTCTCGCGGGTACCCGCGCTAACGTACGGGAACGCACATATTAGTACAATTAATTTAAATTATGAAATGGTAGACAATTTATGCTACGCTTTCCGCAAGGCAAACTGGCCGCATTTTATGAAATTCATAAACAGGAATCTTCCTGTGGCGGATAGTTTTAATGAAATAATCAACAGCACTCAAATTGACAACATGATAAATGTCTTTAATAATGTAGTAAAAATGGGAATAGATGAAAGTGTGCCCAAACGTAGAATAGCACCAACCTCTAAACCCTTACCAATATAAAAATTATGATACAATTAAGGAACGTATTTAAAAGAAACTGAAAGCGTTACAGAGATGTTAATGATCATCGAGCTATGACACGTTTAAATAAAAATATTACGAATGAAATGAACCACTTCAGAAACCAAACTTGGAATAACATGTTGTCCAATTTGGACAAAGCATCTTCCCCTTTTTGGAAAGTTTCAAAAATGTTAAAGTAGAAACGTAGCAACATTCCAATTTTAAAACACAACAATGTAGTATGTTTCACCCGGCAAGAAAAGGCTGAAATTTTGGATCACAACTTTAATTTGAACCACTGTATTTCATCAAATTTAAGTGATACTACTACGATTATTGAGATTAATGGTGTTGCAAACCTTATTCGTAATATTAACCCAATCCCACAAAACTGTTACTTCACTACTACTGAAAAAGTTGGTGTAATTATAAAAAATTGAAAAACAAAAAAACTCCAGGTTTAGATGGTATTAATAATAAATGTCCAAAAAATTTACCTAATAAAGGTATCAATTATGTAACGAATATTTTCAATGCTTGCCTTAAATTATGCTACTTCCCCAGTGATTGGAAAATCCCAAAAACCATTCCAATACTCAAGCCAAATAAACCTCCTGATTCTCCACTTTCTTATAGACCAATAAGTCTGCTCTCTTCTATAAGTAAAATCTTGGAAAAAAATTATTAAGGAAAAGCTTATTAATTTTATCGATGCTAACAATATACTTCCATCGCAACAATTCGGGTTCAGAAGTGAACATAATACGTCTCAACCCCTACTAAAAATCAGAAAATTAGTTAAAAATAATTTTCAAAATGGCAAATCAACTGGATATCAACTGATATTGCTAGACATAAAAGCTGCGTTTGACTCCGTTTGGCATAATGGACTTATTTTTAAACTGAAAAAATTCAATTATTCAAAACTTTCTTCAAAATAGATCGTTCAGCGTTTACTTGGGTAAAACCTGTTCACAACAAGTAAATATCATTGCAGGATGTCCACAAGGTTCTTGCCTGTCGCCAGTTCTTTACAACATCTATACTGCTGACATTCCAACATTTTCCAATTGCATTACGTCTATATTTGCAGATGATACATCAATTCTTAGTTCTGATGTTTATTCAGCTGATATTATTACAAACTTGCAGTCTGCTCTTACTGGGTTAAGTAATTATTTTGATAAGTGGAAGATTTTGGTTAACCCTGAAAAAACGCAGGATATTTATTTTACAAGAAAACGTAAGTCTTGTTTTATACCCCAGAGTTTACCTCGTTTCATGAACCATGATATTCCATGGGAAAACAACGTCAAATACTTGGGCGTAATGCTTGATACAAAGCTTAATTTTAATAATCATATTCCCTATGTAGTGGACAAAATTAACAAAATTATTAGAATAATGTACCCAATTATAAACAGAAAGTCGGAAATGAACATAGACAATAAAAAACTCATCATCAAATCTATATTCCACCCCATAATGTTTTACTATGCTCCAGTTTGGTACACGTCTGCAAAATGTCATATAAAAAAACTCCAAGTAGCACAAAATAAGCTACTTAAAATGATATTTTAACTACCATGGCACTATTCCACCCGACGGCTACATAGTCTCGCTGGCTTCGAACTCGTTCTGGATAAAATCGAAAGATTGACTCTAAATTTTAATGGAAGATGCCAACTCTCACAACATGTACATATCAATGAACTCATCTCATCATAATTTTATCTACTTTATTTTTATTTTTTTTTCTCATTTTTATCTTATACCTCTGCTTCATAAAGGTTTTTGTAAATTTTTTTCCTTCCGTTTAATAATAATGTACATAAATTTCATAAATTAAAAAAATATATTTATATATCTAAGTAAAAAAGGAACGAAGTTCCTAAACTCTTTGCTTCTAAGTCAAATGTAAATAATATAAATATTATAAGAAAATTAAGAAATTATAGATTTTTTTAATGCGATTTTAGTTAAATTTTCTCACCTTATTTTAAAGTTATGCGGCTTTTGAAATATTAGTTGTGTTTCTTTACTTTTTGGGTAAAGTTCGGTAAAATGAGAGTAAGCACAAAATCCTCTCACAAAATGACAAAATTACCCAATAGTACAGGAACGCAAAAAACCACTTTTCTAGCCCAAAAACTTATTTCAAAGAATAATGTTATAGTCAGTGTGTTCCCGTACGTTCCCAATGTTACCGAAATTTACCCAAAGTTACCGAAATTTACTCAAAAGCGTTCCCGTACTCGAGAATTGGGTAAATGAGAGCGCTAATGAGAGTGTATTAGTGCTTCTCTTTTTACCAAAATTTACCCAGACTTTTTTTTCGGGTAAACTTTGGTAAAACAGCTGATGCAAATATAAACAAAAAACAATTGTGAAATTAAATTAAAAATTGTAATTAAATAAAGAAATAAGCAAAAGAAACTTGATTTTTTGTTAAAATTAATTGAATAAAATCAAAAACAACTTTTAAATGCGAATAAATATGTCTATTTGTGCCGATTTGCAAACTGAAATTATACGTATTTTCACATCAGTGATGGGATTTTTGGCACAATCTAAGATTGATTGGTCCAATGGCACAACCGATACTATTTTGGCACATTTTGGTTATCTACAAAATTTAATAGAAAAAAATGAATTTAAAAAATAACAATTCTTTAATTTTTAGTTTCTAAGCATTTACTGGTATTAAAATACCTTTTCGAATAAAGCGAAACTAAAAAATGGCATCGAAGATATTACCGAATAAAGCACCGTAAGTTGTTTTTCACGTGAAAAAATTTCTCTCAGACTTTAAATGCTTTAAATTGCAATTTAAGTTAAAAAAATTAACAATATTTTAATTTTATAACAAAGCCACAATCACAATTAACACAAAATGTCACTTTTTCACCAGAAAAATAATAGTCTTGTACATTAAATTTGCGTGAAAACTAAGTTTGCACAATTTTCACGTGAAACTCATTGTCGTGAAAAATAATTTTTTTTATATGGAGTATAACAGCTTTTTCACGTGAAAACTGAACAACTTACGGTGCTTAATCCATAGAATTTTAAAAATTCAAATGCTATAAATTTATCTCAGAGCTTCGAAAGAATTAATTTAAGTTTAATTCATAAAAAAATTAAGTCAGTTTTAGAAAATGTTTATATGTATACCACTCCGTGCAACCATTCCAAAAGAATTCATTCATTGGCTGCATTCCCAAATCTTTAATAAGTATCGGATGAATTTAATTTATCATTCACCTTTTAATTGAAAGAAAATTTTAATTCATTCAAATATAATTAATTCCATAAGAATTCAAAATAATTCCATAAGAATGCATTTACAAAATGAAAATTGAAAACACGGTTTCTAAGTGAAAATTGAGTTTTGGCACAATAAATGCCCATTTGGCACATTTTAGTCACACACTTGGCACAAAACAAAATTTTTCAAGTCCCATCACTGTTTAACATTATTCTTTGAAATAAGTTTTTGGTTTTGAGCCGAAAACTACAAAATTAATTTAGTTTTTCCATACAATTTTCATACAAACTGAAAACCAGATTCTACCTGGTTTTTGCCAAAAACCAAGTAAAAATATAGGAAATGTGCATTTTTGATACACCCGGTATCATTTATAATTAATTTTCGATACACCCTGTTACAACGAATAAAGCAAGTGTCAAAAAAATATCTTTTAATTTTTTAAGAATATTTCTGTTTTAGTTTGAAATTGTGTATTGTTATTAATTGTTAAATGTATTAATAATTTTTTTACATTAATTTAATAATAAACAAATAAAGAAAAGTATGTAATAAAAAAGTGATGTGACAAAGAAAAACTAAATAACTAGTGTAAATGACTTGGCTTTTGTAATTTAGTTTTGTACAAAAACTAGGTGGTTTTTGCTCAGTCTAAATTCAGTATTAAACAGTGATGGGACTTGAAAAATTTTGTTTTGTGCCAAGTGTCTGACTAAAATGTGCCAAATGGGCCTTTATTGTGCCAAAACTCAATTTTCACTTAGAAACCGTGTTTTCAACTTTCATTTTGTAAATGCATTCTTATGGAATTATTTTGAATTCTTATGGAATTAATTACATTTGAATGAATTAAAATTTTCTTTCAATTAAAAGGTGAATGATAAATTAAATTCATCCGATACTTATTAAAGATTTGGGAATGCAGCCAATGAATGAATTCTTTAGGAATGGTTGCACCGAATGGTATACATATAAACATTTTCTAAAACTGAATTAATTTTTTTATGAATTAAACTTAAATTAATTCTTTCGAAGCTCAGAGATAAATTGATAGCATTTGAATTTTTAAAATTCTATGGATTAAGCATCGTAAGTTGTTCAGTTTTCACGTGAATATGGAGATATTCTGGTGAAAAAGTGACATTTTGTGTTAATTGTGATTGTGGCTTTGTTATAAAATTAAAATATTGTAAATTTTTTAACTTAAATTGCAATGTAACGCATTTAAAGTCTGAGAGAAATTTTTTCACGTGAAAAACAACTTACGGTGCTTTATTCGGTAATATCTTCGATGCCATTTTTTAGTTTTGCTTTATTCGAAAAGGTATTTTAATACCAATAAATGCTTAGAAACTAAAAATTAAAGAATTGTTATTTTTTAAATTCATTTTCTATTAAATTTTTTGATAACCAAAATGTGCCAAAATAGTATCGGTTGTGCCATTGTACCAATCAATCTTGTGCCAAAAATCCCATCACTGATGTGAAAATACGTATAATTTCAGTTTGCAAATCGGCACAAATAGACATATTTATTCGCATTTAAAAGTTGTTTTTGATTTTATTCAATTAATTTTAACAAAAAACCAAGTTTCTTTTACTTATTTCTTTATTTAATTACAATTTTTAATTTAATTTCACAATTGTTTTTTGTTTATATTTGCATCAGCTGTTTTACCAAAGTTTACCCGAAGAAAAAGTCTGGGTAAATTTTGGTAAAAAGAGAAGCACTAATACACTCTCATTAGCGCTCTCATTTACCCAATTCTCGAGTACGGGAACGCTTTTGGGTAAATTTCGGTAACTTTGGGTAAATTTCGGTAACATTGGGAACGTACGGGAACACACTGATTAGGAACACATCTCCCATTTTTGTATGGCAGTAGAATTCTTTTTTATGCGGATTTATTTTATGCATTTTTTTTTTGGAAAGCATCTACCGAATAAAAAAGACTTAAGCCCAAATTAGTTTGGTAGTAAAGTGAGGTGAAATGAGGTATCGTAAAGTAGAAATCTATTTTCAATAGATTTTCTTACGTCAAATCTACTTCCAAACTAAGTAGTTGTGTATACTATCACTAGTTGAAAGTAAACAGCTGACACGATACTTTACGATACTACCAGACTAATGGAGCCTTTAAGTGTACTTATTTATAAGTGTACTTCGGATTTGAACAGGTACCATTGGAAAGGTAATTGAATTACATTTTCTGTGGTGTAAAATATACAGCACATTTCTTAAAAATTAGCTTCAAAACTTGCATACAAAATAAAATACGAAGTCTCCAATATTTGTGGACAACATCTGAGCATCGAATGAGACCGATCCCATGCTCTCCTGACCTTAGGTCCCTTTCTATCCTTAGGTCCCTTTCTATTTTGCGCGTCACATATACAAATTGCATGCACTTGAACGTAAAAACCAGAAGTCAGTGTAGCAACATTTGCGAAAAGGTGACACGGAGGAAATTAGAAAATACATAAATAAAAAATCTAAAGTAGAATATTTGTATGGGTCTGTTTGATCCCTTCTGAAAGTAAAAAACCAATAACAGGAAGCTGAATTGGAATAGAAAACTCAAAACCTACTAAATTAAAATAAAAATGCATATTACAATATTAATTGCATTTGGTATATATGACGCGTTTAAAAAAATAACACTACGTAAAAATACGAAGTATTTTGTGAACGCTTTTTCTGCATAACCAGCCTTCGGTCGGGCTTAAGCCCAAATTAGTTTGGAAGTATCGTAAAAAAAGTAACGTATCATTCACATAATGAATATAAAGAGTATAAAAAATTAAAAATATTGTATCTTTTATCTTTTTCTTGTGCATAGAATTAAATATCAAGTAATAAAATAAAAAAATTTTATTTTCAACAGAACTTTTTTACGATCTTACTTGACAACAGTTTCAATGCATAGAAAAAAGATAAAAATATATTTCTATATTATTTTAGCACATTGAATTGATTACAGATACGTTTTTTTACTTTACGATTAGACTAATGAAGCCTTTAGGGGGTTTCTCCAATGTGATACACAGTTTAGTGGCTTGGCTAAGTAGTTTTTCTGTTTATCCATTTTTGGTGAAACGTCGGTAATACAAAATTTTACATTGGTCCGTAAAGGGTTAATGTATATGAAATATTTTGTTGTGAATTGATATGAGATATTCAAAATACCTCTCCAATGCTGTATATATTGTCCAAATCTGATTATTATTGTTTAAGATATAAGCAAGTCCAGATTCAAATTTGGAACCATAATAACTCCCGAAATAGATCCGACTGACGAAAGAGATGTTTTGCAATCCCAGTAAAGTTTTAACTGTAGCAAAAATTCGGACCCGATCGGAGGTGTTCCCATAAACTCAACTTTAACTGATATTTACCATACGAGGCTTCCATTGTCGACTTTAAAGATCTAGTAGCAGTAGTGTTGTTGACCGAATCATCTAACAACGATGTTTCGTACAATTTTCCATAGGGTCCATGATAATTCTCCAATTTATGTTTAATTTTATTTAAACATGTTTGATCGAGGTCTATACTGGTCATTAGTTGTTTTTGATGAAATTCACAAAATTTAAAATTTTTGGTAAGTACTAAACATGTTTTTTGTTTATTAATGTTTACGAAACAATCAGAAAAAACTAAATATTCTTTAACAAATTCTGGTATTTCACGTTCTACACTAGGATACATGGTGATATGTAAACAAAAGCATCTGATCGCGCCTAAATTGTATTAAATTTTGAATGAACACACCCCCAGCAGAGTAGCAAGCCGTACCGGCGCGACTTGCGGCTAGCCGGCTATCCGATTTTATTTTAACGAATCGCGCCGCCGCAGAAACTGTCGGCTAATCGGCGGCTAAACTGTTAGCCGATTTTATCGACTCAGTCGAATAATTTGTTCGTTTTTCCCTAATATAGGGAAGCCAATCGGAATTGGTTTTTTAAAATCCCGAAATTCCCGAAAAAGCGGGATCCCGGGACGGATCGGGATCCCGCTTTCATTCAACTAACTTTAACTTAAAAGTAACAAAAATTTTGTAGATATAAAAGTTTATTGTTGCTATTTTTACTCTAAAACTATTAAGGGGATTCACGAGGGTACATGTGCATATTTGCAATTTGCTATGCAAATTGTAACATATCGTGAGCGTCTTTTTTAAGATCAATTTCATATTTGCTTTATGAGGAAAAAGCTGGCAACCCTGATAGCTGACAAGATCACGATTTTTATTTGCGCTGAAAATTTTTATAATTATTTTTGAAAATAAATAATATTAAGTCTTAAATTAAGTCTTAATACAAACAAAACATTTGTGAGTGGTATTTATACGAAGTAATTGTTACTGGTTACCAGTACGAATATGGATTCATCTAGTTTGGTAAACCCAATACCAGATGCTCAAAAATGGCCGCCTGATAAGGGCAAGAAAGAAGGCAACAATATTATCAGCCAATTAATGTTACAAAGCGGAATCCCCATTCAGTCTGGGACTGATGAAACGCTTATGGAGACTATTTCCGTGGATTACAGCAATGATGAAGATTTCCATGAAGTCAAATCAAAGAGACAGAAAAAACATCTAAATGATGAAAATGCCACTCCCACGCAGGTCAGGAGCACAACTAAGACCAATGTAGACGTTTCCAGCTTTGGGACCACAACAATTTCGCAAAATCGTTTTGAATTATTGGGACATCTTAACATAGAAGTAAATGAAAGTGCCTCCACAAGCAGTAAAGCAGCTAAAATTAAGGACAATATTAAGAATGTAGAAAAAAACTCAGGTAAATCGGTTAGAAAAAAGTTTTGTCCACCAAATATTTTACATAATGTAAATGTAAAAAAACTGGTTGATCAGCTAAACGATAGAACACCCAAAGTGGCTTATAAGATAATTAACTCCTCTAAGAATAAAAGTAAGATTTACTTCGAAGATCTTTCCGCTCACTTGGAAATGATGGAAATTTTAAGAGCACAAAATATTAAGTCGTATTCATTCACTCCGACCGAGTTGAGAAGAACGTCCGTAATTTTAAGAGGCTTGTACCATTTGACTGAGGTTTCTGAAATTAAAAGTGCCCTTGATGAGCAATTACCTGACACAATTGAAAAAGTTAGTAAGTTAGTTACGCAGTATTCTACAAAGAAAAATTTTGATACTGGTTTATTTGTTGTTACCTTGGTACATGGGAAAACACTAGGTGAAATTAAGGGTTTACGGTATATTTTAAACCAATCTATTACTTGGGAATCACCCAAGTCAAAGAAAAGGGAGATTCAGTGTTTTAGGTGCCAGTCATGGGGTCACTCGGCGCGTAATTGTAATTCTAAATACAAATGTGTAAAGTGTAATCTGAATCATGAACCCGGCTTCTGTAGCATTAAAATGGGTGAGTCGCCTCCTATTTGTTCTAATTGTAATGAAAGCGGCCTTGCCGCAAATTATAAAGGTTGTGAACAATATAAAACCTATATGAAAAGGAAAAAAGATTTATTGGCAAAGGCTAGAAGCAGAAAAGAGGTAATTAGAAATAATGTTAATACTGCTGTAGTAAGTAGTCAGTTTTATAACGAGAAAACCTCGTTCGCTAGCCTTTTTAATGCTAATCGTAATGAACATATCATTAGAACACAACAGTTACCTTCAGTTGTGGAAGAATTCCTAAAGCTCGGGGAATATTTTAAAGAGCTTACAACTCAAACTTTGGAATTTAGAATTTTAAATTTCCTTAAATCGTACAAATCACAGCCATTAGAGATGGCAAAAAAGGAATATAGAAGTTTATTAGATGAAGTACTTATCACTTATGGTCCGAAATAAATTAATTTTTATTACTTATAATGTAAGGTCGTTAGTCGAATTAAGCCGACGTATCGAATTAGCTAAAATTCTTAACTACCCAAGTAAAAAAAAAATGATATGGAGCCATATGAAGTTATATTTAATTATATATAATCTTTTATGTAATTAGATATAATTATATCCGAAAAATGAGAACGTCTTATTGTATCATATTGTATCGAATTGTATACAATTGTATACAATTTGGTACAATTTGATACAATTTTATGCAATTCAATACAATTGTATCCGAATTTTGTCCTCATCCAATTACATCAAATTATATCTTTTTGTATAAAATTATATAAATTGTTATAAAAGTAGACATAGTTTGATACAATTATATCTAAATATTAACCTTATACTTTTTATCATATTATATAGGACCATATCTATCAATTACTTGTAATTGTAATTGTTCTTTTTTGAATTGCAATTACAAATAATATGTAATTGTAGATGAGTTTTTTTTTTCAATTACATGTAATTGTGTAATTGCATGTGTAATTAATTACAAAATGTAATGATTAAATGGTGTGCTGATAACAGCTTAGTGCTTAATTTAAGTAAATGTTATCATGTTTCTTATTCTCGTTCTCGGCATCCATTACAGACATCAGTTAAGATTGGTTCTATAGTCATGATTTCCTTACAGGAAATTGAGGATTTAGGAATAACATTTGATTGTAAATTGAGTTTTGTACCTCATTTGGAAAAAATAATCCCTAAGGCTTACGCAGCTCTAGCTTTTATTAAGAGAAATTGCAGAGATTTTTCGAATCACTGTACATTGAAACTACTGTATTCCTCATTTGTTAGATCTAAGTTAGAATATGGTGCTGTTATTTGGAGCCCTCATAGCAAAATTTATATTGATCGTGTAGAAAGATTACAAAATAGATTTATTAAGTTTGTTTTGAAGTCTATAAATTTTCAATCTAATGCTTCATATGAGGCCCGTGGTTTACTAATAGGGTTGGAAACTTTGCGAAAAAGAAGAAAAAAACAATCAATGATATTTATTTTTGATTTGATTAATGGCAATATTGATTGCCCTTATTTATTGGATAAAATTACTTTTAATGTTCCATCTCGAAATTTGCGTCATCAAGATTTATTCTATTTGGGACATCACCGTTGTGATTATGTGCTGAACGGGCCGATTTTGAGAACTTTAAGTTATTTTAATAATTTACCCCCTGATAAGTTGGTGGAATTTGATACATCAAAAAATAATTTTAAAAACTTTTTATTAGAAAATAGAAAACTATTATAATTAATTTCATTTTCATAATTGATTTTATTTTCATAATTAATTTTATTATAAGATATTCATAGTCTGTAAGGAACATTTGTTCTATAGACCTTAAATAAATAAATAAATAAATAAATAAATTAACCCCAGGTCTGCTGGAAATCCTATAATTTCGATAAATCTTCCATTACTTTCATCCAGATTTATCATGACATTGCAATAAACATTTAATTTAGTAATTTTAAAATAAAGTTAACAACACTGAAATTTTAAAGTTAATAGGATTATGATATACAACCAAGATATAAGAAATCAGTCAAGTGTACGTTATAGTATAGAGAATTTCGTATTTAAGCTTCAGTGTTGTTAATGTTATGGGTGCGTAAGGCATTTTTGACTCATGCTCCTAAACAAAAACAAATTACTCACGCACGAGCTTTTCTTTTCTTACTCGGCACACGTGAGTATATTAAAAACTTACAATCAGAAAATTCTCATGCAAAACAGTAAAAATTACTAAAAACATATGATGCAAAAAATAAACTCACACACGAATGCTCGGGTTATTCTTACTCACGCTCACGCACGAATCACTCAAGTGTAGTAATTATTACTCACGATCACGTGTGAATAACTTGACTCACGACCATTTCGTGTCATGCGCCAATCCCTAGTAATTACTAAATCTAAAACTAGTTCAAAATCATTGACAACATGGAACCAAATATAATATAATACGGTTTTATATGGACCTTATATATTTTTATATAAAATCACTTTGAAAAAATTGCATATGTCGGATGATATATAGTAATTAAAGATGATTTTATAAAGAATGTTATAAGTTATATATGGGTTCATATTATTCAATATATAAATATATATAATCATAACTACCACAAATTATAAAATATTTCTTATATGGATCCACATAGTTGTATATTGTTATGTATAGTGTCATACTAAATTATATATAAACGTATATGTAATTATATCTTTTATATGTTACTTTATGTACTTATATATAGCACATACATATATATGTTGGCCATTATGTAATAATATAAAATCACATATGTCTCCATATTAAAACCTTTGAGCAAAAATTATCTAATATATGACTATATAAAAGTATATATGCTTGAATTTAAAAGCATATGTGGCCATATGTAACTATAAGTTACTATATGCAATTACATGAAATAATATATGATTATATCAAAACTTTTTTACTCGGGTATAATAAAGTTGATTTTTGTTTCGTACAGGAAACACGTTTTCGTAAGAATTCAAGAGTGATGTTTGATAACTATAACGTTATTCGTGATTACTCTAGTCAAGGTACAGCAATATTAATAAATAAGAGCATTAAGTTTAATTATGTTAATATGGATGACTTGAAATTTCCAAATTGTTTCGTTGAACTGAATTTGTCATTTATGGGGCAGATTAAGAAATTTCTTTTAGGAAGTGTTTATATTCCTACTAATTTTCCTCGTGATGATTTCGTTTTTAGTCTGAATGCTATTCGCAATTTTTCATCGTCCTATGATGGTGTTTTTGTAGGTGGGGACCTGAATTCTAGAAATGCATTTTGGGGCGATTCGTTTGACAACATGAATGGGCAGAACTTGTTGGATTGGTTAAACTTTACTGGTGCTGATTTCACGAGACTTTGTGACATAACTCCTACTTTTCCTGGAGGTTCATCATTCCTGGATCATTTCCTTATCAGTACTAATCTAATTGATGTGGTGGATCAGAATTTTGAGATATCTAGTCTACCTACTTTCTCGGACCACTACCCTTTAAAGTTAATTTTTAGGTTCTCGGACTTCGATCTGATTCTGTCTCCTCCGAGGTTCCTTAAATCGTTTGAGAACACGAACTGGGTAGATTTTCAGAATGATGTTCGCGAAGATATTTCAAACTTATACCCTCCATATAACAGGAACTTGGGTAATGACGAAATTGATGACGGTATTTCTCGATTTAATGATTGCATCAACGGTGCAGTAGACAGACATTCGAAAAAAATCGAGTTGAATAAAAGAAGATTCTTTATGCCGGAAAGTTTAAGGAAACTTTTTAAAATTAAATACACCTGGCAGAAGGACCTGAAAAAAAAATTTTCACGGGAACGGTAATAGATGCTCTGATGAATATCGACTTTTGAGCGGTCAAATTCAACTCCTTAAGATTATAATAAAAGAACAGGTTGAAATTCTTCAGGTTAGGGAGTTCACCAATAGAATGGAGAATATAAAGCCAGGTCCTCGGGCATTTAAAGAGATTTTTAAGGTGATCGGTAAAAGAAAATCTAGGAGCTTTGATAAACTTATAGCAGATGGGATTACTTATCATGAGGATGCCGACAAAGTTTATCAGTTCAGAAGTCATTTTTCGGATATTTACAAATTCACCGTTCCGGATAGAGCCGACACAGAAGAAGTTCCTAACACTATAAATTCATTTCCCGACAATTGTTCTGAAAGTTACTGTCTATTTAATGATGGTTTTAGTGCATTACACCTGAATAACCATATCCAGTTTACCGATCTTTCCGAAGTCGGTCTTATTGTTAAGTCCTTGAATGCGAAGAAATCATCAGGAGTTGATAATCTGTCACATTTTTTAATTAAGAAGCTACCGGTTTCAGCGTTAGAGTTTTTAGTAATTATTTTTAATAATTGCTTGAATAATGGGTACTTTATATTATGGATGCGATAGGTTATAGGAAAGAACTTATTTTTGAATTCAATTATTAATTATGTAACATGAAACACTATTATAAAAGTCAATAATCTCTTTTTCCGACTGACGACATTAAGTCATAGTCGTATGTTCTAATTTAATTATATGTAGTATTTATAAGTTACAAACTGAATTTGGAAATAAAGAACAATTAACTAAAAACTAATGGGTACTTTCCAAAGGCCTGGAAACTAGCAAAAATTTATCCACTCGTGAAAAAACCAAATGATTTTCAGATTGCCAACTCTTGTCCAATATCCATGTTGTCGAACGTGGGTAAATTATTTGAGAGAGTTGTGAAGTTAAAATTGGAAAATTCCAACATACAGGACTTATTACCCACCTATCAATTTGGTTTTAAACGGGGCCATTCTTCTGTCGATGCTCTATTGTATTTACACAATGATGTTATATGTAATTTGCGGAGTAAAATTTGTACTGTCGCTGTCTCGTTGGATATAGAGAAAGCTTTTGACAGAGCGTATCATTTTGGTATTATTTATAAACTCATTGGACTGGGATGTGATTCTTTTATCGTGAAGTTGCTTATGAGCTATTTTAAGGATAGACAATTTTTCGTGGAGATTAATGATGCTAAATCTGATTTGGGCGACATTTTTTGTGGTGTTCCGGAAGGAGCGATTCTGGCCCCATTGTTATATAACATTCTCGTTTATGACTTTCCTCACATATTCAATGGATCTAAGGGCATCCTATATGCAGATGACTCATTGATTTATGCACATGACAGTGATCCTGAGAGAGCTTTGGTCAAGGTTAAAAATCATCTTTTGGTAATTAATGATTATTACAGGGATTGGGGTATAAGAATCAATGCGCTGAAATCGGAAGCTATTTGTTTTCGAAACGCTTCAGGTAAAGGTCCCCGTGATGTTGTAGGCAAGAGTAAAAGATTGAATCTCTCTTTACATGGTTCAGATATTCCCTTTAAGGATCATATAAAGTACCTGGGGGTAACCCTAAATAAGCTTTTTAAATTTAATCAGCATGCAAGGCTTGCAAAAGGTAAGGGATTGCGTATCAAGGGCATGTTTTCAAAGTTATTAGTAAACAGACATTTGGGTCAGAGGGCCAAGTTGCTTATTTACAAAGTATGCATTCGTTCTGCGATGCTATATGGATTTCCCATATGGTTTTCAATCTCTCCAACGGTTATGAGGGAGTTGGAGGTTTTAGAACGAAGTTGTTTAAGACTTTGTGTTAATGCTAACTATGAAAATTATGTCAAAAGATTTTCTAATAAAATCATATATGAAAAGGCTGAGGTGCAACCTCTCTCATCGTATACTTTGGTCTTGCTTAATAACTTCATTAATCGTCTGATGAACCATGAGAATATTCTAATGACGGGTGTTCTTCAGGATCAGTCTGAATTTAATTGGTATAACAGTTTGTACATGTCACCAGTTGGAATTCTACACGAGGACATTAACTTATTGAATAACGTAGGTGAATACCGTTTACCAGAGTTTTATTCTCATTCAGTTTCTGGCTGCAATAGGAGATAATAGTTTTGTTGTTGTAAATATGTTTCTTTTAGTTAAGTCTAGTTTTAAGTATATTTTATGATCTCATTCTTGACATATCAACAGTCATTGTAAACTTTTATTATATTTTGAGCAATATAATTTTAATGTTTATCTCCTGATGAAAAACCTCGTATTCGTCCATTTTATATAAGCATGTTGCGTTATTCTGTACTTATAATGTCTTAAATGTTTATTAAAATAATACTAAATAGTTTTAAGTTTTTACACATTTTATTTTATGATTGCCTTTATTTAGCTGCTTTGTGACCTAATTTTTAAAAAAAGTCTCAATAAAATTTTAAATTAAATTAAAAATTGCTTTATGAGCTATTTTGTTCACTGCTGCTAACTTTTTTCCTAAAAATATCGCTAAATCAAACTAAAAAATCACAAGAAAATAGCTGAAAATGGTAAAATATCGCTAGATTTGACGAGAAAATAGCTAAATTGGCAACAGTGATTTTGTTTACGTCAAAAGTAAAAATAAATCGTATTTTTGAGAAAATTTGTGAATCATAAAAATAATAATTAAATAATAAATAAAAAAAATTTTATGTTAATAAAAAATCATAATATGGCGGCTGATATGTCAAAAACAGATGTTTTGTTTTATTTGCAACTTAGCTTATATGCAAAGTGATTTTTGCTAAAGGTTTTTTTATTGCAAATGAAGAAAAATAAAGCAAATTGCAAATACATACATTTTCTTGTTGTGTTGATGCAATCGTTGTTTTTTTTGCAATCATTTGCAACGTTAGCAATACCCATCGTGAGTACCCTTATTAATACTTTCTGCATATTTTACAGTATAATTTGTTATTTTCAATGAACTAAAAGTTAAATATAAAAAAATCTGCTAATCTCAGCAGTTTCTTTTGTAAGGCCATTTTTGCTTAATTTTTAGTAGCTTTTTCTGCTATTTTTACAGGTTTATTTCTGTGAGTGTATGGTTCACAATTTAAAGTCCCTGAATATCGTATTCAACTTCGTTTTAAAGCGAATATTATTTTAAAGTTATTTACAGGTCTATTCCACCTTGTAATGCCGTAAGAATAAATGAACAAATTAATTGACAATCGAATCAAATGTATTTAATGATTGCAATAGGTGCATTAAGAATTCATTCGATTCTTCGAAAAAGGTCTTAGGTATTTAATCATTCAGAAATGAAAATCGAATGAGTGAAATCTTTAGGAGCTCTGATGAGGAAAAACATTTTTCTCGTTTAAAAAAATACAAAAATTTCTAGATTTCTTAATTCTCCTAATTTTTAATATATTTTTTTATACATACGTATTTTAATATAAAAAAATGCGAAACAACATTTTTTAACTTGAGTTTTCAATAGTAACATCTACTATTTTAAATGTTTTCAACATAAGTATTTTTTATTTAAAACTCCGGTAATATCTCTGAAAATTAAAAAAGCACAAAAAATTTGAAAATCAAAAAATGTGTAAATAGTACTAAATGAGTCAGAGGAGTACCATAGTACTTTTCAGCAGGCACCAGGAAACGTTTTTTTTTTTGTTTTTATCAAAAATAAATATCACTAAAGTTCAAAATGTTTTTATTTCTCAATCGAAAACAAAAAATTTCAAATGTACTTTAAAACAAAAATATCCCTCAAGTTGAAATTCGAAAAATATCTTTAGGTATAAATATCAAAGATAAAAAAATTGATAAAAAAATAAAACTTTTTAAAACGTTTTAAAAAACGTTTTTTTTTTGTTTTTCATCTTTGAATATGAATATGAATAGAATTTTAAAATTTTTGTTTATTTTTATGGTGGAGATACTATTATGGTTTTTGGTTTCAAATCTGTAGAAAATCATATAATACCCTGGAGTGAACTGTTGAGCGGTATATACATACAAACATATATTGCAAATATTTTTTTTTTTGCTAAAATGTTTGCCAATTGACCAGCATTTTGCACTAATATTATTCATTTTCGGAATGAAATCGCTGTATAAGTTTTTTACACCACGAAACCTTTTTCGCATTCCGCCATTAATTCGCAATTTTTTAAGTGCAGATTTTTAAAGTTTATAACCTAGGGACCATAATACCCATATCTCATACCAAAGTTTGGTAATTAGTTCGCAAAAAAAAAATTGCCAAAAAAAATTTGCAAAAAAAAAAATTTTTCCATTAATGTATTCTTTTGCAGAATATAAATTGCTGATTAGGTTTCTTAACTATTTTTTTGTATCATAAATGCTTTTTTCGCATTCCGCCAATATTTTGCAATTTTTTGAGTGCGGTTTTTTAAAATTTTTAACCTTAGGACAATAATTCCCATATCTTATGCCGAAGTTTGGTGGTTAGTATGCAAAAAGTTTCGCGAAAAAAAATTTAGCAAAAAGGAAAATTTTTCCATCAACATATTCTTTTGAAGAATGTAAATCGCTGACTGAGTTTTTTAATTTATTTTTTGTACCATAAAGCTTTTTTTCGCGTTCCGCCATTATTTTGCAAATTTTTAAGAGCGGTTTTTTTAACTCACAACCTAGGGACTATAATACCTATATCCTATACCAAAATTATCTGGTTAGATTGCAAAAACAAAAAAAATTGGGAAAAAAAATTTTCCAAAAAGGAATACCCAAGAAACATTTTTACGGACTCTCCGGCATGTACGGAATCATCAATCCGGCTTTTACGGAACATTATCGGTCCGTAAAACAGGTATCCGTCAAAGCTTGTACGTATACGGAACAATAACGGACCGTACTTTCGGATTTTCGAATATAATACGTTTTGAATCCGTTTTGGCGTATCCGTTTCTGCACCGTTAAATACGGACTTCACCAATTTTCATCAGTTTGAACTCCGGAGCTAACGGTGTCGTCTTTCTTCAGTTAATTCGTGAATTTTTGTCCGCAAAATAGAATTATTTAAATAATTTAATACGGGTCGCGCGCTAAAGTCGGTTAAAAAAAGTTTCTGGATGTCGCAAAAACGAGCATCCTGTCTTGGCCGTTGCCACAGTAGCCAAATTACTTTAATTCACATAGAATCATTAAATAGTAAGTGTTTATGAAATTTTATGTTTTTTTTCACGATAGTTTGCGAATTGCGTATGAAAAAACTCAATCGTGAATACATTTAATTTAACCTCGATTAATAAATTGTTTCTTTTGCTTGTAGATATATTTTGGATCTAGTTATGGGTCAATTTTGCGAATTTTGAGGCCGATTAATGAAGTTAGTTCCACCGGCGCTAAACATAGTTTTTAATAAAATTAATAAATTATTTAATAAATCTATTAAAAAGCATACAATATTAAAGTTAGTAATGTGTCAATTTAGGTAGATATAAAAGTCCGAAAACGGCATTCTAAAAACGGAGTCACTCCGTTTATTACACGACATAACGGTCCGGAAACGGTCCGGTATTGACGGACTTTCAGCGGACTAGTCCGTTTTTTACATGACATAACGGTCCGTAAACGGTCCGTCATTGACGGACTTTAAACGGACTTGTCCGTTTTCAACACGACATAACGGTCCGTAAACGGTCCGTCATTGACGGATTTTCAACGGATTCGAATCAGTTTCGATGTTCCTTATGTTCCGTTTTTTGGTCCGTATACGGATCCAGAAAACGGTACGTATACGGAGTTGGATTCCGTTTATGACGGACCGAAAACGGTGCGTAAACGGAACGAATTGTTTGTTGGGTAGTTTTGCATCAATATACATATGTATATGTATGGGCTGGTATCTTATCTCCAATGCTTAGTTTACTTTAATCATTGATTTAGAAATCACTGATTAGTCCTTAAACTTACTTAAAATAATATCGGTAACTTACAAAACTTTAATCAATGATTTGTTAATTTTAGATATTTTCATTTGACAATACGAATAAGAAATAAAAGAAAATAAAAAAAGTTTGGAAACTCGCGAAATAAGAGTTTTTTATTGAATTTTTCGCATGCTACGGGGTCATAAAATTATAAAATAGATGCCCAAATCAATCGCTAAATGCCTCAAATAAGAAGTGTCTTTTTGCATGCTACATGCATATCTTAATTTTTTTCATTGGGTAAGTGTGAAAGAGTGAGAAATACTTAAGATTATAACAGTAGATGCAGTTGATGGTGATTCTTGTACTCCCGAGTCCGGAGTGATGCTGGAAGAATTCCTCGATGTAATATGACTTTATATACCTTGTACCATAGCTAGAGACCTTTTTATGCTGTCAATAGGGTTGTAACACAACGAAATATTGCTCGGAGACCTAACAGAGTATTTTTATATTATGTGTCTTTATGCAATTTTAAGAAACAAAGCTAAAATTTATGTCTTATTATATACGCTGTTTCATTCAATATTTTTATTCAATTTTGAATCTGTTGAGAAAATTTGATAAATATTGACATCGCAAACAGACACGTTGGACATTGTCCTAGTATTGGTAAAGGGTATAAAAAATTCGGCTCGGTCGAATACTAATTGTACTTTTTAAAAATCTTTCTGGCTTTTAAAATTTGTTTTAGGAATCTATGTTGACTATAGAAGTTTTAGATGCTGAAAATTATCAACCACTACCAAAAAAAAGAAAGGATACACTTCCAACCACATCTTCAACAACTGCCTCAAAATATAACGAAGCCTTAAAAGAATCTCGACAAATGCATGCTGTTCTGTTGTCGAAACTTAATAAGCTAGAAAAACAAAATGAGGAAATCTTAAAAAAGATTGGTAATCAAAAGCCTAACGATGAATATAAATTTCCATAATTTTTTTTTAGTGTGTAGTTAGGGTTTGGGGTTCGGGAATTCCCGGGCATGAATTCCCGGGAAATCCCGGGAAGAGTGTGCCGGGAATTCCCGGGAAAATAATATATTTTTCCCGGGAAAACGGGAAATTTTAAAAATATTAAATTTTTTAAATTGTTTTTGTTTCGAATAGGATTTTTTATTATAGTCATAAAAACATTTTAAATACCAAAACAAAAATTTCATTGTTAAAATCTTTTAAAAAGGAATACATTTATTTGACACAGAAATAAAATCTTTGCCAAGTAATTAGGAGCATTTCAACTAATAAAGATTTTTCGCATAACTTATTCAAAATTTAAGTAGTAAAGCCTAAAAACTTGGTAAAATGTTTAAAAGAAATATGAAAAAAAGCTTTGTTTTTTACAAATAATAATAGGTAAAGTCGACTTTAGTTAAAATATTGGGTGGCAGTATACCTTGAATTGGTTTATTTTTGGAGCATTCTGATTGGTTAATTTATTTTCAACCAATCAAAATATTTGAAAATATAAATATTTTTGTAAGGTTTTCATACACAAAATGAACAAAACCGTTTGATTAAAAATAAAGTCGACTTTAAATTTAAAATACTCGTTTATATTAAGGGTCAATAATTTTATAAGTAACGTTTTCATTAATAAATGTGAAAAGAAAAGACTAATGGTTAACGGTGGTATCTAAATTTGGTTATCTGACATATAAATTTGGTTCACAAAAAAAAAAAGTTTATGGTCATGCAACTTTTCTTGAAGAAAACAACAACAAGCTAAAATTAGCAAAGTACCCGAAGAAAAAAGTGTAAGCTGAATAGGCATTAAAGGTTTTATGGTAGGGCAAACATTTCCTAAAATGGTATCCAAATTAGCCGCAGTCAATCCGCACCATAACTAGATCTTCGTTTATTCGAGAAAGTTTTTATAATAAAAACCTGGCATTGCAAAAAAAGAAACCGATGTAAAGAACATTATATTAAATTACTACAATCATGTAAAAGATATCATGATAAAACAAATATTGAGCAATATTTCTAACAATAGGAGATTTACTATAATCTTAGATGAATGGACAAGAATATCACAAAAGAGATATTTGAACATAAGTATAAACTTAAATAATTCATTTTATAACCTGGGGTTGGTTTATACATATATCAGGAAGATGTAATGCTGATGAAATAAGAAGAATTGTAGAAATAAGACTAGAAGAGTTTTAATTGTCTTTGGAAAATAACATTGTGACCACCATATCTAATGGGCCAAGTGTGATGAAACGGTTTGTTTCCGACAGTCCAGTAGTAAGTGCTTTCTGCTGGAATCATGCAGTTCATTTGGCAGTGCTGCGATTAATTTATGTGAAATCAAATGTTCAACATTCTGGTATTTTTTACTTTGAATTCTCACTACACAGACTGAATTTGTACTGAAATAGTGTTTTTTTTTTTAACAAAAATTATTTATATAGGTGGTTTTCATTAACAATTTTGTTCAAAAACATTTCCCGGGATTCCCGGGAATCCCGGGAATCAAATTTTTTCATTCCCGTTTCCCGGGAAATAAAAAAGTCCGGGAAATCCCAAACCCTATGTGTAGTACATAAAAGACTGTGTTTAGTCGTAACCGAATAACTACACCAACTACACTTGTTTAAAAAATACCTACTGTAATTTCAAAATTAGTTTTGAAACTAATTCGTGCTTTTAAAACATGACTTTCAACTTCAAAACTGCATTTGATATTAAGAAAAATACGAACTGGAATTTTAATTAGCACATTTGTTTTTCAAAAAATTGCATTTGTGTTTGTAAAAATAGCATTTGTAAATCAAATTTAATTCAAAAACTACCAAATGTAATTAAAAAATACCTAATCGAAAAAATACGAATTGAAATTCAAAATAAAAAAATTCGGAATTGAGATTAAAAAAAATATTACATAAAATATTGATTGAAATTTAAAAATACCAAATAAAATTCAAAAACTACCGAACGTAATTATAAAAAAACAAATTTAATTCAAAAACTTTTAATTGAAATTAAAAAAATTACCAAATAAAATTTAAAAATTATCAAAAGTTATTGAAATGTTGTTTGCAAAAAATACCAGTTAAAATTCAATTGATAATTTTTGAATTTTAATTGGTATTTTTGAATTACATTTAGTATTTTTTAAATTTTATTTGTCATTTCTTTTAATTTTAATTGAAATGCTTTGAATTACATTTGACACTTTTTAAATTACATTTTTTATATAATTTATATTTGGTATTTTTGTAAATATATTTGGTATTTTTTAATTACATTTTTTAATTGAAATTGATATTTTTTGAACTTTAATGTTATTTTTTTCATATTTCATATTCTGCTTTTAACTTATAATTACTATTTTTTAAACAAAAATGGTATTTTTTGATTTAAGTACAATTGTTATTTTTTCGATTTTGCAATTTTGAAATCACAATTGTTTTTTATTTATAACAATTGGAAATGGTGTATTTTTTCTTTAAGAGAGTGTATTGGTTTTGTTATTCTTTTTGAATAAGTTATTTTTTTATAATTAATAAGAATAGATACCTTAAAAAGGAAGGCTTGTGACCATTAACTAGTATAAGTAGCAAATAAGTAGATTCTTCATTTTAAATGAACAATTTATTTCTTTATTAAAAAAAATCTGAACTTGAAGGTGGCATATAAACAAACTATTTTTTTGTTTTTTTTTTCAATAATAGTTTATTTTTTATTTATTTTTTTTCAATTACATTTTACCTGTAAATTTCTATTGAATTTTTGAAATAAAAATGATTTTGTACTAAATAATTTTTAAACCTGAGAATTATTAATTTTAGTTCAGTCTTTTAAACATATCTCAGTCTTTCCGTTAAAAAATAAAAAAAATATATATAGTGAATAAATTGGACCGAATTTGAAAAATTTCGATTTTGAAGTTCTGCCACTGCAGAAGAGATGTAAGAATGTGTTCTATTGTGTGATGATGAGATGCTCTCAGGGGTTATTGCAAAATAAAATATTAGCCTTTTTTTTATTTCAAGAGTAACAACCAAAAACCTAGTTGACATATTTTAAAGACTTTTTAATAATTTTTAAAAATTGTTGCAAATTTGGGTTTAGCGCTTCAAAATAACTAGAAACACGGCAAAAGTTAAAATAAAATTTACTATAAGGTGATTTTTCAAAACTTGGAAACTGCGATCGCAAACCGTAAACGAAGAATTTGACCGATTTTAAAAATTTTATTTTTCCCGATTTGGAATATTTGTTCACTACTTTTCTGCATTGGTAGAACTTCAGAATCGACATTTTTTCATATTCGCGCCACTCTAATATTCAAATCGAACTTTAAAGAACTATAAGGTGAAATCTGAGAATAGCCCCTAAACTCAACTTTTTAACGACGACAAAAGCGGTCCTTTAGCCTGTCTCGCAGCCGTGACGCTTCTCTAAGAGGTTCAGCTAACTCTTCTTCGTCAGTATTTGCTACATCGTTGGAATTTTGATCCACTAAAATTACATCCGTGTCTAGTAAACCATGCGCCTGTCTGAAGTTGTGAAGAGTTGTGCACGCGTTAATAATTTTTCCAGCCTTTTGTGGTGTTGTGTGAAGTCCAACAGATAAACACCTGAAAATGGATTTTAAGACACCATTTAAACGTTCAACACAATTTCTAGTTTGGGCGTGTATTGTGTTAAAACGTTTTTCATCTTCGTTTGTTGAAGATCTGTAAGGTGTTATAAGCCACGGACGTAGAGCGTAGCCTGAATCACCTAAAACAAATAATTTAAAAAAATTAAAAAACTTAAAATATAGTACAGATTTCGAGGAATGTCGGGCACACTATATGACATAAAAAACTGGAGACCAGTATTTTTAAGTGGCTCAACCTCACTCATAAGTATTATAAAGAGTAATTAAATTAGCCGACTTTCCGTTTTCACCGTTTTTTATAGTTTTACTTAAAAAACAGTAGGTAAATTAATTTTATTGAAAAGCTTAAGATAACCTAAAAATGGGATAATTTTTACCAAAATTTCAACAGCTAAAATTGAGATTGGACCGCGTAGAAAATACGATTTTTTATTCTTTATAACATATTAAAATTTCATATCAATGGGATTAATTTCATAAACCTTTGTACTCACCTAATAACCAAGAATGGGTTCTATTGTCCGCTTCGTACCGTTGTTGCAACAAAGTATTTATTCGTGAAGCTTCCCAAATATATGAATCATGGGCTGCTCCACCAAACCTTGCAAATCCACCAAGAATTTTTAAATTAAAATCGGAAATCTAAAATTTATTGTGGATGTAAATATGTTGAATTATGAAATAAGCAATATGTGCACTTACCAACTGAACATTTTTCGAATGATATCCTTTACGATTTAGGTAGCAGCTCTCCACTTCTGCTTTTGGTCTCATAATACGCACATGCGTGCAATCAATTGCGCCAATAACTCCGGGAAATCCGGTCTCTTCAAAAAATCTTAAAAAAGTAAATTATTTGAATTTAGAAAAAGTTTAATACAAAACATTTCTCGCACTAACTTTTCTTTTATATCATCATACTCATCAGGAGTTGGAAATTTTATCCATTGAGGCATAAGTTTCTGCTCCAGTATATCTGCTACTTCTAGGACACATCGGCATACAACAGACCGACTAATGGAAACTGCAAAATCCTGTCCTATGTCTCTATGAAAAGAACCAGTGGCAAAAAAATGTAGTGCAGCGCACATACGAAGCGGCTGTGGTATGAATGTTTTTCTAACACCCGTCGTCATATAGGGGCTTAGTTCGCTTAGCAATATATTAGCTGTTGTTTGATTAAACCGATATAATTCCCGAAATCGTGCTTCCGGCATATCAAATGGATTAGTGGCATCTCGCAATTTTCTTCGGTGTACCCGCAACATATTTCGGCAATCGTATTCCTCCGCTCTAATTAAAGCAGCGCTGTACATTTTCTACGTTTTTTTTAACACTTTTTAATTAATTTTTAGTTAGTATTTTTAATTAATGTAAAAGTAAACTTTTTGTTTTGTTATTTTTGTTCTTTTTTTTGACAGTTCACTGGAAATATTCCAATAATAACGTAATCAGTGTTGCCGCTTTTCGCATTCGAATACTGATACAGTTTTTACTCACAAATCGAGAAACAGTGAAATTTTGTGTTTCATACTTTTCGATGCGAAAACTTCTCACATAAAGTTATAGAACATACGCACAGTGCGCATTGCCAAAAAATGAAACCGATGTAAAGAACATTACATTAAAGAAGAAATATCGTGCAATATTTCTAACAATAGGAGATTTACTATAATCTTAGATGAATGGACAAGAATATCACAAAAGAGATATTTGAACATATGTATAAACGGAAATAATTCATTTTATAACCTGGGGTTGGTTTATATATCAGGAAGATGTAATGCTGATGAAATAAGAATAATTGTAGAAATAAGACTAGAAGAGTTTTATTTGTCTTTGGAAAATAACATTGTGGCCACCATATCTAATGGGCCAAGTGTGATGAAACGGTTTGTTTCCGACAGTCCAGTAGTAGGTGCTTTCTGCTGGAATCATGCAATTCATTTGGCAGTGCTGCGTGTAGTTTATGTGAAATCAAATGTTCAACATTCTGATTTTTTTACACTGAATTCTCACTACACAGACTGCATTTGTATTGAAATAGTGTTTTTTTTTTTAACAAAAATTACTTATATTGATGGTTTTTATTAACAATTTTGTTCAAAAATATTTCCCGCACTCAGAAAAGTTTTGCAGTTACTACATGACAGTTATTTATGTAGTAATGCGGTTGTAGTTATTTTAACTACAATTGTAGTTAATTTACTTAGAACAAAATTTTTCAATGTTTTTGACAGTTATTTTTTTAAACAAACTACAAAAATTACTACATTGTAGTAACATTTATTTTATGCAGTTATTTTGAATTTTATTTACAAATACTTAAATTTTCAAGTGTGTATGCACACACACGAAGCAAACAGAAGTATGTGTATGAATCACTTGTTTAGAAATTTCTAGTGAAAGAATATGAGTATAACATGTTTTCTCTCGGCTTAGTCATAAAACAACGCCAAAGAGTGAGCACGCGTAATACGGAAAAGGTTATATATTTTTTATTAAATTACTAAAATAATAAGGTAAGTTTTATAATATAAATTTATTTACGGGGAATGTTAAAAAAATATTGTATTTATTTTCTTTCAGTTCCTTTATATTCTCATCCCTCTCTACCTGGAGAAAAAAAAGGAAGCCAAACAACAGCATATTTCATCCCTCACAGACGGACATGTACAACAATATCTTAATAGTGAAAAAAAGTGACATTAAGTGTAAATTTTGATTTCTCAATTTTAAATTTATTATAGAATAAAATTAAGTTAATAGTGTTTACATAAATTTGTTTTTTTTATTATATTAATTTTATTTATGTTTTTTTTAACTACATTTGCAAGTTGTTTGTACAGTTTTACAATAATTTGCATGTATGTTGTTTCAATTGCATTTGTAGTTGTTTTTACTACATTTGTTAGTTGATTTTTAACAGTTAAAAATGACTTCATATTGCAGTTAATTTAACTGCAAATGTAGTCTACACCTTTTTAAGTGCAAATGCAGTTATTTTAACTGTCATTTGCAGTTGATTTTACCTACATAATTCCCTGAGTGTATCTGATATTAATGATATTTTGGCATTGCAAAAATGCAGGGACAAGGCACTACAGAAATCCCTTGAAGCAAAAAAGTACAAAAAAATATAACCGACTACTTTCATGTACATTAATTATTAAAAAACTTATTAAAACTAAAAACTTAATGTAATAAAAATCTTTTGAATTACTTATTTTATATTCTCTCGGTTATGTGAACTTCTCCATTTAGTGAACAGGCTCTGTTTGAATTAGTTCATATAACCGAGCGACTACTGTATGTCAATAAAAAATCAGAATGCAATTAATTAAAAAGTTCTTTGGGATGAGAAACCAACAGTAAACAATTTACCGTTATCTCATATTACGTCATTGCATTAAAAAGCGAAGTATATGTACATATAGAAGTAGTTAATTAATTGCATTGTATAAAGCAAGGTTGGTTACCGTTATCGTTATAATACCGTTATCGCTAAAATACCGTTTCAAATTGAATACCGTTACCGTTACCAATACCTCTAAAAAATTTTACAATTACCGTTATCGTTACCGATACCGTTATTTTTATGGGTAGTTACCGGTATTTTACCGGTATTTATTAATTTATATAAAAATGCAAATTTTTTAACTTTTTTGTAATGATCTTCAGTCTTTTTTTCTACAAAAAAATTTATGGATAACAATTTTAGTTATAAAAACTCCCAGCATTGAATTTAAAGCTTATAATCTGCATTTTTAACACTCAAAATTGAATATATGTTAAGTTTTTACTTGTTTTTATATGTTTTTAACATAATTTATAATACCGGTACGTACCGGTATTGCTGTTTCGATAACGGTATACCGTTACCGAAACAGTCTTAAATAGCGTTACCTTTACCGTTACCGAAACAAATTAAATTAGATACCGTTACCCTTACCGTTATTCGTTTCGGTAACCAACCTTGGTATAAAGTGATTTAAATAAATTTTTATTATGATTTACATTAGAGAATGGAAATCATCAGATTGGCTTCTGAAATAACCCAGTCAGAAAAATACAAACGGGAAAGCAGTGGCAAAGCACTTTAACAGGTGGTACAAGTATTGGCAAAAAGTGCTTTTCCATTCCCAAAATGATAACATCATTAGACAAAAGGACCGGCTGTTCAAAAAGCGCCGGAAAAGCACTGGAGGAACAAAATTTTTAAACGTTGGCAAAACGCTGGCAAAACCAATAAATAGGTGGTCTGGAAATATATTTTCCAAAATAAAATTTAAAAAAAGTTCATATGTATTTTTTTTGGTCCTGCCGTGATTTGAATCCAGGCCGTCAGATTGACAGACGATTGCTATACCCACTGAGCTAACGAGACATATAATATTTGATGGCTAAACACATAAATGAGTGATAATAGCTGGACAACTACTGGCTGTGCCAAAATGCTAGTACTGGCAAAAAATTTTTTGTAACTAGTATGCCAGTGTTGGGAGGACAAAAAAAAAGTTGGTCTTGAAGGAGCTTTCCCACAAACAAAAAAATTGATTTTATAAAACAAAAAAAAATTTTAAATTAAAAAAAATCCAAAAATATTTTTTTGCTTGCAATCGGATTTGAACTCGGAACCTTCCGACTACAAACATTTTTTAACGAAGCGTCACCATTTTTATAAAATCATTGGTTTTCCAGTGAATTGATTTTTGTACGCCTGGTAGCATTGGCTAGGTAGCACTGGATAACCACTGGTTGCAAACCTTGTCATATCACTATAAGCCAATTCTTTGCCAGTGGTTTTTTTTATAAACCACCGAAATTTTTGTAAAACAAATACTGGTAAAACGCTTTTCGAAAACGCTGGCAAAGTGTCCCAAATGAGTGTTCTGCCAGTCATTTATTTTTAATACCGTGGTTACCCAGTGGTATGCCAGTGCTGGATTTTTTGTACCACTGGCGATTTCTGACTGGGAAATTATATATTATTCAATGGCTAAAAGAAATTATCACTTAGTTAATACTTATTATCAGAGAAATTTGTTTTAAATATTATACAGTTGGGAGTTAATAGAGTGCTTTGACATTAAAAATTTTTTTTTTTTTTTAACTCATTTGTTTGTTTATTGAATCTTTCTTCATTATAGAAAATAACAATAAGTATTAAAATCTTAAAAAACTAAATATACAATTATAGTCCTATTGCCAGTGCAATAGTAACCATCGTGAGGAGCAGGCTTATTAGATTTGAGCAATAGCCAAGGTATCTACCCTTTTTAAACGCCTGTGGCCTCTATATGAGAGTAGATCCTGAGCTAGGGAATTTGGATGAGTTGTTAATCTCCGTACATATTTCGAGCAGAATTTCTTGATTTCGTCGGCAACTGTTGGAATGCTGAGATCTCTGTGGATGTTGCTGTTGCGGATGAACCACGGGTCACCAGTTATAAGGCGCAGTATTTTAGATTGTCTTCTTTGTAATTTGTTTATATTAGATGAAGATGCTGTTCCAGAGAAACAAGCCAGCCGCCGTGAGCCGTTTAAGCCGCCGCCGCCGGTCATTTTTGCTTCAGCCGCCGCCGCCGATTTTTTTCGGCTCATTTCGGCTGGAAGTATCAATTTTCAAATATAAAAAATTTAAAAATAAATATATTTCTTTAAAAGAATTTACTAATTCATTAAACTTGAACAACCAGAGCTAAAAACAATTTTTTTATATGAAAAGAAAAAAGTTAAAATCTTCTAAATATTAAATTTTTATAAATATAATTTTTTTAAGCTATAAAAGCTTATGTAAATTTATACTGTGAAAAAATTTAAAAAAAAGTTCTTAATGGGTTAATATAATACTTCAGAATGCAACTCTTTTCAGATGTGTAAAAAATCAATTAATAAAAAAACATAGCTGCTTAACTTTGCATTTAAAACTCAATATATGTATTTGATGTATGCATTTTTATCAAAAATTATGACGAAAAATCGTTACAGAGTTTAAGTCGTGTTAGCATAGATATACGAAAAAGTTTGTAAAATGTATTAATTTTTGTTAAAAGCGTTACTTCTCCTCTTCATATAAATTCTTACAGTTAGTGTTTAGCTTCATTGGTTATTAAAATATAAGCTATTAAAGTTAAAAAACCTTATGAGTTACTGGTTACGGAGTTTACATTTGGCCTATAAAATTGGTTACAAATTTTATGTATTAAACAAAAATTGGTTAGATTGTTATAAATTTTGTGAAACAGGTGACAATGCGTTGATATATATCGAAATATATAACTCAAATGTAATCCATGCATTTGAAATTAGCTGGTTACATGATTTTTATCACATTTTTTGATATCACCCATATATATTTTTTCAATTCTAAAATACATTTTTAAAAATGGTCCAGTTGAATATTTTGGATAAATTAAACATTTTGTAACAAATAAATGAAAAAGTAAAGATAAAAGATATTGTAAAATTCTATAATATTTAGAAAAGGACACTTACGGATAAAATGCTCAATTTAATGTTCGAATTGATCACATAATTTCATCATTTAAGGACATTATTGATTGGGCATTCTAATTCTAACAAAGCCTCCATTCAAAAGTCTTCAAACAAGTTTAATTTCTTAAATCAACCGATATGTATTTTTTCTATGGTCTTTATTTATTCCTTAATTTGTTAAAATTAAAAAAATAAATAAAAAAAAAATTGATTCCCAGTATGCTTTAATTGTCTAAAAATTCTATAAGAGGCAAAAATTGTTTTGAGTTCCAAGGGGGTTACATTTTCCCAATGTTGGGATTACTTTGTAGCCCTAAAAGGGTATGTTTATAATTTATTAAATAAAACTTGTATGTTATATTAAATATTTAGGACCATTTGTTAGATATAGTCTTGACTAAAGGGCGGATTATGGGACCGTAAACGTAAATGTGATGTAACTGTACCGTGCCGTATCTAAAAAGTACACTTATAGATTACCGTAAACGACATTACTATTTAGCATCTATTTCATGTGGTTTTATATTTTATTCTAAATTTTTCCATTTATTTGTTAATTCTTATTCCTTATTTGTTGTTTGAATCAATTTTCTTTATTCATTTCATATTTTTTCCGAGTAAAATCACTCAGCTGTTTCGATGCCGGATAGAAAATTCTGATTTCAACAGAATGATCCGGCAAGTTCGTTTACATTTACGTGTTAGTAACCATTCGTACACATTTCTTCCTGTGGTATCGGAACAGCTGATTCGTTACAGATACGTTTACGGTTGGGTAACTCAGCCTTAACCATGGATCTGTGCGAACATGAAACAAATCACACGTGAACCAACAACAAATCTTATATAAATTAATTTTATATATATTTTTTTGCGAGTGATTTTCTGAACGTGATAAAGTGCAGACGTTAATTGTGATCTCTTTCTATAATTCTATTTAAAAATAAAAGCAATAAAATACAAAAAAATACATTGTATCAGTGTACCATTACGGCGATTTTCTCGTCAGCTCTAGCGATTTTATTTCGCCCCTAGCGGGAAAAATTGTCCTGTAGCTATTAGCCAAAAATCTAGCGATTTTTTTTATCAGCCGTAATAATTTTTATGTTGAAAAATATTATAAAACTCGCACATTGAAACGATTTTAGTAAAAAAAACTCTAAAAATACACATTTCGATAAAATATGGGTATGCACTTTTTCATCGTACAACGCCCTCTATTGTGTATTCTCAATACTAAGATTAATTCAATGAAAATCAGGACTCATTATTTGAAGATTAATCGTTTTTCAACAATCTAGCGATAAAATCGCTAAATATTTACACTGTTTATAATCTAGAGATTTTCTAGCGATTTTTGGGTCTGATCTAGCCATTTATTTTGAAAATTTGTTGGCAACACTGCATTTTATATTGAAATCAACAACAAATTATTACTTATTATTAAGTAGTAAACAAAGGGATTAATATTCTGCTATACTAATCCTCTGCTGTTACAGCAGAATGGATAGTAGCCGCGAGTCTACTGAAGAAAGCGATATTGTCTGGTAGACAGTCGCTGAAAACAAAACAACGAAACGACGACAAAATCGATCACCAGTACCGGTGTTCTGTATTTCTCACATCGAGAAAGTTTTCACATGAAACATGTGAAATGAAACAAAAACACTGCGAATTGACACAAAAATCTGTTTCTCACATTCGCCTAGTTCTATAACTTTAATTTGCGAAAACTAGCTGTCACTAACTGTCACGTAAATCTTTTTTCTCACATTATTGGAATAATGCGACAAAAAGTGTTTCTGCAAAGATGTTTTTCGAAAAGTTTTAAATTTTATCTGTCAAATTTACTCACAATTTAAAACAAGGTGAGATTTTTCCACTTTTTCGTTTTTTATTTAAAAAAAAAACCTCGTAATACAAAATAATGGCCTCAAATAGTGTAGAAAAGGTAACGACTTTATTTTAATACTTCTGGATTAATGAAATAATAAATTGTATAATATTTCAGAAGAACGAAAGAGTTTCCAAATCCCAGAAAGAAAAACTTGTGAACTACATGTCGTCACATTTGAAGTTCGCTCGAGGACAGTTTTCTGGCATCAACTCATATGCAAACAGTAAGGAAGAGTGGGAAGCCCTCAAAAATTCATTGAATTCCATGGGAGGCAGCGACAAGACCGTAGATCAATGGAAAAAGGTATTGTTATGTTTTTTTTGGATTTGTTTTTTGACTGTATTGACGAAACTGCTCCAAAATTTTATATTGTCATAGTGTTGGCTGGATTTGAAACGTGCCGTTAAGAAACAAGTAAACGAAAGAAGAAGTTTTATGAACAGAACTGGTGGTGGTAGCTTCAGTGGCACACCGCGTAATTTGAATGATTTTGAGGAAGAAATACTTAAGATTATAACAGTAGATGCAGTTGATGGTGATTCTTGTACTCCCGAGTCCGGAGTGATGCTGGAAGAATTCCTCGATGTAATATGACTTTATATACCTTGTACCATAGCTAGAGACCTTTTTATGCTGTCAATAGGGTTGTAACACAACGAAATATTGCTCGGAGACCTAACAGAGTATTTTTATATTATGTGTCTTTATGCAATTTTAAGAAACAAAGCTAAAATTTATGTCTTATTATATACGCTGTTTCATTCAATATTTTTATTCAATTTTGAATCTGTTGAGAAAATTTGATAAATATTGACATCGCAAACAGACACGTTGGACATTGTCCTAGTATTGGTAAAGGGTATAAAAAATTCGGCTCGGTCGAATACTAATTGTACTTTTTAAAAATCTTTCTGGCTTTTAAAATTTGTTTTAGGAATCTATGTTGTCTATAGAAGTTTTAGATGCTGAAAATTATCAACCACTACCAAAAAAAAGAAAGGATACACTTCCAACCACATCATCAACAACTGCCTCAAAATATAACGATGCCTTAAAAGAATCTCGACAAATGCATGCTGTTCTGTTGTCGAAACTTAATAAGCTAGAAAAACAAAATGAGGAAATCTTAAAAAAGATTGGTAATCAAAAGCCTAACGATGAATATAAATTTCCATAATTTTTTTTTAGTGTGTAGTACATAAAAGACTGTGTTTAGTCGTAACCGAATAACTACACCAACTACACTTGTTTAAAAAATACCTACTGTAATTTCAAAATTAGTTTTGAAACTAATTCGTGCTTTTAAAACATGACTTTCAACTTCAAAACTGCATTTGATATTAAGAAAAATACGAACTGGAATTTTAATTAGCACATTTGTTTTTCAAAAATTTGCATTTGTGTTTGTAAAAATAGCATTTGTAAATCAAATTTAATTCAAAAACTACCAAATGTAATTAAAAAATACCTAATCGAAAAAATACGAATTGAAATTCAAAATAAAAAAATTCGGAATTGAGATTAAAAAAAATATTACATAAAATATTGATTGAAATTTAAAAATACCAAATAAAATTCAAAAACTACCGAACGTAATTATAAAAAAACAAATTTAATTCAAAAACTTTTAATTGAAATTAAAAAAATTACCAAATAAAATTTAAAAATTATCAAAAGTTATTGAAATGTTGTTTGCAAAAAATACCAGTTAAAATTCAATTGATAATTTTTGAATTTTAATTGGTATTTTTGAATTACATTTAGTATTTTTTAAATTTTATTTGTCATTTCTTTTAATTTTAATTGAAATGCTTTGAATTACATTTGACACTTTTTAAATTACATTTTTTATATAATTTATATTTGGTATTTTTGTAAATATATTTGGTATTTTTTAATTACATTTTTTAATTGAAATTGATATTTTTTGAACTTTAATGTTATTTTTTTCATATTTCATATTCTGCTTTTAACTTATAATTACTATTTTTTAAACAAAAATGGTATTTTTTGATTTAAGTACAATTGTTATTTTTTCGATTTTGCAATTTTGAAATCACAATTGTTTTTATTTATAACAATTGGAAATGGTGTATTTTTTCTTTAAGAGAGTGTATTGGTTTTGTTATTCTTTTTGAATAAGTTATTTTTTTATAATTAATAAGAATAGATACCTTAAAAAGGAAGGCTTGTGACCATTAACTAGTATAAGTAGCAAATAAGTAGATTCTTCATTTTAAATGAACAATTTATTTCTTTATTAAAAAAAATCTGAACTTGAAGGTGGCATATAAACAAACTATTTTTTTGTTTTTTTTTCAATAATAGTTTATTTTTTATTTATTTTTTTTCAATTACATTTTACCTGTAAATTTCTATTGAATTTTTGAAATAAAAATGATTTTGTACTAAAAAATTTTTAAACCTGAGAATTATTAATTTTAGTTCAGTCTTTTAAACATATCTCAGTCTTTCCGTTAAAAAATAAAAAAAATATATGTAGTGAATAAATTGGACCGAATTTGAAAAATTTCGATTTTGAAGTTCTGCCACTGCAGAAGAGATGTAAGAATGTGTTCTATTGTGTGATGATGAGATGCTCTCAGGGGTTATTGCAAAATAAAATATTAGCCTTTTTTTTATTTCAAGAGTAACAACCAAAAACCTAGTTGACATATTTTAAAGACTTTTTAATAATTTTTAAAAATTGTTGCAAATTTGGGTTTAGCGCTTCAAAATAACTAGAAACACGGCAAAAGTTAAAATAAAATTTACTATAAGGTGATTTTTCAAAACTTGGAAACTGCGATCGCAAACCGTAAACGAAGAATTTGACCGATTTTAAAAATTTTATATTTCCCGATTTGGAATATTTGTTCACTACTTTTCTGCATTGGTAGAACTTCAGAATCGACATTTTTTCATATTCGCGCCACTCTAATATTCAAATCGAACTTTAAAGAACTATAAGGTGAAATCTGAGAATAGCCCCTAAACTCAACTTTTTAACGACGACAAAAGCGGTCCTTTAGCCTGTCTCGCAGCCGTGACGCTTCTCTAAGAGGTTCAGCTAACTCTTCTTCGTCAGTATTTGCTACATCGTTGGAATTTTGATCCACTAAAATTACATCCGTGTCTAGTAAACCATGCGCCTGTCTGAAGTTGTGAAGAGTTGTGCACGCGTTAATAATTTTTCCAGCCTTTTGTGGTGTTGTGTGAAGTCCAACAGATAAACACCTGAAAATGGATTTTAAGACACCATTTAAACGTTCAACACAATTTCTAGTTTGGGCGTGTATTGTGTTAAAACGTTTTTCATCTTCGTTTGTTGAAGATCTGTAAGGTGTTATAAGCCACGGACGTAGAGCGTAGCCTGAATCACCTAAAACAAATAATTTAAAAAAATTAAAAAACTTAAAATATAGTACAGATTTCGAGGAATGTCGGGCACACTATATGACATAAAAAACTGGAGACCAGTATTTTTAAGTGGCTCAACCTCACTCATAAGTATTATAAAGAGTAATTAAATTAGCCGACTTTCCGTTTTCACCGTTTTTTATAGTTTTACTTAAAAAACAGTAGGTAAATTAATTTTTTTGAAAAGCTTAAGATAACCTAAAAATGGGATAATTTTTACCAAAATTTTAACAGCTAAAATTGAGATTGGACCGCGTAGAAAATACGATTTTTTATTCTTTATAACATATTAAAATTTCATATCAATGGGATTAATTTCATAAACCTTTGTACTCACCTAATAACCAAGAATGGGTTCTATTGTCCGCTTCGTACCGTTGTTGCAACAAAGTATTTATTCGTGAAGCTTCCCAAATATATGAATCATGGGCTGCTCCACCAAACCTTGCAAATCCACCAAGAATTTTTAAATTAAAATCGGAAATCTAAAATTTATTGTGGATGTAAATATGTTGAATTATGAAATAAGCAATATGTGCACTTACCAACTGAACATTTTTCGAATGATATCCTTTACGATTTAGGTAGCAGCTCTCCACTTCTGCTTTTGGTCTCATAATACGCACATGCGTGCAATCAATTGCGCCAATAACTCCGGGAAATCCGGTCTCTTCAAAAAATCTTAAAAAAGTAAATTATTTGAATTTAGAAAAAGTTTAATACAAAACATTTCTCGCACTAACTTTTCTTTTATATCATCATACTCATCAGGAGTTGGAAATTTTATCCATTGAGGCATAAGTTTCTGCTCCAGTATATCTGCTACTTCTAGGACACATCGGCATACAACAGACCGACTAATGGAAACTGCAAAATCCTGTCCTATGTCTCTATGAAAAGAACCAGTGGCAAAAAAATGTAGTGCAGCGCACATACGAAGCGGCTGTGGTATGAATGTTTTTCTAACACCCGTCGTCATATAGGGGCTTAGTTCGCTTAGCAATATATTAGCTGTTGTTTGATTAAACCGATATAATTCCCGAAATCGTGCTTCCGGCATATCAAATGGATTAGTGGCATCTCGCAATTTTCTTCGGTGTACCCGCAACATATTTCGGCAATCGTATTCCTATGCTCTCATTAAAGCAGCGCTGTACATTTTCTACGTTTTTTTTTTAACACTTTTTAATTAATTTTTAGTTAGTATTTTTAATTAATGTAAAAGTAAACTTTTTGTTTTGTTATTTTTGTTCTTTTTTTTGACAGTTCACTGGAAATATTCCAATAATAACGTAATCAGTGTTGCCGCTTTTCGCATTCGAATACTGATACAGTTTTTACTCACAAATCGAGAAACAGTGAAATTTTGTGTTTCATACTTTTCGATGCGAAAACTTCTCACATAAAGTTATAGAACATACGCACAGAATTAGTTAAGCATGCAATCAAAATAACAAAAACTACCAACAATGATGATTAGGGCAAGGAATTCCATGCAAATGCATGTTATTTCTCGATAGTCCAAAACTAATATGGACTAAACATTTATCCGACTCATCAAATTTAGAACAAACTGGCATCTATTTGTAGTTGCATATTTTGACATAAATGCATGTTTTTGCATATTTCGACTTTAAATGCATATTTGGTGGCTTTTTAATGCATATTTTGTGCTTTTTAATGCATATTTGTGCATATTTTTAGTAGCATTTTTTATTTTGTAAAAAAATATAAAAAATTGATACGTTTTCATATTTTGATTCAATTAAAATAAACATTTTTAAAACTTTATTGACCTATGGGAAATCTTCGAGTTCTGTGTCTGTTTGCAAAATAACTAACTTTAATATAATTTTAAGTTTTAAAGTGCATTATTTTTGCAAAAATTATAGTTTTTAGTGAATATTTCTTATATTGTGAGCGCATATTTTTCTTTTTTAACCGCATATTTTTCATTTTTAAGTGCATGAAATTCCTTGCCCTAATGATGATATACCAAGTACCTACTAGCAACAACATGTTTGCTGCACTTGATGTAGACAATAATGATGATAATTATATTAACGATAATGCTAACAAAGAGCTTTCTGAAGAAAAACCACCTCCAATAATTATTCCAAATGTTTCAGATATAAGAGCGATGATGAATAACTTTTCAAAAATAGTAAACCTTGAAGATTATTCGTACAAATCTTTGAGAGATAGTCAGGTAAGAGTAATGGCAAAAAACGTAAAGTCATATAGAGTGATAGTAAAATAGCTATCTTTCGTAAAAAAGCTTAAACGTTTTCAAATCACATTACAAAATGTTGTTTTCAGCCGATTAAGCCGCCGCCGCCGCCGATTATTTGGTTGCGCCGCCGCCGCCGATTTTTATCCGGCTCAACCTTAATCGCCGCCGCCGCCGCCGATTTTTTGCTTGCGCCGCCGCCGCCGATTATTTTGGTCGGCTTGTTTCTCTGTGCTGTTCCCCAGAGTTGGATTCCATATGTCCATATTGGCTTGAGGATAACTTTGTATAGTAAGACCCTATAGTCGAGGCTGAGGGTGGAATGAGAGTTGAGGAGCCAGAGTAGTTGAACAGTTTTAAGTTTCAACTGGGTTGATTTTGCTTCGATGTGTTGTGTCCAAGTGAGGCGTCTGTCGAGGTGTATTCCAAGGTATTTAATATGAGACTGTTCAGGGACATGAGTGTCGTTAATTGTAAGTTTAGGACAGTTCCCCCTTCTCAAAGAAAATGTTACGTGGGCACATTTTGATGGGTTTACCTTTATTTTCCATTTGTTGAGCCATTTTTCCACATCATGTATATGTGTTTGTAAGTTTTGAGAAGCTATTTTCGGATTTTTGTGAATGCTTACGAACGCTGTATCGTCTGCAAAGGTTGACGTTTGAATAAGGGAGTTTGTTGGCATATCAGCAGTGTATAGAATATACATAAGAGGACCAAGTATACTACCTTGTGGAACTCCGGCAGAAATGCTTCTGGTACTAGTGATGAAGTCTTTATACTTAACCGCAAAAGTTCTGTGCGTTAAATAACTCCTGAGTAGTTTGTGGGAGTTTTGAGGTAACAGTAATACAATTTTATATAACAAACCTTCAAGCCATACTTTGTCAAATGCTTGAGAAATATCGATAAACAATGAAGAGCAATAGAGTTTCTCTTCAAAAGCCTTTCTGATAAGAGTCACGATGCGATGTACTTGTTCTATAGTACTATGATCCTTGCGAAATCCAAACTGATGAGCGGGAATAATTTGATGTGCATTTAGGTATGGCGTAAGAGAGTGCAAAATTAATTTTTCGAACATTTTTGATAATATCGAGAGAAGACTTATTGGTCTGTACGAAGAGACCTGGCTAACATCCTTACCAGGCTTGGGGATCATTATAATCTCGGATATTTTCCAAGAGGACGGATAAAAACCAATACGCAGGATAGCATTAAATATAAATAGTAAGAGCCTTAGAGCAGTAATGGGCAGTTCACATATCATTCTTGATGTAATTTTATCCTTCCCAGGGGATTTTTTTGTGTTGAGATTTTTAACTGCTTTTCCTATGTTAACAAACCGAAGTTTCATTGGAGATACTACTAAATCGTTTATTTGTGGAATATTTACATAGGAGTTGGTAATATTGGGAGTGAATACGTTTTGCAAATGATCGGCGAAAGCATTTGCTTTATCGGAGGGGCTCCTGGCCCAATTACCATCACTAAGTCGAATAGGTGATTCATAAACTATAGGTCTTTTCAGTTTTTTGGTGGCTTTCCACAGGCTATAGTCAGACTTTTCTGTTGGGTCAAGATTTTGTAGGTATTTCTTGAGAGACGATTCGTTATTATTCTTAATTGCGCTATGAAGTGCTCTTTGACATTGTCTTAATTGAAGTTTCAATGCCGGAGAGCGGTGCAATTGCCATAAACGTCTAACATTTCTCTTCTCCTTTACCAGGTCTTGAATATTTTTGGGAAAATTAGTTTTTTTATTGTTTTGAATGATGGTGGGCGTCGATACCTTCGCTGCATTCGTGATTGTTTCCGTAAATAAGTTTATTGCCGATTCTACTTCTTCTTCAGTTTTTAGAGAAGTATTTAATCTTAAGTGGGAACTTATATATTTTTTATATTTTAGCCAATTTGTGTACCTATTTGGAAAACAATTAGATTCTGGAATTGGTTGCTTCTGGAACAATGTCAAAATCGAGGGGGAATGATCTGAAGAGAGATCTGGAGATGTGACTACAGATATATGATCGCGATTTATATTCTTGATGACAGCAAAGTCGATAATATCAGGAATTTTATTAGGGTCTGATGGCCAGTGAGTTGGCTGACCACCCGAGATGACATCTAGATTATAGGATAATATGGATTTTAAAAGTTGCCTTCCTTTAGTGGTTTTAAGGCGCGAACCCCATTGGGTATGTTTCGCGTTGAAGTCACCTGCTGCTATAAATTTATTGCCAAGAGTTCTGAAATAGTGTGTGAATTGGGATTCTGATATATTGTGCTTAGGAGGACAATATATGGAAGAAATAGTGAGTCTTTCTGACACGAGACTGATAGATGTGGCTTGTATAAGTTATAGTAAATTAAACTATGGTTGTTTTGAGTACTTGACTGCAACTGAAGATTCAGTCGCAGTTCTTCTTTATTTAAAATTAATTCTTTTGTTTTTCTTTTATTACAATTAATACGTCAGCACATTTGATACTTTTTGTTATTTCTGTTTTACCTAATTATTTCTCAACCGTAGACATATCGTCAGCAGTTTTTAGTAAGAAACGGTAAGATTGTGAAACTTATAATATAAGAAATTTGTTAAATGTAGTAAGCAAAGAATAAGCAAGTAAGTATGAAAAACACAATTTAGCAATAATTTATGATGACCAAATTTTCGTTAACTCTTCCCCTCTTAAACTCTTGCGTCCACGACAGAGGGATATGCACAGTAGTTAGTTTGTTCAGCTAGTGATTGATCAGGCATGGTTTTGATATTTATCTCCAATGCCTTTCTCCTTTTTATAATTGCCTTTATTATTATCAACATCACCACCAAGGCTATTACGCTTGGAATTCCGAAGCTTGTTGCGAGAGCAGTCTTATATTTGTGAGCCATTTCCTTTATTTCAGCCGCATTGTTTATGTGTAGGTCTTTTAACATTTCAAGTGATAACATTTCTTCGAAGTTAGTCACAAAGTTAGTTGATTGAACTACCGCTGGTAATGGTTTTATCATTGTTACCTCTTCATTGGAATAAGAGTTATTTTTGATGACGATTGTGGTGTTGTGATATTTGATCAAAAAGGTACCATTCAAATCTAGCTTTTTGTTTTCTATCTCAACGGATCCATTATATCCATTTAATAGCATAACCCCTGGGAATATTTCCTCTACCATAGGCATATGTTGATTATTGGTGATTGGGCATGTTGAAGGTAATCCAGTTAACAAATTTGGCAGACAATCAGAATAAGTAATATTTTTAAGTTGATCTTTTTTACAAATTGATACATCGTTAAAAGCTTTACATTTTGATTTTACCTCTAGAATTGAATTTTCGCAAATTACAAAATTTTCACTATTCATTTTAATTGCTACTTTTCACTTTCTTACCGTTTTTACAAGTAGACTCTTACAAGTTTTCTTTTCAGTTTTTGGTAAATTAACAATGTAAAGAAGAGTTGATTGATTCGCGCTAATCTTGACTTCCCCAAATTCTAGGGCTTCAATCAAATTCAAATAAGGCATATTTTGGCTTTCAAAAAATGCTTTTGTAATGTTAAGTTCAAAGTCGGAAAATATAAAAGAATTAATGGTTCCCGACTTTGCCCACTGAATAGAATAGTTGATGCTTTTCAATTCCTCTTTAATTATTCTTAATTTTCCTTCAACATTCTTTATTATTTCGATTTTAAGAGAATCACTTGACTTTACACTGTTAAGAACCGCATTTGTCATGTTAGTAATTTCATTGATCTTAGATTCTATTGCTCTATTAACTATGACCTGTTCATTGTCATTTTGTAGCAAATTACCAAGCAAATCTGAAATTATCTGTAAATCCTCGTTATCCGGGGATGCAGCCACCCATTTCCATGCAGTTCCCAATGCGTTAATAGATCGAGTCTCGCGTCTGGGTTTCAAATCCCTAAGTATGTTACGGAGAGTTCGAATTTCCTGAGTTAGGAAAAAGAAATCGTTGTCTTTTCTGGTTATGTCACGTCTTATAACGTCGTCCAATTGATTTATCGCAAATTCGTACTGATCAAAATTTATAACATGAACAAGTTTAAAATTTCCGGTTACCAGTCTCGTCATTCCGGTCTCAAAAGTAATAATCTGTGCATTCGTATAGTCCAATATCTGTGTCTCAGTCCGGCCGAGAGCAATCATCGTTCTGGAAATAAAAAATTATCCCTTTATTAAGCTTTTATGCACTATTCGTTTTGAAGTTGTTAAAACTGTCCCCCCTCTATCCTCCTGTACAGTTTTCCGTTTGTATCTCGGTGTCAACTTGTTCCCTATTCTTTTATTTCCCTTAACAAAGATCTCATCCCCAACTTTGTACGTCTTAATGTCCGTCCGTTTCTTGTTATGGTAGTCCAAATCCCTTTCTTGTTTCTCAGACAGTCGCTGAATATATCGGAGTCTGTCTTGTTCCAACAACGCAGGATCTGTAGTCACTATTCTACCAAAAAATACTCCAATGGGCTTTCTCCCTGTTGTAGAATGCACGGAGTGATTGTACCTTAACAATGAACCGTTCAAAAGGTCCTCAAATGAAGAATGCATTTTCTCAGCATTCATACATCTCATTATCTCGGTAAGGGTAGAGTGGAATCTCTCAACCTGTCCATTTACGGTACTCGTATATGGAGGTGTTTTGAAAATCTTGATTCCTAGCTGGTCTTCCAGCATGAAAGTAATAGAGGATGAGTTCAACGACTTTTCGTTGTCCAATACAATATTTTCCGGTATTCCGAAAGAAGTTAATAAATCCCTTAAGGGATCTTTTATATCCTCTGTGGCCCATGATTTTACAATCCTTGCCTGGGCGTATTTTGAGAATTTGTCTATTGCAGTAAGTATAACCCTGTTATTGTTGTGATAAATATCTATGTGGACAAATTGTCCCGGATATTGCGGTATAGGGGTATTCTTTAGGATGGGCCTATTCGGATGCCGTTCGTATTTGTTCTCTAAACAAATTCTGCATTGCTTTACGATCTTTGCCAATTTTGCCTGCATGTGTGGAAAATAAAATTTTCCAAGAAGTTGCAGTTTGTTTTCCTTGGCATTTCGGTGTGCTCGTCGATGTTCGTTAATCATTTCCGTCTCTTGTTCCGTGTCCGATATTAAGTCTTTTACCCTTGTCCTCGTGTACCTGACCCTATATTTACTAAAATTTAAAGAATAAATTTCCTGAATCTTCCCCAAAATTCCGTCCTCAGTCAATATTGCATTAGTAACAGATGGGTTTAAATATTTGCTCAATATTGTCAACAGTTTTCCCTCGGTAAAGTCTGTGTCAGTAATGGTGTGTCTGTGATATGTAGGAAATATTATCTCAAATTCGTAAGTCTGTGTTTGCCCAATTGATATTATCAACTGGTTTTTGAAAACGTTAATGGGAGCGTCAGTAAACGGGATTGGACTCTGAGATGAGCTATCATCACTATGTCGAGTAGCTGTCATTGAATTTACCTCCGAATTTTGTGGAGGTCTGGATAATGCGTCCGCCACTGCGTTAGTACTTCCCGGTTTATATTTTATTTCATAATTGTACTCCTCAAGTATAGCCTTCCTTCTCCTCAGTTTGCCATTCGTATTCTTGCTGCTCAATGCGTAAGTCAGAGGTTGATGGTCAGTGAATATTTTCACAGCTGCCGAACCGTAAAGGTAACTTCTCAAGGTCTTAAGGGCCCACACTATTGCAAGCATTTCCTTCTCATTCGTTGCATAGTGTTCTTCTGCCTTGTTAAGTGTCCTTGATATGAAAACGATGGGTTTGCCATCTTGTTCTAGAACCGCGACTAAAGCATAGTTTGAAGCATCAGTGGTCAAATGAAATTCCCTTTCGAGATTTGGAAAAGCCAATACCACATCGCTTGAAGAAAGAGAGTTTTTAATTTTATTAAAAGCCTCTAAAGCTCTGTCATCCAGAGACACCGGTATTCTAGATGACATGGATTTGGACATGCGTCCCTCCTCACCCCTCAAAAGGATGGTCAGGGGTTTTGCCAATTTTGCATAGTCCTTGATAAACCGTCTGTAAAACCCAGATAGTCCCAAAAATGATCTGAGTTCTTTAATTGTCCTCGGGGGTTCCAGATTTCGAATAGCTTGGACCTTAGCTGGATTGGTCTTTATACCGCTCGTGGATACTATAAATCCTAGATATTCCACTTCTTTTCTTAAAAATTCGCACTTATCCAACTGGACTTTCATATTGGCATTTTGAAGAGTTTCGAAAATAGTCTCAATATTTCTGAAATGTGAGTCCTCGTCCTGACCGAAAATAATTATGTCGTCTATGTAGACGTAACAAATTCTGCCAATATGCTTTCTAAGTATATCGTCTAGAGTCCTTTGGAATATAGCAGGGGCATTTTTCAACCCAAATGGTAAACGGGTAAATTCATATTTCCCGTTGTTAACGGAAAACGCCGTTTTCTCGATATCTTTTTCCCTAAGTGGGATTTGGTGAAAACCACTCTTCAGATCGAGCACTGAAAACCATTTGTTCTTCCCGAGTTGAGAAAGAACTTCATTTATTTCCGGTATTGGATATTTGTCCGGTATTGTAGCAGCGTTAAGCTTTCTATAATCTATTACCATTCCATACTTTCTTTCATTTGAGGCATCTAGTTTTTTAGGTACAACTAACACAGGTGAGTTATATGGTGACCGTGAAGGTCTTATGATTCCGTGATCGAGTAATTCCCTGATTTGTTTTTCAACTTCGTCTTTCATCGACATCGGGTACGGGTAGCTTCTAGAATATATTGCGTCGTCCGTTATTGTACTGATTTCGGCTTGAACGGTCGTTGTAAATGTTAGTTTTTCGTTTGGTTCTGTAAAAAGTGTGGGGTATGTTTTACACAGTAAATTCAATTTCTTCAATTGGTTGTCCGTCAAATGTTCTGTTCTCAACTGTAAACTATTAACCGATTGAGATTTTTGTTGTTTTATGTGTACTTTTATAGAGTCGTTTACCAACATAAAGTTTCCAGCAGTGTGTATGATAGCATTTAGCTTTTTTAAGCTGTCATGGCCAAGAATGCCATGAAAAGATTTTAGTGTAGGTAACAAAAAAAATTTTAAATTTTCTGAACGTATACCGAAAAGATTAATAAAGGTATGCTGGGTTATTGTTACTTTGCCGCCAACCGAGTTAGCTTGAAATACGGTCTCATTTTCTCTAGGAGTTTTTACCAATGATGGTTGGATATAATTTTTATTAGATCCAGTGTCTATCAAAATTTTCAATATTTTCCCGTCATTGGTTTTACATTGGAAATACGGCAAAGTAGAATTTGTTAACCTAAAAAATGAATGTCGGAGAATTCGGCATTCTCATTTTCGTTAGTCGAGTCTGTCATATTAAAATATCCATCGAGATATTCTGTTAGTTCTTGTACTTCAGCGTCATGTTGCTGATAGTCAGGCGTTTCTGTATCATTGTCCTGTACTTCATTGTTCATGTCTTCCATACCCTCGTCTATTACATGATTAATTCTTTGCACTTTATTAGGTTGGTGAACCTGAACCGATTGCGGCAGGGGTCTTACTCCCGAAAATTTCCCATTAGGTCTAGGATTATTCATATAGTTCACTATTTTCGAATGCATCGAACGATCGACTTCCATCGGTACCGGGGGTTTCGGTTGATTAGGTCTTGGGGGCTGAATATGTTGTCCTGTTTGATAGGGTTGTCTTTGGGGTTGTGGAACTTGTCCGAAATACGTATTGTATTGACCATTGGATGGTCCCTGTCGATTACTGTATCCTACACCCTGTGGCGATTGTAAATACGAATTGTCCGGCATAGGCCGCTGAACGTACACTGGTCTCGAATAATTATTCGAATTTCTAGGGAGATATGTCAATTGAGGATAAAAGTCTCGATTTTGGTTGGGGTTATTAGATTTCCCTTGTGAGACAGAAGCTGAATTTTTATTAGTGTTGGCATGTTGTGTTCTGAATTGCTGGTTTTCCAATTTCAGACACAAATGCAAGGCTTCGTGGAGATCTGTTGGCTCTCGCATTCCCAAGAGTCTGGGCAAGTCGCCTCTGAGACCTCTTACGAAAGTATCCAACGCTTTGTTTCTGTATGTCCTTGTTAGTACCTGTATAGAGGTTTCACTTTCATCCATACATGAAATTTTGTTCAGAATTAATGATAAGTGAGCATATACCTGCTTATAATACTCTTGCACTGAATTAGTGCCTTGAGTCATGGTGGACATCTGGTATTCCAGAGTACCAAGGTCTCGTTTATCAGCATAATGTGTCGTTAAACACTTTATTATGCTATCCCAATTTAAGGGTGTGTTGTAAGATTCCAGTGCGATGTCTGCATCGCCCGTTATTTTGTTTCTTACAACGTTCAAAATTCCAAAGTATTTTGGAGTTCCCTTGATCGAATCGTAAATTTTCAAAATTCTTTCCACACTTTTCTTCCATGAAGCAATTTCTGTTTGATTACCTGAAAATTCCCTTAATGCTCGTACCACATCTGGTACTTTGTCTAAACCTGATAAATCCCCATTAACTATGTTTATTCCCTGATCTACTACTTGCTCGGGTTCTGCGTGCAGTTGTTCCTGCAAAACTCTACGGACTATTTCGGATATAGCCAACTCCATTTGTGGATTCAAGTGATTTTGGTTTGGAGGCTGTGGCGGTACATTATTTAAAACGGGAGGTCTTATTAAGTTATTTTGATTTGCCATGTTCTTAAAAAAAAACTTACAGAATTACAATCGAATATTTTAATTTATTTTATATATTTTCCGCCCTTTTGTACTATTGTAAAATTCACAAAACTTTTGAATTTAGAAAAACTTTTAAATCAATCGCGCGTTGAAAAGAAAACTTTGCAGAATCACAAGTGAATTTATTAAGAGGGATGACAAAAAAAAATTTCTTCTACTTTTTACCAATATTAATAAAAACAAATTCAATATGATAAAAGCAAATAACTTTAATAATATTAATAAAAATAAATTTAATATGATAAAATGCAGATAACTTTAATAATAGAAACAAGAATAAATTTAATATGATAACTTATCTTACAGAATTGTTAATATTTTCATCGTTGATGGTGAGATTGTTGTCTGATACAGGTGATTTTTTCCGTTGAATTGATGTAAAAAACTGCTATAGAGTTGTGTGTTGTTACAGATGGATTTTGATATAGAAACTGTTGTTAATTTTTGTTGTTTTGTAAAAATATTTTTATTTCTGTTGTGTAAAGAAAAAGTTCCGTTGTCACTTCACTTTGCTTTTTCAAATTTTAATTAAAGCTGTTTTTTGTTTGTCTTTTTTCTTTTGTTTTATTGTTTTTCTTTGTTATTTTATATTTTAGTTTTTTTTTTCGAATAATGTTTTCTTGAACTATGCGTTAATAATGATTACTTTTGTATCATATAATTTTAATTTTATTTATCCAATAGTTCTATTTAATGCACGAATTTTTTATTTAATTTTAAGTTTTTAGCATTTAACTTGTTTTTCTTATTCACTATTTATTTTTAATTAATTTGTAGTTCAAAAGATTTTTAATATTTTGTTTTTAATTGATCACCGGCACATGGGAATTTGTTCTTTTCATTTACTTTACTAAGGTTCCCTCTTGTGCTCTTTTTAATGTGACACGCGTTTTATTTCAACTGAATTTTAACACGATTTTAAATGATTTCCGTTGGGCGCCAGTAATAGTAAATTAAACTATGGTTGTTTTGAGTACTTGACTGCAACTGAAGATTCAGTCGCAGTTCTTCTTTATTTAAAATTAATTCTTTTGTTTTTCTTTTATTACAATTAATACGTCAGCACATTTGATACTTTTTGTTATTTCTGTTTTACCTAATTATTTCCCAACCGTAGACATATCGTCAGCAGTTTTTAGTATGAAACGGTAAGATTGTGAAACTTATAATATAAGAAATTTGTTAAATGTAATAAGCAAAGAATAAGCAAGTAAGTATGAAAAACACAATTTAGCAATAATTTATGATGACCAAATTTTCGTTAACTTATATTTTCTGTCCTATATTCGTTTGTAGGAAAATGGCTAAGTTTGTCGCTTATAATTATTGCCGAACCACCACACGCCTTTCCGCTCGGGTGCTTTGTGTTATAAATGTAATAACCATTAATTTTAAAGCAATTTTTTAATGTGAAGTGAGTTTCAGAAATGAGCATTATATCAATCTCTTGAGAATTCAAGAAATATTCAACTTCTATTTTGTGTTGGCTTAGGCCGTTAGCGTTCCAGAAACATATTTTTAACTTGTTCATCGATTATTGGTGAAAGCTTGGAGTAGCATACCCTGGTTTCTTAGCAGTTCTTGCATAAGGCCTTGCATATTAGAAATGAAACTATTCATAGTTTGGGTTAGCGCCTCTATAGAAGCTTCTAATGGCGATTTTTCTGGGATAACTTGGGATTCTTTTGCAGCTTGAGCGTACGAAATGTTATTATTCGAAAGATGTTGGGGGTTAGATAGACTATTAGAGCCACTGAAATTATTACTTCGTTCGGAAAACCTATTTTCTGATGGAATACCCTTATTGTCTTGGAGATTTGGGAAGCCATTAGAATTAAATTGCCGATAAGCTGTCTTATTTGGAGCCTTTTGCTTGAGATTAACGAAAATTCTACAGCCTCTGAAGTTAGCGGTATGATTTTCACCACAGTTGCAACATCTTATACTTTTCGGATCGTTTTTCGGATTTAGACATTCGGAAGTTTTGTGAATATCTCCACATCTTACGCAGACTGATGGGAGTCTACAGTAGCCTTTGGTATGACCGAATTCCTGGCAGTTTAAACATTGAGGTGGATATTTACGTTTTCTAGGCTCGTCCATAGAAATTTTGCGATTCAGAAGATACCGTAAATTGTAAATAGGATGAGGTTCATTTTTCTTAGGTTTTCTGGAGTCAAATGCAATTTCCACTCTAAAAAGAGGCTGAGGTTGTTTGTTTCTATTTATTATATTGTGCACTGATTTAACTTCGTAGCCTTCGTTTTCAATCGCTGTCATTATTTCGCTTGTAGAGACATTGCTTTCAATACCTTTGATTACTACAGTGAGACCTTTTGCACTTTTTAGTTGATGGGTGTAAAAACTTTTTTTATTAGAATCTAAATATTCCACAACTTTGCGATAGTTGGATTCAGTGTCAATCTGAATTTTGGTTTCAGAAAGAAGACCTCTGTGAAGGGACTCAACATAGAAGTTGTCCTTACCAACTATTTGGGATAATGAATTTATCAGACTATTTGAATTCTGTTCACGTAAGTAGATTGGTGGCGATTTGTATTTTTTTTTCAAAATTCAAAAAGTGGAGGTAACCAATTTGGCAAGTGAAGCATTCATATATGGATGGATACATTTGGTTAACGTTGGAATGAAGCTTACACTCTAAAAGTGCATTTAAAATTACAGCTTTAAAGTTTGTAAATTTTCATATGAAATTACATAAAGTGCTTTACTTTAAAGACGAAATGTTTCAATAATTCAATTACACATTTTATAGTACAGAATTATAAACAAAATATAGTAATTTTAATATTCAGAAACATGTTTTTAGGTCTGTAAACATATATTTTAGTCAGAGATGGGCTAAAATCATTACCATTACATTTTCATTACCATTACTTGATGTAATGTAGCTTTTTTATCATTACCATTTTTTGAAGAAATGGTAATGTTTTTTTTTCATTACCATTGCGTTAAAAAATGGTAATGAATATTTTTTTTAATTTTCATTTGTTTTGAAAATCAAAATGAACCTTTTTTTAATTTTCATTACTTTTACCTAATGTTTACATAGTAATGAAACACCCATTTGTTTTTCATTTTGTATTTGTATTTTGTCGAAGTTTTTTATTTTAAAAATATGAGGTTTACAAATTACTATAAGCATTTTTTAGTTCATAATCCGAGGCCTATGATATCCATATTTGATACCAAGTTTTGGTGGCTAGTTGCAAAAAAAATCCAGAAATAATTGCATAAAGGAAAATTCTTGCATCAATATATTTGTTTGCAGAACATAAATAGCTGATTAAGTTTTTTAATTCAATTCTAGTACCATAGTCTTTTTTCGCGATCCGCCATTATTTTGCAATTTTGTAAGTGCTGTTTTTTTTAATTTATAATCTAAGGACTATTTCGTACAACAAAGTTTGGTGGCTAGTTGAAAAAAAATAAAAATTGCGAAAAAATCGCAAACAAAATAAAATCCAAAAAGGAAAATTTTTGCATTAATATATTTGCTTGCAGAATGTAAATCGCTGATTAAGTGTTTTAATTCAATTCTTTTACCATAAAGTCTTTTTTCGCGTCCCGCTATTATTTTGAAGTTTTTTAAGTGCGGTTTCTTAAAATTTATATTTTAGTGACTATAATACCCGTTTTATACAACAAAGTTTGATGGCTATTTACAAAAAACCGCGAAAAAAATCGCGCAAAAAAATTTCCAAAAACGAAAATTCTTATATCAATAGATTTGTTTGCAGAATGTAAATCGCTGAATAAGTGTTTGGATTAAATTTTTTTACCATAAAGCCTTTTTTCGCGTCCCGCCATTATTTTGGAGTTTTTTAAGTGCGGTTTATTAAAATTTATAATCTAGGGACTATAATGCCCGTTTCATACAACAAAGTTTGGGAGCTAGTTAAAAAAAAACCGCGAAAAAAATCGCAAAAAAAATTCCAAAAAGGAAAATTCTTACATCAATAGATTTGTTTGCAGAATGTAAATCGCTGAATAAGTGTTTTGATTAAATTTTTTTACCATAAAGCCTTTTTTCGCGTCCCGCCATTATTTTGGAGTTTTTTAAGTGCGGTTTGTTAAAATTTATATTCTAGTGACTATAATACCCGTTTCATACAAGAAAGTTTGGGAGCTAGTTAAAAAAACCGCGAAAAAACCGCGGAAAAAATCGCGCAAAAAAATTTCCAAAAACGAAAATTCTTACATCAATAGATTTGTTTGCAGAATGTAAATCGCTGAATAAGTGTTTTGATTAAATTTTTTTACCATAAAGCCTTTTTTCGCGTCCCGCCATTATTTTGGAGTTTTTTAAGTGCGGTTTATTAAAATTTGTAATCTAGGGACTAAAGTGCCCGTTTCATACAACAAAGTTTGGCAGCTAGTTAAAAAACAATCGCGAAAAAAAAAATTTCCAAAAAGGAAAATTCTTACATCAATAGATTTGTTTGCAGAATGTAAGTCGCTGATTAAGTGTTTTAATTAAATTTTTTTATCATAAAGTCTTTTTTCGCGTCCCGCCGTTATTTTGGAGTTTTTTAAGTGCGGTTTCTTAAAAAATTTATATTCTAGTGACTATAATACCCGTTTCATACAACAAAGTTTGGGGGCTAGTTAAAAAAAAACCGCGAAAAAAATCGCGAAAAAAAATTTACAAAAAGGAAAATTCTTACATCAATAGATTTGTTTGCAGAATGTAAATCGCTGAATAAGTGTTTTGATTAAATTTTTTACCATAAAGTCTTTTTTCGCGTCCCGCAGAAAGTTTGGGAGCTAGTTAAAAAAACCGCGAAATAATCGCGAAAAAAATTTACAAAAAGGAAAATTCTTACATCAATAGATTTATTTGCAGAATGTAAATCGCTGAATAAGTGTTTTAATTCAATTTTTTTTACCATAAAGTCTTTTTTCGCGTCCCACCATTATTTTTGAATTTTTTAAGTGCGGTTTCTTAAAACTTGTAATCTAGGGACTATAATGCCCATTTCATACAACAAAGTTTGGTGGCTAGTTAAAAAAAATAGCGAAAAAATATCGCGAAAAAAAAAATTGCAAAAAGGAAATTTCTTACATCAATATATTTGTTTGCAGAATGTTAATCGCTGATTAGGTTTTTTAACCCATGGTTCTGGCCAGACATATTTCATTTTCATGCTTCAATTTAGCATACTTCTATTTTAGGTACTTGGCTGTAATTTCAGGTAATCTCCCAAAATATTGTTGGCTTTCGATGTATAAATTAATAATTGAAAAAAAGTCCTTGGAACAGGACAAAAAAGCCAAATAAAAAATCTTCACCTTACTTTTGGTACATGGTGTCTGGCCAGACACTGCATTTTGTATGAACGCATAGGCAAAGCACATGGCACGAGTTGGAAATTTGTATTTACTTTATTCTTATATGCTTCTTTCTTTCTTCTGATTTTGTTTGTGAGTTAGTTATTCATTGAACGTTGAACAGTGAAGAAGTAATCTAGTTTTTGTGCGGTAATTTTGAACTTGTGAATAATTTTACGCAGGTAGATTTGTTGCGTTGTTAGTATATTATGGCTGATGAACTGGAATTTATTTATAATACACGCTTGCGTAGCGCGAATTTGCAACCCCAATTGTCAGAGGCATTAGTGCGTGATTTTCAAAGTAGGTAGAAGCTGATGAAAATGATGATGTTTTTGAAAACGATGGTGACGACACTGCTGATTATGTGACAGAAGATGATGCATCAGACATAGAAAATGATTTGGAAATTGAACCTAACGAACTTTATGATAGTGATGAAGACGTAGATGAAGAAGAAGAAAGTGGAAATGATGCTGAAGCAGCAAATGAAGTCGACTCAGGCTGTTTTTATGGTAAAGACGGTACTAAATGGAAAGAAACTGAACCCCCTGCATCTCGTTTGCGCCAGCATAATATCATGCGTTTTCAATCTGGAACAAAAACAAGGCTCACCAATCCAGTTGAGGTATTCAAGCTATTTTTCTCAACCAATATTACGTTCGTCATCATTAGTGAAACAAATCGGCATGGGCGAGAATCAATTAGAAAATGGAATGAAGAACATCCAGAGTCTACCCAAAGAAAATGGATTGATTTGACAATCTCTGAGCTAGATGCATTCATTGGGATTTTGTTGGCTTCTGGTCTCAGCCATAATAATATGCAAGACTCCAGTATATTGTGGCGTACTGATTCGCTGCCCATATTCCGTGCGGCTATGTCGCACAAACGATTCATTACTCTGTCCAGATATATTCGTTTCGATAATAGTCGTACGCGGGCATTCCGACAGCAAACAGATAAAGCAGCTCCTATCCGGGACCTTTGGAATTTTCTCAATGAAAATCTGCAAAATTATTATGAACCTTATGAAAATATCACCATCGATGAGCAGTTGTTTCCGTATCGTGGGCGCACAAAGTTCACCCAATATATCCCATCAAAACCTGCAAGGTATGGGATCAAAGTTTGGGGGGCATGCGATGCTAAGACTAAATTTCCATTGAAAGGAAAACTATACACTGGAAAGGAAGGAGACAATCGGGAGATAAATCAAGGTGAAAACGTTCTAATGTATTTCGCAAATTGTTACGCAAACAGCGGCAGAACAATTATTTCTGATAATTTTTTCACCTCATTGAACGGCGCTAAACGACTTGCTGCTATGGGACTGGCATTTGTTGGCACCATTCGAGCAAACAAAAGATGTCTTCCTAAGGAAGTTATAAAGAGCACCAGACGACCAATTCTTTCAAGTGTGTTTGGTTTTCATGAAAATCTTGTTGCACTTTGCAGCTACGTGCCCAAAAAAAATAAGGCAGTCAATTTAATTTCAACCGTGCATTACACGAAACATGTTGAAGGCGTAGCCATGAAACCGGAAGCAATTTTATTTTATAATTCAACTAAAGCCGGAGTCGATACGATGGATCAAATGCTAACTCATTACACAACAAAACGGTCAACCAGACGCTGGACATACGCGTTTTTCTGCAACATGATTGATGTGATGGCATTGGCAAGTTACATTATATGTAAGCTAAATGATGAAAATACAAGAAAAGAAAGAAGACGCATATTTTTATATAAACTTGCAAAGCAATTGGTACTGGCCAACGTTGAAAATCGCATCAATAATCCGCACATTGTGGCTCAACCAACAACTCGTATAGCATTTGAAGCGTTCTTTGGGAGACCTCTCAATATAGCAAACCTTAATGTGGCTTCACGCAGTGGTCCAGACACATTAGCTGCCAAAAAAGATTGCAGAATTTGCCTGCAGCAAGGTGACAAAATACGCCGTAAGACACGCTTTTTTTGCTGCAAATGCAACAATCCTGTTTGTCAGCAACATTCAAAAGTAGATTATTTATGTTTTTGTTGCCTTCCGCAAAATTCTGAATAAAAAAATCAATGTATTCTTCATAATAATTTTCTATTTTGTCATAAACATTTATTACTTTACCCATAATAAAGAGAAATATATATAGAACAAAAAAATTGTTGCCCTTTTCATTCCAAAGATTTTTTCAGGTCTATTTTTTCTTCCTCAGGTAGCTAATAACATAGTAAAAAGAAATAGAAACACAAAATATAACAAATATTTTCCTATCTTAGTAAAAAATTTAACGGCAAACAGCCCTTATTTCCATACAAATGCATGTAAATGTAATTGTATATAGAACTAAGGGCTCAAAATATGTGCCACTTCGAGGGTTAATTCAGTTTTTGTACCATAAAGTCTTTTTTCGCGTTCCACCGTTATTTTGCAATTTCTTAAGCGCGGTTTTTTCAAATTTATAATCTAGGGACTATAATGCCTATCTTTTTTCTTTACATAAAAGAATAACGTGACTGACTGACTGACTCAACATCGCCCAGCCCAAACCGCTGAAGCTAGGAAGTTGAAATTTGGTATGTAGGTTCCTCTTTCGGCGTAGACGTCCGCTAAGACGGGATTTTTGGAAATTCCTACCGGAACGGGCAAAAAGGGGGAAAGTCTCCCCCTTGACGTCCTGCCAAAACCCCTTTGGCTAGATAGCTGAAATTTTAGATATGTGTTCCTTGGAGTAGGGGCTAACTTTTCTAGAAAGTACTTTCAAGAATTTTGGACAGGGACGTTGTAAAAATGGGGGTTAAAAAGTGGAAAAGAGCCCCCCTTGACGGCCTGCCCAAACCGCTGGAGGTAGGAAGTTGAAATTTGGTATAAAGGTTCCTCCACAATCGTAAACATCCACCAAGACGGGATTTCTTGGAATTTTTAACAGGGAGGGGGAAAAAGTCTCCCCCTTGACGGCCTACTCAAACTGCTGGAGCTATGAAGTTGAAATTTGGTATGTAGGTTCCTCGACCGGTGAAGACGTCCGTTGAGACGGAATTTTTGGAAATTCTTATCGGGAGGGGCAAAAAGGGGACAAAAAAAGTACCTTTTTCCAAAAAAGTACCTTTTTCCAAAAAAGTACCTTTTTCCAAAAAAGTACTTTTTCCAAAAAAGTACCTTTTTCCAAAAAAGGTACCTTTTTCCAAAAAAAAAGTACCTTTTTCCAAAAAAAGTACCTTTTTCCAAAAAAGTACCTTTTTCCAAAAAAGTACCTTTTTCCAAAAAAGGTACCTTTTTCCAAAAAAAGTACCTTTTTCCAAAAAAAGTACCTTTTCAAAAAAAAGTACCTTTTTCCACAAAAAGTACCTTTTTCGAAAAGAAGTACCTTTTTGGAAAAGAAGTACCTTTTTCCAAAAAAAGTACCTTTTCCCAAAAAAGCACCTTTTTCTAAAAAAAGTACCTTTTTCCAAAAAAAGTACCTTTTTCAAAAAAAAGTACCTTTTTCCAAAAAAGTACCTTTTTCTAAAAAAAAGTACCTTTTTCTAAAAGAAGTACCTTTTTCCAAAAAAGTACCTTTTTCCAAAAAAAGTACCTTTTTCCAAAAAAAAGTACCTTTTTCCAAAAAAAATAAATTTTTCCTAAAAATAACTTTTTCAAAAAAAGTACCTTCTTCCAATAAAGTACTTTGTAAAAATAAAGTATCTTTTTCCAAAAAATTTCGCTTTTTCCAAAAAATTCCATTTAAAAAAATATAATTTCACAAAAAGTACTTTTTTTCCTCCCCCCACGGATATCTCCACTAAAACAAGGTTTCTTGATATTCGCCATAGACGTCCGCTAAGACGGTCTCATAAATTGGAAAAGTGTCCCCATTAACTGCCTACCCAAACTACTGGAGATAAGAAGTTGAAATTCGGCATAAAGATTCCTCCACTGTAGTAGACATCGACTAAGTTTGTATTTTTGGAATTCCCTACAGGATATCCCAAAAGGGGGATGTTTCTCCCTTGACGGCCTGCCCAAACTGCTGAAACTATGTAGCCGAAATTCGGTATGTGAGTTCCTCCTGCTGAGGCAATGAAGTTGAAATTTGGTATGAATGTTCCTCATCCATCGCAGACAGCCGCGAAGATCAAATTTTTGTAAATTCCTAAAGGGAGGAGCAAAAAGAAGAAAGCCTCCCCTTGGTGGCCTGTAAAAACCCCTTCGGCTAGAAACCTGAAATTTAAAATGTGGGTCCCTGGAGTAAGGCGTAACTTATTAGAAAGATAGTATTTTGAATTTTGGACAGGGTCGTTATAAAATAGGGGCTAAAAAGGGAAAGTGGCCCCTTAACGACCTGTCCAAACTGCTGGAACTAGGAAGCTGAAATTCGGTACTTAGGTTCCTCTTCCAGCCTAATTCCAACCGGGAGGGACAAAAAAAGATAAAGTGTCCCACTTGACAGCTTGCTCAATCTGCTGGAACTAGGAAGCTGAAATTCCCTGTCGATGAATTTTCGGAAATTCCTACCCAGAGGGCACAAATAGTAAAAGTTAGCTAGAATCCTGAAATGTAAAACATATGTTCCTTGGAGTATGGGCTCACTTATCGGGAAGGTGCTTTGTGGAATTTTGGACAGGGACATTGCAAAAATGGGGATTAATGAAGCGAAAAGTGCCGCTTAAAGGCCTACCCAACTGCTGGAGGTAGGAAGTTGAAATTTGGTACTAAAGTTCCTCCTCTATTGTAGACATCCGCTAAGATGAGATTTTTGGAAATTTCCACAGGTAGGGTCAAAAACAGGAAGTCTCCCCCTTAACGGCCTGGCCAAACTGCTTAAATTCGGTATTTGGGTTCCTTCTCCAACGTAGACGTCCCCTAAGACGGTATTTTTGGAAACTCATACCGGGAGGGGTAAAAAGTGAAAAAACTTCCTCCTTGCCGAGTTGGGCAAACTGCTGGATATAGAGACCTAAAATTATGTATGTAGTAGGTTCCTCCTCCAATGCAGACATTCTCGGAATTTTTGGAAATTCCTACCGGGAGGGGTAAAACCGGAATAATTCTCCCCCTTGATGGCCTAACCGAACCCTTCGGCTAGAAACCCGTAATCTATAATATGTTTTCCTTGGAGTATGGGCTAACTTATCGACAAGGTATTTTTAGGACTTTGGACAGGAACGTGGTAAAAATGGTGGCTCAAAAGCGGAAAATTGCCCCCCCCCCGCCCTGAACATCTGCGTCTTTAGCTAGAAACCTAAAATTTAAAGAACGAGTGTATATGGAACACTAAAATTAAGAAACTAAATAGGAAACGAGTGGAATTGAAACACTACACAAGTGGAACGAAATGGATATAAACGTTGAACGAGTGGAATTGAAATTATAGACACTGGAAATGGATTGGAAGAGGAATGGACTATAGAACGAAATGGAATGAGGAGCGAGATGGCATAGAATGGGGAACGAGTGGAATTGAAACACTGCAGTTAAAAGAGGAATGGAACGGAGCAAGTGCAAAGAAATTACCAAATTATCTTGACATACACACGTATATTGCAATTTGTAATGGATTCATTAATAACAATCCACTTTCATGAGAAAAAGTGATCAAATATTTATTTATTTTAAACCCATTGTTGTGTCAGAATTATTTATTTGTGGTGGCTGGGTGAAGGCTTTTATTATAAAAACTGTACTTTAAATAAACAAAGCGAATTTACCTACCCAACTACGAATACGACCTATCTACGCCGATGGCTTGAACAACAGACAATTAGTTGTTACATGCTCACGTGTTGGTATACTAAATGATTTATTTATATAAAAATGAAGAGGCAAAAAATAGTGTTTGTACTTAAACATTACAATAAATTTACCTTAACAATTATTTTATCTTAATAACAAATATTGTGTTTTATTTTATCTAAAAGAAATTTAATTCTAAACTTATATAATATGTTTTTCTTGGAGTATGGGCTAACTTATCGACAAGGCATTTCTAGGACTTTGGACAAGAACGTGGTAAAAATGGTGGTTCAAAAGGGTAAAATTACCCCCCCCCCCCCTTAACGTCTGCGTCTTTAGCTAGAAACCTAAAACTTAAAGAACAAGTGTATGTAAAATTAAGAAACTAAATAGGAAACGAGTGGAATGGAAACACTACACAAGTGGAATGAAATGGATATAAACGTTGAACGAGTGGAATTGAAATTATAGACAATGGAAATGGATTGGAAGAGGGAACGAAATGGAATGGACTATAGAACGAAAAGGAATGAGAAGCGAGATGGCGTAGAGTGGGGAACGAGTGGAATTGGAACACTGCAGTTAAAAGAGGAATGGCACGGAGCAAGTGCAAAGAAATGGAAATAGAAGCGACTGATATCAATATCGATACGGGGATCGAGTAGAATTGGAATAACAGATAATGGGAACGAAATGCAATGGAATGGTGAACAAAATGGAATCTTGGAAGGAGTTGCATTGGAACAATAAAATTGTTAAACAAAATGGAATGGAATTTGAATGACTCAAACTGCCGGAGTTTGGTACTTAAAATTTCGCATGCGATTGAGGCAAGATTATATATATTTGGGATTTTTACTGGGTGGAACAAAAAGTGGTGAAGAATCCCTTTTAATTACCAGTTCAAACATTATCCACGGAATATGAAACTTATGTAGCATTGAAACATACTCTCCAAAAAGTTAAACAAATTTTCTAAAAGAGAAAAAACCTTAGAAAAGGAATGGAACTTATATATTCCGATATTTAAACTGCAGGTAACGAAGCACCGGTGGAAGAAACCGACGCAGTAAATTTTCCAACTGAATTTGTGAATTTACTTGAATTGTTAGGTCTACCTTTACACTCATAAAAAAAAGCCCGTACAAATAGTTAAAAATTCTGCTAAAATAACAGGAAATAGTACCTGAATTTGCGCCAGCAGAAATTTCAATGATGTTGAGAATCATGGTCTGCTAAATTTAGGTGACCTAAATTTTAGGTAAAAAAGTTAGTTCAAATACAATAATTTATAAGAAATGTTGTTTAATGGAAATGAAAATTACTCAGCTGAAATCAGCATATGTTTTCTGCTAAATTTTAGTTGGTTATAAACAGGTAAAAAATTTAGTTAACATTCAAAAATCTAGAAGAATTTTTGTTTAATAGAAATGAAAGTGGGTCAGTTGAAATCTGCAAAACATGCTGCTAAAATTACAATCACTTTTTGTTATTAATTGAATAAAAACAAATGAATGTAAATATTGTTAATTTTATTTTCAAATAAATTACACAATCCAAAAACACTATTTGCACTTTTATTTTCTTGCCAATATGTTAAACTTCCGCTGGAGTTGTATTATTTGGTTCCTTTTTTTCGTCTACCTGCGGGTCGAATTTAGATGAAAATGTTAAAGGGCTGACATAAAAGAAAATATTTAATAGTATTTCTTTAAATATAGTTTATATTATAAAACAAACCTCTATTATTTTATTTTTTTAAATACAATTTTAGCTGCGAAATGTTAATGTCCAGTATACCTCCGTTTTCTTTTGCGTTCCTTTGCTGACTAACAGAAACAAAAGAAAACATGCTCTTACCATATTATTTTATTTACTAGAACTTTCTAAACAAACGCATATTATTTTTATTTGCATTGGTAAGCGTCATCATTGATGACTCATCACACACATTAAAATACACTTACCAGAAATTTTCTAATTTGTATTGGTCGGCAATCTCACCAATACACACTTCACCATCAAGCGCCATCAAGCACCATCAATCACTATACACTAGCGCCCCTATCGTTTTCTTTTGAAAACACAAATATTAAAAAAGTTGCCAATAAATTTATCTATATTAGCTGATAACATTGTCAAAATCATTTATAAAAAAATAACTAAATATCAGGAGGAAAAATTAGTTCAAGTACAGCAAAAATATGTTTTTGTGGTGAAATTTGATAACTAACAACTTTAGCTAAACAACGGATTTAAACGAAAACAACAGGAAAATTAGTTCAATTGAATTAGAACGCGTTTAACAGACTTTTGTACTAACTTTTTTTTATGAGTGTACATAAACTGGAATAAAAAAAAAAAACTTTAAGGCACGCTAACAACGTAGCGGGCTTTGCCCGCTATGTTTAATATTATAAAATGCTTTCCAACCCTGCTTTACGTTATTTATTTTCATTCAAAACACAAATGAACAAAACTACCCAGTGTAGAAAATCATTACCAGATATGTGGTTATGTAACTACATACTTGGTAATGGTAACTACTTACTTTTGTTATTACATTTCTTATTACCTTTATATGGCGATGTCGCGAAAAATAATGAGTTGTTACACACCAGCATACGAAAAACCAAAAAATATATCGTTACCTATGTGCTTACCAGTACTGACAAAAATAATGAGTCTAAAAATAGATTTTCAAAAAAATAAATTATATAAAAAAAAATATTTTTTATTGTATTTTTTTTTTTTAATAAAATTTGCTGGTGCGGGAATCGAACCTGGGTCTACAGATTGCCAGTCAACAGCTCTACCATCTGAGCTATATCGACATGTAATATTTAATAGATAAAAACATAATTGACCTGCTGCACACAAGTAACCCAGCAAAATCTTTCATTACCAAATAAGTGGTTATATAATAGAAATTCATAGCTCCGCACAACTTATTTTTTGGCGTCTAAACTCATTATTTTTGTTTGGCGTGGTCGTTTTTATAAGTAGTCACGCTTACCCGCTCGCTTATGAGATTCTAAATAATAAGTGGTTACAAACATGCTTACAAAAAGTTGAATTATAAGTGGTTATCCGACAGCTTACTTGATTCTTAAAAATAAGGAGTTACACAAATACTATTAGCTTCAGGAAATACATTCAGAGAAATTAAAGTTTTTGTTAGAGTGTTATTTTAGAACTCGTCATAAAAATTTTAACACAAAACATATTTACATGTAATAAATATAAATGTATAAAATTTAACTTTGTAAAAAGTACTTATTTAAACTATTGCGAGTAAGTCATTATTTTATATTTAAAAGCAATGACTACAATAGGCCGTTATTAGGAAGTCATTATTTTATATTACAAAATAATGCAAAAGGTAATGATATATCATTATTGGTAATGCAGACAGAAATGAGCTGTCATTATTAATATTTTGCTGGGAAGCTTACTCGCCAACATACAAAAAATCAAAAAATATGTGGTTACATATATCCTTACCAGTGTTTAAAAAATATTGAGTCTAAAAACAGATTTCAAAAAATTTTCAAAAAAATCTAAAAAATTATTTTCTATTTGAAATAATGATAAAAATAAGTCATTATCAGTAACTCATTATTATATGTTTTAAAATAATGCAGAAGGTAAGTGGGTGTCATTACTGGTACTCCAAAAAATAATGATATGTCATTACCGTTTCTACACTGGGTACTTACAGGTCTATCTACCTAAGCTCGCACTTTACCAAATTATCTTAACATACACACGTATATTGCAATTTGTAATGGATTCATTACTAACAATCCACTTTCATGAGAAAAAGTGATCAAATATTTATTTATTTTAAACCCATTGTTGTGCAGAATTATTTATTTGTGGTGGCTGGGTGAAAGCTTTTATTATAAAAACTGTACTTTAAATAAAAAAACGAATTTAAAAAAACTTTAAGGCACGCTAACAACGTAGCGGGCTGCGCCCGCTAGTTTCATATAACAAAGTTTGGTGGTTATTTGCAAAAAAAAAAAATCTCGAAAAAAATTTGCCAAAACGAAACTTTTTGCATCAGTATATTTGTTTGAAGAATGTATTAACATTAATTAAATTTTTTAATTGAATTTTTCTGCCATAAAGTCTTTTTTCGCGTTCCGCCATAATTTTGCTATTTTTGAAGTGCGGTTTTTTTAATTTATAATCTAGAGACATACGTTAAAGTTTGGTGGCTAGATGCCAAAAAAAAAAATTGCGAAAAAAAATTTACATAAAGGAAAATTTTTTAGTGTAGAACAAAGAACAAAACGTTCTTTACATCATTATGTTAAGTAATGGTAATGAAATTTCATTTATTGTTTTTACTGCCATTGCGTATTGTAATGAAAATTATAAAAACGTTTCATTACATGTAAAGAAAACAAATGAAATTAACATTTTTTTCATTGCAATTACATTTTGTAATGGTAATGAATTTTTTTTTAATTTTCATTTTATAGATTTAATGGTAATGAAAACCCGCAATGGTCATTACAAACTAATGAATTACTCCCATCTCTGTATACAATGAACTTATACCCCATTTACAAGCAAGTTTTGTAGGCGATTTAGCAATTAGATTTGGAAACTAATCAAAACTGTTCACATACGTTGAAGGGGTTTTCATTATCTCGTTAACAGGTGTTTGGTTATTTTTGTAAACAAAAAAGATTTGCGACTTAACCAAAAATATTTAAAAAAACATATTTTCCGCTGCCGGAATAAAATATTTATTAACTTTGGAGGAAATACAACTTTATTATTTATATATTAAACTTTTCGAACAGGGATGAGTAATTTAAAGATGATTTTTTGGTCGGAGGAAGACCACAGCTATTGAATATCTGTTTGTATACAGTTTGTTGCCCGGAAGGATAATGCAGCTACATTTAGGGTTGCCAGATATGAAAGCAACGAAAAAAGTACATTGAGGAAAAAAAGGCAGTACACTCATAAAAAAAAGTTAGTACAAAAGTCTGTTAAACGCGTTCTAATTCAATTGAACTAATTTTTCCTGTTGTTTTCGTTTAAATCCGTTGTTTAGCTAAAGTTGTTAGTTATCAAATTTCACCACAAAAACATATTCTGCTGTACTTAAACTAATTTTTCCTCCTGATATTTAGTTATTTTTTTATAAATGATTTTGACAATGTTATCAGCTAATATAAATAAATTTATTGGCAACTTTTTAATATTTGTGTTTTCAAAAGAAAACGCTAGTGTATAGTGATTGACGGTGCTTGATGGTGAAGTGTGTATTGGTGAGTTTGCCGACCAATACAAATTAGAAAATTTCTAGTAAGTGTATTTTAATGTGTGTGATGAGTCATCACTGATGACGCTTACCAATGCAAATAAAAATAACATGCGCTTGTTTAGAAAGTTCTAGTAAATAAAATAATATGATAAGAGCATGTTTTCTTTTGTTTCTGTTAGTCAGCAAAGGAACGCAAAAGAAAACGGAGGTATACTGGACATTAACATTTCGCAGTTAAAATTGTATTTAAAAAATAAAATAATAGAGGTTTGTTTTATAATATAAACTATATTTAAGGGAATACTATTAAATATGTTATTTTTTTTTTCTTTTATTTCAGCCCTTTTACATATTCATCTAAATTCGACCCGCAGGTAGACGAAAAAAGGGAACCAAATAATACAACTCCAGCGGAAGTTTAACATATTGACAAGAAAATAAAAGTGCAAATAGTGTTTTTGGATTGTGTAATTTATTTGAAAATAAAATTAACAATATTTACATTAATTTGTTTTTATTCAATTAATAACAAAAAGTGATTGCAATTTTAGCAGCATGTTTTGCAGATTTCAACTGACCCACTTTTATTTCTATTAAACGAAAATTCTTCTAAATTTTTGAATGTTAACTAAATTTTTTACCTGTTTATAACCAACTAAAATTTAGCAGAAAACATGTGCTGATTTCAGCTGAGTAATTTTCATTTCCATTAAACAACATTTCTTATAAATTATTGTATTTGAACTAACTTTTTTACCTAAAATTTAGGTCACCTAAATTTAGCAGACCATGATTCTCAACATCATTGAAATTTCTGCTGGCGCAAATTCAGGTACTATTTCCTGTTATTTTAGCAGAATTTTTAACTATTTGTACGGGCTTTTTTTTATGAGTGTACAATTAGTGAAAAAGAAGTACACTTTTTTCATTAAAAATATAAAATTCAGTACATAAAAGTAACAATTTGTGTATTTAGAATTCATAACAAAATATGCCAATCACGTTTTATTAGAGATGTATTTCTATTTTATTAATATTAAGGCCTGGTATCTTATGTGATATTAAACAATAGCCGTTTTTTCTAATCACTTGGATTTAATAAATCCAAAAAGTATTTCTAAAGTGCTCAACAGATGGGGTTAGATTTTTCCTATTTTAAAAAAATTTTCTGTCCGACACTTCTTTCACCCTAATTTTTAATACCGAATTCGATGATGAAGGATTCTACTTTAACTTTTAATTTATAATTATATTTTACATAAAACAGCGATAAACAGTCTGCATTTTCAGTTTTATCAATTCAATTTATATTTTTACACAATTGAAAAATTCCATTGCAATATTTAATATTCACTAATTGGATTTAATTAAATTACTTACTGTAGAGTGAAAAATTGCCATTTCTATTTGAGCTATTTCTCCATGTCCAAGATGAAAAATATGTATTTGGTGAGGTGTAGTTTTTTTTCTAAACATATTTCATAAAAAAAAATTTAAGAAAAACCTTTTATTTGTTAGTTTTTCAATTTTTTTGTTTCTCTTTTAATTTTCATTCGAATTTTTTTCCGACATTATTTTAATAGGCTGTTTCTAGGGTTTGGGATTTCCCGGACTTTTTTATTTCCCGGGAATCCCGGGAAATGTTTTTGAACAAAATTGTTAATGAAAACCACCTATATAAATAATTTTTGTTAAAAAAAACACTATTTCAGTACAAATGCAGTCTGTGTAGTGAGAATTCAAAGTAAAAATATCAGAATGTTGAACATTTGATTTCACATAAATTAATCGCAGCACTGCCAAATGAATTGCATGATTCCAGCAGAAAGCACCTACTACTGGACTGTCGGAAACAAACCGTTTCATCACACTTGTCCCATTAGATATGGTGGCCACAATGTTATTTTCCAAAGACAATTAAAACTCTTCTAGTCTTATTTCTACAATTCTTCTTATTTCATCAGCATTACATCTTCGTGATATATAAACCAACCCCAGGTTATAAAATGAATTATTTACGTTAATACTTATGTTCAAATATCTCTTTTGTGATATTCTTGTCCATTCATTTAAGATTATAGTAAATCTACTATTGTTAGAAATATTGCTCAATATTTCTTTTATCGTGATATCTTTTACATGATTGTAGTAATTTAATATAATGTTCTTTACATCGGTTTCTTTTTTTCAATGCCAGGTTTTTATTATAAAAACTTTCTCGAATAAACGAAGACCTAGTTATGGTGCGGATTGACTGCGGCTAATTTGGATACCATTTTAGGAAATGTTTGCCCTACCATAAAACCTTTAATGCCTATTCAGCTTACACCTTTTTTTTTTTTTTTTTTTTTTTGTGAACCAAATTTAGATGTCGGATAACCAAATTTAGATACTACCGTTAACCATTAGTCTTTTCTTTTCACATTTATTAATGAAAACGTTACTTATAAAATTATTGACCCTTAATATAAAGGAGTATTTTAAATTTAAAGTCGACTATTTTTAATCAAACGGTTTTGTTCATTTTGTGTATGAAAACCTTACAAAAATATTTATATTTTTAAATCAGAGACCCAAAATAACTGTTATATTTCTAAAAAAGTCACCACCCAAATTTATTTAATTATAATATTTCAATAATGCACTATATTTTATAAATCATATTGCATAAAAAAATCACAAAGTTTGGCAAAGATTTTAATTTTTTCAATTTTTATATTTTACTCTATAAATTTCTGTTGTTTTTTGATTTTTATTTTAAAACTTTTTATAAAAGTTACAGAATGATTTTTTTGAAAAAATTAAGCACTAACTTTTTTATTTGATAATAAAATAAAAATTAAAAATTGACCTAAATTGAATGCCGGAAGTTGCTGGAATATACATATTTACTCACTTTAAATCATTGTTCAATCTTTTATTAACACTAGTTGACATCATCAGGATATTATAATTGGTGAAGTCATTGGTTCCATGGCTTTTGATTTATATTCTTAATTGTTATTTTTTGATAAAGAAAAAAAATCACAAAATAACTTTTATTATTTTTGAAAAAATAAAAATCGTGTTTGGATTGTTTTTGTTTGAATTAAAAATATAAATCAAACAGAGCAAATAAACAGAAAATTAAAAATACTCAAACAGGAAATAATTGTAAAACAATCACTTTTTTGAATAAAAGTTATAACTGTTACGTCCCTGTTTTAAATATTTTGATTGGTTGAAAATAAATTAACCAATCAGAATGCTCCAAAAATAAACCAAGTCAAGGTATACTGCCACCCAATATTTTAACTAAAGTCGACTTTACCTAAACTATACATTTGAAAAATTTAGATAGTAAGGGCGATTATTTGTAAAAACAAAGCTTTTTTTTCATATTTCTTTTAAACATTTTACCAAGTTTTTAGGCTTTACTAATTAAATTTTGAATAAGTTATGCGAAAAATCTTTATTAGTTGAAATGCTCCTAATTACTTGGCAAAGATTTTATTTGTGTGTTAAATAAATGTATTCCCTTTTAAAAGATTTTAACAATGAAATTTTTGTTTTGGTATTTAAAATGTTTTATATGACTAAAATTAAAAAATCCTATTCGAAACAAAAACAATTTAAAAAATTTAATATTTTTAAAATTTCCCGTTTTCCCGGGAAAAATATATTATTTTCCCGGGAATTCCCGGCAAACTTTTCCCGGGATTTCCCGGGAATTCCCGCCCGGGATTTCCCGAACCCCAAACCCTAGCTGTTTCATATATTTGTGCTTTTATTGTGGATTTATTAAATCCAGCTTTTTTTTGGATTTAATAAATCCATTTTTTGTGTGAAAAATTCTAAATCCAGGTGATTAAAAAACACGCTAAATGATTAAGAAGAAAATCATTGTTTAGCACTTAATTACAGTAACTCATCATATTTTAATCTCTGATTTTACTCTAAACATTGCTTAAATTTTCCACACTCCAATTATGTTAGTATTAACATTTTTTCTAATGTTGGTAACTTTTGAAAAAGGTTTACGTAGACCAATTAATTTGTAAATAAACACCGTACAACATCTTTATTTTCCATCTAACTAAAGCCCCGTTTAGATTATCACACAAGTGTGTTATACATGTCAGAAATTTGTTGTATAACGAAAATGTATAATAGTGTGAACACTGTTCGTTACACACATGTCAAAATGGTTGCACACATTTTAAAATACGGTCACACTTTTTTGACAAGATTTATTTTTTGAAATATTTCATAAAGTTACCACTTGTCTCAACACAAGTGTTGTGTTATTCACAAATAAATGTTAAACAAAGATTAAAAACAACTAGTGGTGAAAAAAAGTAATAATAGAAGAAAAAATAACTCTTTTAATTTATTTGTTGTGTGTGTCAATAACAGTCTGAACACTGAAAAGATTTTCTTTTATACTTTTTTGACAACCAGACAATTTCAGCATACTTTTTGTCATACTTGTGTGAAGAAAAGTATATGCACTTGTGCGATAATGTGAACGGGGCTTTATATGAACATCTTTAGTAACTTACACATATATCTTCTCTAAAAATACCAATTGGAATTAAGAAAATATTTGGGGGAAATTTTAATAATATGACATAATATTGGATTCTGTACGAATTGTTTGTTAGAATCGGTCATAATTTTGATCTTTATTTAGCACAAAGAAACCATGATTCGTGGAAGGAAAATTTAACCAAAAAATGTGTTTAAGGTGTCTCACAATAATTTTTTTAATTATGCCGTTTTTAATAACAAATAATTTAAATTTTCGAATTTTCTGGAATAATATGAGCTATATAAAGGTATAAGGGCAGTGTCACACGTTCAATATATATTGTGATATTTGGATCGCGATCCATTTTAATGGATTGATTGATCGCGCGTGTATGCTACATGTGCATTATTTATCGCGTCAGTATTTACATTATTTTTGTGCTGTGCTGGTCGTTTATTAACAAATGTCGCGAGAAAACAAAAAAAAAGAAAGTCTGTTTAGCTATTTTGCTTGCTTTTTTATTGAAGAAATGTGTTATAAATGTTTTATCTTTTTTGTTTGCACTGCGTATTTTATTTCATTTGTTTTATTTTCTTTATTCTTTCACTTTTTACTATTGTATCGCGAATTGATATCATGAACTATGCTACACGTTCAATATTTATCGCGTGATCCGCGATCCGTGATCTGGATGTCTTTCACTTTTTCCTATTGTATCGCGAATTGATATCACGAACTATGCTACACGTTCAATATTTATCGCGTGATCCGCGATCTGGATTTCAGAATATTGGGCTATTCTGCGATATGGATCGCGATCCATCAATACTGCATGCTACACTTTCAATAAATATCGCGATACTGGATCGCGGTCAATATATATTGAACGTGTGACACTGCCCTAAGACATACTTCACGCGCTCCTGCAATATCTTAAATTGCAGTTAATGAGTATAGTTTTTTATTAAATTTTTTCTTATTTTGCTTATTTATTGAACCAATTTTTACTATTTAATAAAATTTAACCATAAAACTTAATCTACCACATTCTATTAAAAATAGTTGAAATGTCGGACAGAGTCAGTTAACCGAGGTTAAGATTTATGCATACTGCTTAGATTCTATTGTAGTTGTTTAGACCAGTTAAATATTTCCTGCAGTACAATTTTTATGTACGGCGTATATTTTTTCCTCCGAGGAATATTTTTGGATTCATATTTTTTATTTTCCACAAAATTAGGAAATTCTAATTTTTTTAATTAACACAAAATTTCACAGACATGACTCTTCAGAAGATTTTTGCTTTTTATACAAAATTGTTGGAAGATATCTTAAAAATAGAATCAAGAAAATCAAGCGTTTAAATTTCGCGGTTTGTAAAAATTTACTGCTTTGGGAGATGTCACTGTATGTGTATATTAAATTTGATCCAGATATATTTACCTAAACGAATAACAAATAATATAGAGGCATAGTTATTTTACTTTTCCTTTGAACCTAGTTTTCTAATAAATTCTGACTACAAAATTTGTATTGAATGTATCAAAAACATCAAAAATCATCTTGTCCTTCATAAATATTTTTAATAACACCTTCCTGGACTAAAAACAAATTTATAATTATACACACTTACCCAATGAAAAAAATTAAGATATGCATGTAGCATGCAAAAAGACACTTCTTATTTGAGGCATTTAGCGATTGATGATTTTTAAAACAACAATTTGGGCATCTATTTTATAATTTTATGACCCCGTATCATGCGAAAAATTCAATAAAAAACTCTTATTTCGCGAGTTTCCAAACTTTTTTTATTTTCTTTTATTTCTTATTCGTATTGTCAAATGAAAATATCTAAAATTAACAAATCATTGATTAAATTTTTGTAAGTTACCGATATTATTTTAAGTAAGTTTAAGGACTAATCTGTGATCTCTAAATCAATGATTAAAGTAAACTAAGCATTGGAGATAAGATACCAGCCCTTAACTTCATTGACAAATATCGCGGCTGTGTTGATTTGTTGAGCGTTTATCCATATGATGATTTTTTTTAATGGCCAAGAGTCTACTTAACATAAAATCACAACCTTCAAGAATTTTCGATATTTTTCTTATGTGCTCATTAAAAACCATGTTCTTAAAGCAATTCTCATTTTGTAGTCCGTATCATTTTTACTAAAGTTAGTGTTTTCGTTGTTTTAGGATAATACGTAAACTAGAAATATTCGTGATCAATATTTTTTATCATAGTTGCAAATTCTTTGTATATATCCAAAAATATTTCAAAAACAATTCGGAATTTCAACCAAAATTAAAATTTTTTTATATCAAAAAATGGAGTTTATGTTAATGTTTGTCAGTTCATTTTTAAGCAAATAAAATCAATTTTTATATAAATAAAAAAAACTATTAAAATTGAAGTTGATATTTTGATTTGCTTTTGAAATATTTTATTACATATCTTTGATACAAATTGTTTTTTTTTGATATTTATTGTTCCTTACTCAATGTTCAGGAATTTAAAAAAATAAAAATTTTCCTGATAGTGTTATTATCAAATAAGGAACATTTTACTATTATTTGATGTTTTTAACAAAAAAAAGTACAAAAAGAAGTACACAGGTTAAAAAAAACGTACATTTGCGTACTTCTTTGGGAGTTATGCAGAAAGCAGTACAATCAGTAAAAAAAAAGTACGCGTACTGCTGAAAACAGTACGTCTGGCTAGCCTAGCTACACAGAAAAAAGTATCACAAAATAATTTTAAGTATTTAAAAAAAATTGTTGGCTTTTTACTTAGATATCTAACAAATTTTTTATTAAATGTTTGTAAATTGTATCAAAAATATCAAAAAAATGAATTTTTTGAAACAAAAAAAAAAACAAATCATTTATTTTTTGTTTTCAATTGCTCAAATGTTTGTAAATTGTAACAAAAATTTCAAAAAAGTATTTTTTTTTGTCAATACGACAACATAAAGCGAATAATTGTTTTAATATAACAAACTCGTTGTTGAATTTATTTTTTTATTTTTAACAAATACAAACAAGTTACAAAAAAAAATTCTTGTATTTACAAAACACATTGTTAAAAAAAATTGATTTTATTTTTAACAAATTACAAAAAAGTTACAAAAAGGGATTTGTATATACAAATTCCATTGTTGGTGCCTTTTTAAAAAATTTTTTGTTTGTTTATGCAAAAAAGGTGTTTAACATTACAAACAGAATTTTGAAAATTTTTTCTGTGTACATTTAACTCAACTGTCAGTGAAATATATAATTAATTTAATTTAAAAGCACAATTTGTTTTGTTTTTTTGATTTTTATTAAAAATTAAAATTTATTTTTTCTATTTGCATTGTTTTCATTTCTTATGTTATCTCTATATGTGACGCGCAAAATAGAAAGGGACCTAAGGATAGAAAGGGACCTAAGATCAGGAGAGCATGGGATCGGTCTCATTCTATGCTCAGATGTTGTCCACAAAAAAAAATTGAATTTTTTACCCTTAGGTCCCTTTCTCTATGCGCTGTCACATATATAAAAGAATAACGTGACTGACTGAACATCGCCCAGCCCAAACCGCTGAAGCTAGGAAGTTGAAATTTGGTATGTAGGTTCCTCTTTCGGCGTAGACGTCCGCTAAGACGGGATTTTTGGAAATTCCTACCGGAACGGGCAAAGAGGGGGAAAGTCTCCCCCTTGACGTCCTGCCAAAACCCCTTTGGCTAGAAAGCCTGCCCAAACCGCTGGAGGTAGGAAGTTGAAATTTGGTATAAAGGTTCCTCCACTATCGTAGACATCCACCAAGACGGGATTTTTGGAAATTTTTACAGGGAGGGGCAAAAAGGGGAAAAGTCTCCCCCTTGACGACCTGCTCAAACTGCTATGAAGTTGAAATTTGGTATGTAGGTTCCTCGACCGGTGTAGACTTCCGTTGAGACGGCATTTTTAGAAATTCTTATCGGAAGGGGCAAAAAGGGGATAAAAAAAGTACCTTTTTCCAAAAAAGTACCTTTTTCCAAAAAAAGTAACTTTTTCCAAAAAAAAGTACCTTTTTCCAAAAAAAGTACCTTTTTCCAAAAAAAGTACCTTTTTCCAAAAAAAGTACCTTTTTCCAAAAAAGTACCTTTTTCCAAAAAAAGTACCTTTTTCCAAAAAAAGTACCTTTTTCCAAAAAATGTACCTTTTTCCAAAAAAAGTACCTTTTTCCAAAAAAAGTACCTTTTTCCAAAAAAAGTACCTTTTTCCAAAAGAAGTACCTTTTTTCAACAAAAGTACCTTTTTCCAAAAAAAGTACCTTTTTCCAAAAAAAAATTCCTTTTTCTAAAAAATTTACCTTTTTCCAAAAAAAAGTACCTTATCCAAAAAAAGTACCTTTTTACAAAAAAAATACATTTTTCCTAAAAAATACCTTTTTCAAGAAAAGTACCTTTCCCAAAAAAAGGACCTTTTTCCAAAAAAAATACATTTTTCCTAAAAATAACTTTTTCAAAAAAAGTACCATCTTCCAATAAAGTACTTTGTAAAAAGAAAGTATCTTTTTCCAAAAAATTTCGCTTTTTCCAAAAAATTCCATTTAAAAAAATATAATTTCACAAAAAGTACTTTTTTTCCTCCCCCCACGGGTATCTCCACTAAAACAAGGTTTCTTGATATTCGGCATAGATGTCCGCTAAGACGGGAACGGGCGAAAAGTCTCCCCATAGACGGTCTCACAAATTGGAAAAGTGTCCCCTTAACTGCCTGCCCAAACCACTGGCGGTAAGAAGTTGAAATTTGGTATAAAGGTTCCTCCACTGTAGTAGACATCGACTAAGTTTGTATTTTTGGAATTCCCTACAGGATATCCCAAAAGGGGAGGGAGATAAGGGGAAAAGTATTCTCCTTGACGGCCTGCCCAATCCCTCCTGGCCAACCTTAAATTTTAAATATGTATTCCCTGGAGTAGGACTAACTCACCGGCAACGTAATATTTATATTTTGGAACAGAAACATAGTAAAAATGGGGGTTGTCCCAATAACGGCCTGCCCAAATCGCTGAGGCAATGAAGTTGAAATTTGGTATGAATGTTCCTCATCCATCGCAGACAGCCGCGAAGATGTAATTTTTGTAAATTCCTAAAGGGAGGGGCAAAAAGAAGAAAGCCTCCCCTTGGTGGCCTGTAAAAACCCCTTCGGCTAGAAACCTGAAATTTAAAATGTGGGTGCCTGGAGTAAGGGCTAACTTATTAGAAAGATACTATTTTGAATTTTGGACAGGGTCGTTATAAAATAGGGGCTCAAAAAGGGAAAGTGGCCCCTTAATGCCCTGTCCAAACTGCTGGAACTAGGAAGCTGAAATTCGGTACTTAGGTTCCTCTGCCAGCCTAATTCCAACCGGGAGGGACAAAAAGAGAAAAAGTGTCCCACTTGACAGCCTGCTCAAACTGCTGGAACTAGGAAGCTGAAATTCCCTTTCGATGGATTTTCGGAAATTCCTGCCGAGAGGGGCACAAATAGTAAAAGTTGACTAGAATCCTGAAATGTAAAACATATGTTCCTTGGAGTATGGGCTCACTTATCGGGAAGGTGCTTTGTGGAATTTTGGACAGGGACATTGCAAAAATGGGGATTAATGAAGCGAAAAGTGCCTTTTAAAGGCCTGCCCAAACTGCTGGAGGTAGGAAGTTGAAATTTGGTATTAAAGTTCCTCCTCTATTTTAGACATCCGCTAAGATGAGATTTTTGGAAATTTCCACAGGTAGGGTCAAAAACAGGAAAATTCTCCCCCTTAACGGCCTGGCCAAACTGCTGGAACTAGAAGGCTTAAATTCGGTATTTGGGTTCCTTCTCCAACGTAGACGTCCCCTAAGACGGTATTTTTGGAAACTCATACCGGGAGGGGTAAAAAGGGAAAAAGCTTCCCCCTTGCCGAGTTGGCCAAACTGCTGGATATAGAGACCTAAAATTATGTATGAAGTAGGTTCCTCCTCCAATGCAGACGTTCTCGGAATTTTTGGAAATTCCTACCGGGAGGGGTAAACACGGAATAATTCTCCCCCTTGATGGCCTAAGCGAACCCTTCGGCTAGAAACCCGTAATCTATAATATGTTTTCCTTGGAGTAGGGCTAACTTATCGACAAGGCATTTTTAGGACTCTTCACAGTAACGTGGTAAAAATGGTGGCTCAAAAGGGGAAATTCCCCCCCCCCCTGAACATCTGCGTCTTTAGCTAGAAACCTAAAATTAAAAGAACGAGTGTATATGGAACACTAATATTAAGAAACTAAATAGGAAACGAGTGGAATTGAAACACTACACAAGTGGAACGAAATGGATATAAACGTTGAACGAGTGAAATTGAAATTATAGACAATGGAAATGGATTGGAAAAGGGAACGAAAAGGAATGGACTATAGAACGAAATGGAATGAGGAGCGAGATGGCATAGAATGGGGAACGAGTGGAATTGAAACACTGCAGTTAAAAGAGGAATGTAACGGAGCAAGTGCAAAGAAATGGAATGGAAAGAGAAGCGACTAATATCAATATTGATACACAAGACAGTAGGAACTAAATGAATGAAACGGGGAACGAGTGGAATTGGAATAACAGAAAATGGGAACGAAATGCAATGGAATGGTGAACGAAATGGAATCTTGGAAGGAGTTGCATTGGAACACTGAAATTGTTAAAAAAAAATGGAATGGAATTTGAATGACCCAAACTGCCGGAGTTTGGTACTTGAAATTTCGCATGCGATTGAGGCAGATTATATATATTTGGGATTTTTACTGGGAGTAACAAAAAGGGGTGAAGAACCCCTTTTAATCACCTATTCAAACACCATCCACGGAATATGAAACTTATGTAGCATTGAAACATACTCTCCAAAAAGTTCTAAAGAAAAAAAACCTTAGAAAAAGAATGGAACTTATATATTCTGATATTTAAACTGCAGGTAACGAAACACCGGTGGAAGAAACCGACGCAGTAAATTTTCCAACTGAATTTGTGAATTTACTTGAATTGCCAGGTCTACCTTTACATAAACTGGAATTAAAAAAACTTCAATGCACGCTAGCAACGTAGATACGTAGCTTTGCCCGCTATCTTTAATATTATAAATTGCTTGCCATTTATTTTCATTCAAAAGACAAATGAACAAAACTACTTACGGGTCTATCTACCTATGTTCGCACTTTACCAAATTAGCTTGACATACACACGTATATTGCAATTTGTAATGGATTCATTAATAACAATCCACTTTCATGAGAAAAAAATATCAAATATTTATTTATTTTAAACCCAGAATTATTTATTTGTGGTGGCTGGGTGAAGGCTTTTATTATAAAAACTGTACTTTAAATAAACAAAGCGAATTTAAAAAAATGGTGGGGGGCGCGGCCCCCCCCCCCACCCAACCACGAATACGACTTATCTACGCCGATGGCTTGAACAACAGACAATTAGTTGTTACATGCCCACGTGTTGGTATACTTTATGATTTATATTTATATAAAAACGAGTAAAAAGGTTAAAATCGGGCATGCCGACTATACAATACCCTACACCAGTCTGGTTAAAAGCCAACTAATGTTTGGATCCGAAATTCGAATGGGTTAAAATGGGACTTGTGTCAAAATTTTCTATAATGTGAGTCAGCGAACCAAATTTCATTAAAATATCTTAATATTTGCGACCTGCAGTTTGTAACAAAGCCAATTTTGGGGGGACCCTTACATGGGCACTAGGTCTAAACATGGACCAGTGTTAACCAAAATCAATAGGCTTCGTCCTTGGGCTGATATAAATCGGTGTACCAAATTTTATCAAAATATCTTAGTATTTGCGACCTGCAGCGTATAAACATACAATTTTGGGGGGACCCTTAGATGGGCACTAGGTCTAAACATGGACCGATGTTCACCAAAATCAATAGGCTTCGTCCTTGGGCCAACATAGGTCTGTGCACCATATTTCATCAAAATATCTTAATATTTGCGACCTGCAGCGTATAAACAATATAATTATGGGGGGACCCTTATATGGGCACTAGGTCTAAACATGGGCCGGTGTTAACCAAAATCAATAGGCTGCGTCCTTGGGCTGACATAGGTCGGTGTACCAAATTTCATCAAAATATCTTAATATTTGCGACCTGCAGCGTATAAACTATATAATTTTGGGGGGACCATTATATGGGCACTAGGTCTAAACATGGACCGATTTTAACCAAAATCAATAGGCTTCGTCCTTGGGCGGACAGACGGACATCGTTAAATCGAAATAAAAAACAATTCTAAGTCGATCGGTATACTATAAGGTGGGTCTGGGACCAATATTTTTTAGTGTTACAAACATCAGCACAAACTTATAATACCTTGACCACATAGTGGTGTAGGGTATAATGAAGAGACAAAAAATAGTGTTTGTACTTAAACATTGTAATAAATTTACCTTAACAATTATTTTACCTTAGCAACAAATATTTTGTTTTATTTTATATAAAAGAAGTTTAATTCTAACCTTTAAGGCACGCTAACAACATAGCGGGCTGCGCCCGCTAGTAGAGTTATAAAAATATTAATTATTTGGGAACTGAGTATTCAGTACCGTGTTCTTTTGTCCGAGTACTCAATGCCCAAACGAAACTCCTTAGTACATTCAAAGTTGTATTTTTCCAAATATATGCGTAATTTTGCCATGACAATACATCTATATGTAAATGCAACTCGTTTAGAAAAGAAATATGAAAAATGGAGTATAGAGTAGTATCGAGTACTCAGCTAAACAAGTATTGAGTACTCAAAAAGCATTCTCAAACCCTGACTTTTAAGAGATAATTGACGGGGTTTATAAATTATCTTGTCAAATTGAAGTGATTATTGATAGAAAATTTGTATGGAGAATCTCAAGATAATACATGAAATAATGCAATAATCATCAAGATAACTGAAACCTCGGTCATGTGAATGGGGTATTAGGTATCTTATATGCATTTTTTAGTTGATTTTACACTTTTTATTTTTTGCGTGCACGGAACCATCAAGCCAAGCTGAACAGCATGATTGATCGTCTCTAGGCCCCTTAACAAATAGGCTACGTTCATAAATGCAGTAGTTAGGCATCACTGCGGCATAATAAAAGTAAAATGTTCAAAAATGCATCCCTGTACAGTACTGATTTACGTCAAACGTTTTTTTATGCAAAAAATTGGCAGTGCTGCCGCAAATTTCTGCAACTATCGCATCATTTTAATTTCTGATGCAACGGTGCGCGTTCTAAATTTTTATGTTAAAATCATTTAATACAAAAAGAAAACTAAACGTTGGTGCATAATTGAAGAGTTAAATTTCTTAATACAAATTTAAATAATGTTAATGTTAATACAAATTTAAATAATGTTTTTAGCATTTTTTGAACTTTTAAAAATCAAAAGTCATTTCATCTTTCTTTTATTTTTTATTTTGACAAAAAATTTTCATTTTTACCATCAAGACTTTCAATAATATTTGTTAATGTTATTGCGAACATGTTTTTTATTTTTTGCAAAACGTTCTAAAAAGCAAACTCTGTGCAGTTGAATGGAACTTATATATTCTGATATTTAAACTGCAGGTAACGAAACACCGGTGGAAGAAACCGACGCAGTAAATTTTCCAACTGAATTTGTGAATTTACTTGAATTGCCAGGTCTACCTTTACATAAACTGGAATTAAAAAAACTTCAATGCACGCTAGCAACGTAGATACGTAGCTTTGCCCGCTATCTTTAATATTATAAATTGCTTGCCATTTATTTTCATTCAAAAGACAAATGAACAAAACTACTTACGGGTCTATCTACCTATGTTCGCACTTTACCAAATTAGCTTGACATACACACGTATATTGCAATTTGTAATGGATTCATTAATAACAATCCACTTTCATGAGAAAAAAATATCAAATATTTATTTATTTTAAACCCAGAATTATTTATTTGTGGTGGCTGGGTGAAGGCTTTTATTATAAAAACTGTACTTTAAATAAACAAAGCGAATTTAAAAAAATGGTGGGGGGCGCGGCCCCCCCCCCCACCCAACCACGAATACGACTTATCTACGCCGATGGCTTGAACAACAGACAATTAGTTGTTACATGCCCACGTGTTGGTATACTTTATGATTTATATTTATATAAAAACGAGTAAAAAGGTTAAAATCGGGCATGCCGACTATACAATACCCTACACCAGTCTGGTTAAAAGCCAACTAATGTTTGGATCCGAAATTCGAATGGGTTAAAATGGGACTTGTGTCAAAATTTTCTATAATGTGAGTCAGCGAACCAAATTTCATTAAAATATCTTAATATTTGCGACCTGCAGTTTGTAACAAAGCCAATTTTGGGGGGACCCTTACATGGGCACTAGGTCTAAACATGGACCAGTGTTAACCAAAATCAATAGGCTTCGTCCTTGGGCTGATATAAATCGGTGTACCAAATTTTATCAAAATATCTTAGTATTTGCGACCTGCAGCGTATAAACATACAATTTTGGGGGGACCCTTAGATGGGCACTAGGTCTAAACATGGACCGATGTTCACCAAAATCAATAGGCTTCGTCCTTGGGCCAACATAGGTCTGTGCACCATATTTCATCAAAATATCTTAATATTTGCGACCTGCAGCGTATAAACAATATAATTATGGGGGGACCCTTATATGGGCACTAGGTCTAAACATGGGCCGGTGTTAACCAAAATCAATAGGCTGCGTCCTTGGGCTGACATAGGTCGGTGTACCAAATTTCATCAAAATATCTTAATATTTGCGACCTGCAGCGTATAAACTATATAATTTTGGGGGGACCATTATATGGGCACTAGGTCTAAACATGGACCGATTTTAACCAAAATCAATAGGCTTCGTCCTTGGGCGGACAGACGGACATCGTTAAATCGAAATAAAAAACAATTCTAAGTCGATCGGTATACTGTAAGGTGGGTCTGGGACCAATATTTTTTAGTGTTACAAACATCAGCACAAACTTATAATACCTTGACCACATAGTGGTGTAGGGTATAATGAAGAGACAAAAAATAGTGTTTGTACTTAAACATTGTAATAAATTTACCTTAACAATTATTTTACCTTAGCAACAAATATTTTGTTTTATTTTATATAAAAGAAGTTTAATTCTAACCTTTAAGGCACGCTAACAACATAGCGGGCTGCGCCCGCTAGTAGAGTTATAAAAATATTAATTATTTGGGAACTGAGTATTCAGTACCGTGTTCTTTTGTCCGAGTACTCAATGCCCAAACGAAACTCCTTAGTACATTCAAAGTTGTATTTTTCCAAATATATGCGTAATTTTGCCATGACAATACATCTATATGTAAATGCAACTCGTTTAGAAAAGAAATATGAAAAATGGAGTATAGAGTAGTATCGAGTACTCAGCTAAACAAGTATTGAGTACTCAAAAAGCATTCTCAAACCCTGACTTTTAAGAGATAATTGACGGGGTTTATAAATTATCTTGTCAAATTGAAGTGATTATTGATAGAAAATTTGTATGGAGAATCTCAAGATAATACATGAAATAATGCAATAATCATCAAGATAACTGAAACCTCGGTCATGTGAATGGGGTATTAGGTATCTTATATGCATTTTTTAGTTGATTTTACACTTTTTATTTTTTGCGTGCACGGAACCATCAAGCCAAGCTGAACAGCATGATTGATCGTCTCTAGGCCCCTTAACAAATAGGCTACGTTCATAAATGCAGTAGTTAGGCATCACTGCGGCATAATAAAAGTAAAATGTTCAAAAATGCATCCCTGTACAGTACTGATTTACGTCAAACGATTTTTTATGCAAAAAATTGGCAGTGCTGCCGCAAATTTCTGCAACTATCGCATCATTTTAATTTCTGATGCAACGGTGCGCGTTCTAAATTTTTATGTTAAAATCATTTAATACAAAAAGAAAACTAAACGTTGGTGCATAATTGAAGAGTTAAATTTCTTAATACAAATTTAAATAATGTTAATGTTAATACAAATTTAAATAATGTTTTTAGCATTTTTTGAACTTTTAAAAATCAAAAGTCATTTCATCTTTCTTTTATTTTTTATTTTGACAAAAAATTTTCATTTTTACCATCAAGACTTTCAATAATATTTGTTAATGTTATTGCGAACATGTTTTTTATTTTTTGCAAAACGTTCTAAAAAGCAAACTCTGTGCAGTTGAATGCAACTTATATATTCTGATATTTAAACTGCAGGTAACGAAACACCGGTGGAAGAAACCGACGCAGTAAATTTTCCAACTGAATTTGTGAATTTACTTGAATTGCCAGGTCTACCTTTACATAAACTGGAATTAAAAAAACTTCAATGCACGCTAGCAACGTAGATACGTAGCTTTGCCCGCTATCTTTAATATTATAAATTGCTTGCCATTTATTTTCATTCAAAAGACAAATGAACAAAACTACTTACGGGTCTATCTACCTATGTTCGCACTTTACCAAATTAGCTTGACATACACACGTATATTGCAATTTGTAATGGATTCATTAATAACAATCCACTTTCATGAGAAAAAAATATCAAATATTTATTTATTTTAAACCCAGAATTATTTATTTGTGGTGGCTGGGTGAAGGCTTTTATTATAAAAACTGTACTTTAAATAAACAAAGCGAATTTAAAAAAATGGTGGGGGGCGCGGCCCCCCCCCCACCCAACCACGAATACGACTTATCTACGCCGATGGCTTGAACAACAGACAATTAGTTGTTACATGCCCACGTGTTGGTATACTTTATGATTTATATTTATATAAAAACGAGTAAAAAGGTTAAAATCGGGCATGCCGACTATACAATACCCTACACCAGTCTGGTTAAAAGCCAACTAATGTTTGGATCCGAAATTCGAATGGGTTAAAATGGGACTTGTGTCAAAATTTTCTATAATGTGAGTCAGCGAACCAAATTTCATTAAAATATCTTAATATTTGCGACCTGCAGTTTGTAACAAAGCCAATTTTGGGGGGACCCTTACATGGGCACTAGGTCTAAACATGGACCAGTGAAAACCAAAATCAATAGGCTTCGTCCTTGGGCTGATATAAATCGGTGTACCAAATTTTATCAAAATATCTTAGTATTTGCGACCTGCAGCGTATAAACATACAATTTTGGGGGGACCCTTAGATGGGCACTAGGTCTAAACATGGACCGATGTTCACCAAAATCAATAGGCTTCGTCCTTGGGCCAACATAGGTCTGTGCACCATATTTCATCAAAATATCTTAATATTTGCGACCTGCAGCGTATAAACAATATAATTATGGGGGGACCCTTATATGGGCACTAGGTCTAAACATGGGCCGGTGTTAACCAAAATCAATAGGCTGCGTCCTTGGGCTGACATAGGTCGGTGTACCAAATTTCATCAAAATATCTTAATATTTGCGACCTGCAGCGTATAAACTATATAATTTTGGGGGGACCATTATATGGGCACTAGGTCTAAACATGGACCGATTTTAACCAAAATCAATAGGCTTCGTCCTTGGGCGGACAGACGGACATCGTTAAATCGAAATAAAAAACAATTCTAAGTCGATCGGTATACTATAAGGTGGGTCTGGGACCAATATTTTTTAGTGTTACAAACATCAGCACAAACTTATAATACCTTGACCACATAGTGGTGTAGGGTATAATGAAGAGACAAAAAATAGTGTTTGTACTTAAACATTGTAATAAATTTACCTTAACAATTATTTTACCTTAGCAACAAATATTTTGTTTTATTTTATATAAAAGAAGTTTAATTCTAACCTTTAAGGCACGCTAACAACATAGCGGGCTGCGCCCGCTAGTAGAGTTATAAAAATATTAATTATTTGGGAACTGAGTATTCAGTACCGTGTTCTTTTGTCCGAGTACTCAATGCCCAAACGAAACTCCTTAGTACATTCAAAGTTGTATTTTTCCAAATATATGCGTAATTTTGCCATGACAATACATCTATATGTAAATGCAACTCGTTTAGAAAAGAAATATGAAAAATGGAATATAGAGTAGTATCGAGTACTCAGCTAAACAAGTATTGAGTACTCAAAAAGCATTCTCAAACCCTGACTTTTAAGAGATAATTGACGGGGTTTATAAATTATCTTGTCAAATTGAAGTGATTATTGATAGAAAATTTGTATGGAGAATCTCAAGATAATACATGAAATAATGCAATAATCATCAAGATAACTGAAACCTCGGTCATGTGAATGGGGTATTAGGTATCTTATATGCATTTTTTAGTTGATTTTACACTTTTTATTTTTTGCGTGCACGGAACCATCAAGCCAAGCTGAACAGCATGATTGATCGTCTCTAGGCCCCTTAACAAATAGGCTACGTTCATAAATGCAGTAGTTAGGCATCACTGCGGCATAATAAAAGTAAAATGTTCAAAAATGCATCCCTGTACAGTACTGATTTACGTCAAACGATTTTTTATGCAAAAAATTGGCAGTGCTGCCGCAAATTTCTGCAACTATCGCATCATTTTAATTTCTGATGCAACGGTGCGCGTTCTAAATTTTTATGTTAAAATCATTTAATACAAAAAGAAAACTAAACGTTGGTGCATAATTGAAGAGTTAAATTTCTTAATACAAATTTAAATAATGTTAATGTTAATACAAATTTAAATAATGTTTTTAGCATTTTTTGAACTTTTAAAAATCAAAAGTCATTTCATCTTTCTTTTATTTTTTATTTTGACAAAAAATTTTCATTTTTACCATCAAGACTTTCAATAATATTTGTTAATGTTATTGCGAACATGTTTTTTATTTTTTGCAAAACGTTCTAAAAAGCAAACTCTGTGCAGTTGAATGGAACTTATATATTCTGATATTTAAACTGCAGGTAACGAAACACCGGTGGAAGAAACCGACGCAGTAAATTTTCCAACTGAATTTGTGAATTTACTTGAATTGCCAGGTCTACCTTTACATAAACTGGAATTAAAAAAACTTCAATGCACGCTAGCAACGTAGATACGTAGCTTTGCCCGCTATCTTTAATATTATAAATTGCTTGCCATTTATTTTCATTCAAAAGACAAATGAACAAAACTACTTACGGGTCTATCTACCTATGTTCGCACTTTACCAAATTAGCTTGACATACACACGTATATTGCAATTTGTAATGGATTCATTAATAACAATCCACTTTCATGAGAAAAAAATATCAAATATTTATTTATTTTAAACCCAGAATTATTTATTTGTGGTGGCTGGGTGAAGGCTTTTATTATAAAAACTGTACTTTAAATAAACAAAGCGAATTTAAAAAAATGGTGGGGGGCGCGGCCCCCCCCCCCACCCAACCACGAATACGACTTATCTACGCCGATGGCTTGAACAACAGACAATTAGTTGTTACATGCCCACGTGTTGGTATACTTTATGATTTATATTTATATAAAAACGAGTAAAAAGGTTAAAATCGGGCATGCCGACTATACAATACCCTACACCAGTCTGGTTAAAAGCCAACTAATGTTTGGATCCGAAATTCGAATGGGTTAAAATGGGACTTGTGTCAAAATTTTCTATAATGTGAGTCAGCGAACCAAATTTCATTAAAATATCTTAATATTTGCGACCTGCAGTTTGTAACAAAGCCAATTTTGGGGGGACCCTTACATGGGCACTAGGTCTAAACATGGACCAGTGTTAACCAAAATCAATAGGCTTCGTCCTTGGGCTGATATAAATCGGTGTACCAAATTTTATCAAAATATCTTAGTATTTGTGACCTGCAGCGTATAAACATACAATTTTGGGGGGACCCTTAGATGGGCACTAGGTCTAAACATGGACCGATGTTCACCAAAATCAATAGGCTTCGTCCTTGGGCCAACATAGGTCTGTGCACCATATTTCATCAAAATATCTTAATATTTGCGACCTGCAGCGTATAAACAATATAATTATGGGGGGACCCTTATATGGGCACTAGGTCTAAACATGGGCCGGTGTTAACCAAAATCAATAGGCTGCGTCCTTGGGCTGACATAGGTCGGTGTACCAAATTTCATCAAAATATCTTAATATTTGCGACCTGCAGCGTATAAACTATATAATTTTGGGGGGACCATTATATGGGCACTAGGTCTAAACATGGACCGATTTTAACCAAAATCAATAGGCTTCGTCCTTGGGCGGACAGACGGACATCGTTAAATCGAAATAAAAAACAATTCTAAGTCGATCGGTATACTATAAGGTGGGTCTGGGACCAATATTTTTTAGTGTTACAAACATCAGCACAAACTTATAATACCTTGACCACATAGTGGTGTAGGGTATAATGAAGAGACAAAAAATAGTGTTTGTACTTAAACATTGTAATAAATTTACCTTAACAATTATTTTACCTTAGCAACAAATATTTTGTTTTATTTTATATAAAAGAAGTTTAATTCTAACCTTTAAGGCACGCTAACAACATAGCGGGCTGCGCCCGCTAGTAGAGTTATAAAAATATTAATTATTTGGGAACTGAGTATTCAGTACCGTGTTCTTTTGTCCGAGTACTCAATGCCCAAACGAAACTCCTTAGTACATTCAAAGTTGTATTTTTCCAAATATATGCGTAATTTTGCCATGACAATACATCTATATGTAAATGCAACTCGTTTAGAAAAGAAATATGAAAAATGGAGTATAGAGTAGTATCGAGTACTCAGCTAAACAAGTATTGAGTACTCAAAAAGCATTCTCAAACCCTGACTTTTAAGAGATAATTGACGGGGTTTATAAATTATCTTGTCAAATTGAAGTGATTATTGATAGAAAATTTGTATGGAGAATCTCAAGATAATACATGAAATAATGCAATAATCATCAAGATAACTGAAACCTCGGTCATGTGAATGGGGTATTAGGTATCTTATATGCATTTTTTAGTTGATTTTACACTTTTTATTTTTTGCGTGCACGGAACCATCAAGCCAAGCTGAACAGCATGATTGATCGTCTCTAGGCCCCTTAACAAATAGGCTACGTTCATAAATGCAGTAGTTAGGCATCACTGCGGCATAATAAAAGTAAAATGTTCAAAAATGCATCCCTGTACAGTATTGATTTACGTCAAACGTTTTTTTATGCAAAAAATTGGCAGTGCTGCCGCAAATTTCTGCAACTATCGCATCATTTTAATTTCTGATGCAACGGTGCGCGTTCTAAATTTTTATGTTAAAATCATTTAATACAAAAAGAAAACTAAACGTTGGTGCATAATTGAAGAGTTAAATTTCTTAATACAAATTTAAATAATGTTAATGTTAATACAAATTTAAATAATGTTTTTAGCATTTTTTGAACTTTTAAAAATCAAAAGTCATTTCATCTTTCTTTTATTTTTTATTTTGACAAAAAATTTTCATTTTTACCATCAAGACTTTCAATAATATTTGTTAATGTTATTGCGAACATGTTTTTTATTTTTTGCAAAACGTTCTAAAAAGCAAACTCTGTGCAGTTGTTGAGCAGTAGCAAAGCATCTGCAACATCTTATCACGCATCAGCAACAAAACTTGGCATAACTGCCGCAGTGTTGCACAAATTTACTGCATTTACGAACGTACCCATACAGAACGGCAGAAAATAGCTTTTGATTTCAGTGAACGTAACTTTTTGTTTTTGAATTCAGTGAACGTAGTTTTTTATTTTTCAATTCAGTGAACGTAATTTTTTTACAATTCACTGATTCAAAATGAAATTGAACGAATTCAGCGGTGAATTAATTCAATAAGAAATTAATTCACTTGATTTAATAAAAAGAACTATAGCAATTGAACTAATTCTTTGAACTTGTTTTTTGTTGACGCGTTCAGTTAAACGAATTCAGTGAATTGCTTAAGAAAAGGAATTCATTCAATTCTAAAGAAAATTGAATTTTATTGGTAGTGAATTCATTCAAAAACGAATTAATTCTTCAAAGCTCTGATATTACTTTGGTGAAGTCGCGACTCATAAAACAGTTGGCGGCGGCGACATTTCGACTTTGTGCCCCTCTACTTGGTTCTCTCATCACCAATGTAAGAGAATTTTCCGCAAGTGTAATAAAAATAAGAAGTGAAAAGTTTTACTTTTTAAATAATTGTAACCAAAAGATAAAAGAAGAGAAAAGAGTGATATTATTTATTATAAAATATTAATAGTTATTAAATAAAAATATAACAATTGCAAAAGAAATTATAATAATTCGCACATTTTATGCGAAGAAAAAAGAAAATATATACAGGGTGTGTTTTATTTTATGCGTGTATGTATGACTATGACACAAGTGTGTGAAGTAAAATCAAACACAATTTACAAAAAAAATAAATACTAATATTACAAATATATTTATAAAATAAATAAATTATCAATTAAAGTTTATTATTTAGCGATATAAATGCTAAATTGATATTATTTGACACGCAGTATTTATACTTTACCTATCTGCAAGTTGGCTGATTTTCTTCATCAAAACGTGTATAAGGTGCGTAGAGAACATTTTATAAAGTTCAGCCTACCTGACTGACTGTCAGTCTACCTGTCCGCCCGCCCACAAAAAAAAAATCACGCACAAAACAATGGTAAGTTTTTTAATTTGTGTTAACATTAATGTCACCAAAATTGAGTGTTTGGTTATTTCCACATTTATGTTTTGAATTTTAGTGTTGAAAAGCGAAAATATAATTACTGCAGGGGTCTCAGTCCGACCAGAGTACTCGTAATTGTTGGTTAAACTGCACTTAGTACCTTTGGGGCATAACTCGGGTTTGTTTCAAAGGAATAAGTTGAGTTTAGGGGCACAGCTCCGATTTTTTTGATTTTTTTTCTCCAGATAGTACTTTCTGGGCTGAATAGGAAAAAATTTTTTTTTGTCGGAGACTACTATTTTGGTTGTTATTTGGGGTCAAAGTTTAAACATGGATTTGCCCGTATCTTCACTATTTATTATCGGATTTGGACAATATGAGCACAATTGGAAATGTAAATGAAATGGATTTAATATGCCGTAAAAACTTTAATATTTATTAACCCAATACAAACTGGTTCCGTTTTTATGAATTTTTAGAGCGAGTTTTTCGAGAAAATCCTTTGAATATCAAATATGTGCTTATATAATGGTATGATTTGTTCACACAAGATTGTATGTAGTTAGCGCAGCTCAAATGAATAAACCGTTATTTATACAAAAGGTTTATATTACAAACCAAAAATTAATTTATTTAGAAAATAGTTTTTAAAAACAATTAGAAAAAATCTTATCTAAATTGAAGTATATATCATTGACGAAGTTTACAAAGAATATTTTAAAAACAAAAAAAGTGTTACAAAGTATTTGTATAGTGTTCCATTTTAACAAGTTAAATTGTCATACCAACACCCATTCTCAATTTAACTGGAATATAAACCCAATAGTTTCCTGAATTGTTTAATCTTAATTGAATGTAATGGTTTTGTTAAAATATCTGCTTCCATATACTCTGTCGGACAATACACAAGGTCTATAATTTCTTTATCTTTTAAATCTTTTATAAAGTAATATTTCCTTTCAATATGTTTGCTCCGTCGACTAAATCGCTCATTTTGTACCAATTTTAAATAACTTTGATTATCTTCATATATAACTACAGGCTTTGTTTGGTATGTATATTTCAAAATCATTCATTAATCTTCGCAGCCATATTGCTTCTTGAGCAGCTTCACATAAAGCAATATATTCTGCCTCTGTTGATGAGAGCGAGACACAATCTTGTTTTCTGCAACACCAAGATAAACATGACCCATTGTACTTGAAGACAAATCCACTATTCGATTTCCGATCTGTTTTATTCTGAGCCCAATCGGCATCAGCGAACCCATATAATCCCTTCATATTATCGCAAGTTAATATTAATTTTAAAGATATTGAACCCTTTAAATATTTAATCAATCTCTTTAGTTCATTCCAATCTCGATATGTAGGCTTGCTTACTTTTCTACTCAAAATTGAAACTGGCGTTGCAATATCTGGTCTTGTATTAACGCTAAGATAAAGCAAACTTTCTATTAGATGATGATAAATTTCATTGTTAGGCAAATAATCCCTTTGGGTATCTTCTTTAATATAACCAGTATCCATCGGAATTTTGGAGACTTTAGCATCCTCAACACCAGCATCTTTTACAAGATTTTTATTGTAGGTTTGTTTAGATGCCTACAAATGTCCTCAGTTCAACATCTTCACGAGGAAACGAAGGTCCTAACAGTAAAGGAACACTGCCAAATGCTCTCGAAGCAGTTCCTGCTGGGATGTCATCGGAGGAACCACCCGAATCACCATCTTACGGAAGCTGTCTTGACATCATACTGCTTGACCATCATCTGATTTTTACCAGCGACTGTCAAAAACATACGAAAAGTTGTTTGCCGAACTACTGGCGCAAAAACTTCGTCATAGTCCACACCATATTTTTGATTAAAGCCTTGCGCAACAAGTCTAGCTTTATATTTTATCACAGCACCATCTTCATTTGTTTTTAATTTGAAAACCCACTTACAACCAATGGGTTTACGACCAATCGGAATAGTTACCAATTCCCATGTGTTATTGCATTGTAAAGAATTTAACTCTTCTTGCATTGCCTTCAGCCATTGTTCCTTGTCATCTCTTTTCAATACTTCCTTGTATGATTTTGGTTCCAAAGATTCCGTTACTACATTTATTCGAAATCTTTAGGGAACTTTTCCTTTCGTGATTCTTGTGGACCTTCTTAATCTCGGTTGTTCATCACCACTTTCATTCCTTGGATCACAAACTTCATCTACAGATTCATGGATATCATTCGATGGCTCTTCCACATCTGTAATTGTTTTCGGAGATTCTGTACCTATTTCAGTATCGAAAAATTGTTCATCACTTAGAATTACTATGTCATTACGTAATAATTGTTCATTTAAGTTATCTTCATCATTATTCAGTAATTCATTATAATTTTGGCATGTCTTTGAAAATTTTCCAGAAGGTGCAAAAAGATCAACGTAAATTTCATTATTTTTATTTAAAATATTATTACAACCATTATCAGATATAATAATTTTATAATCTCTACGCATTATGACTTTATTTGTATTTTTATCTAAAAATCGAAATGCCTTTACCTGATCTGAATATCCAATAAAGTTCAGCTGTCGTGCTTTTTTATCTAACTTCTTTCTTTTTTCTTTAGGTATATAAACTAAAGCTTGATATCCAAATATCAAAAACTTGCTTAATGACGAAGGCTTACCTTCCCAAACATCTAATGGAATTGAATTTGTAGATCTTGTTAAAACACGATTTTGTATATATACAGCCGTAACAGCAGCTTCTCCCCAATAACACTTAGGCATACTAGCATCAATCAGCATGCAACGAATCATTTCAACCAAATATCCATTACGTCTTTCTGCTACACCATTTTGTTCAGGATTGTAGGGTACTGTAAATTGTCGTCTTATACCATGTTTCTCACAAAACGTATTTACCTCTGAGTTAACATATTCACCCCCATTATCAGATCGAATGACTAGGATATTTATTGAATTTGGATTTCATAACTTCACAGTACTCTTTCAATTTTGTGGGAACTTCTGATTTAAAATTCAGCAAATAAATTGTAACCAACTTACTATAATCGTCAATAAAAGTGACAAAGTATCTTTTACCACTAGGTGTATCCGTATCCATTGGTCCACATACGTCCCTATGAATAAGATCCATTACAGAGTTCGATTGTTGACTTGACAGCTTTGGGAATGGATTTCTAGATAATATTCCACCTCAAATTATTAAAAATGTCGTGGAAAGCATTCCTTCTCGCATAAAATCTGTTTTAAAGAACAAAGGACTTTCGATAAAATATTAAAGAAAGAATTTGCCGAAAATTTCAAATATGAACAATACTGGATAAAAGCGGTCACAATTTGCAATTATTTTTTTCATTAACTTCTTAATGATATACTCTACTGTATTTAAGTTTTTATTGAAGAAGAATGTTTTAGTTTTATGCTTTAAAAAAAATCATTTAAGTTTCTATAATAAAATAAAAATTATAACAAATTTCGAAAAATGTTGAATTAATATATCCACTTTAGTCCACTACTGTACATTGAATTTTTTTTTTTATACAGCTATGGACATAGAAATAGGACACTTCATACAAAATTATCTTCATGCATTTCTCTTAATAATTATACAGCAATAATTATATTTCTTTTCTATTATAGTAAACTGTCCAGGTAGAAATTGCCGACGTTACAACAAAAGTTGTGCTGGAATAGCACTGCCGGTACTACTTAAAACGTGCTTTGACAGTACTGTTTTCTGAAAATTAACGAGCTTTTTTTAGTCTACTAAAATTAACAATTTTATAAATTTTACGTATTTTTACATCTATTACACAATAATTTATGTAAGAGAGATATCACCATTCTTTTCTTGTGAAGTTTCGAAAGAATACATTTAAAATTTGTGATGTACACTAAGAGGACAGTAAAGTTCTCGCAAACTACTAAATTTGTTATTAAATGCACTGGGATAATACTAAAAAAATAAAATCCCAAGCCTGCGCCAACGTTGGGAAATAACTACGGCCAAGCGTTTATTGGTGTTATCATTTCGACAACATGCCAGAACAGTGAAAGTTAAAAATTCGACGCTTTGCCAGTACATGTACTACCGTCTCCGATACCGGGCCGACATTGTGCCGTTTGTATTTTTCTACCTGGGTGTAATCAAGTAGTCTCAGATTATATATAAAACTTTGCAATATTTAAAACATGCAAATATTTACAACAAAATTACTTTACTTTGTTCATATTTGACTTGAACAAGATAATAGGACACTTGCAATAATTGTCAAAATTTTACTCGATGCACTTAGTAATAATTTTCTTTTCATAATTTGCGTTTGAAATAAGTAAATAGGTATACCACGTATGTCTAACACATTCTCATGAGATACGTGCACTGACAGCGAATGTCAAAGAGTAAGATATGTATGTAATCTATGTTTTACGGGCAAAGTTGTAAGGGGTTAAAGTTATTTTTTTTTTGTAAATAAAAATTGAAAGAAAAAAAGTACTTAAATAGGAAAATAATTTTTTTTTGACATGCATTTTTTTGAGTTAATATATAAAAAACTTAAACTTTGACTTCCAATAACTTTGTTGTTTGATGGGTTAAGAGGTCGACAGCTATGGACATGGAAATAGGACACTTTTATGTGTTAAGAAACATAATTATTTATTTTGAAAAATAAAACAAAAATAAAATTTTTTATTTCATATACGGGAAGTGTTATTATTGATGATTGTAATTCATTCTTTATTTAAATAAAAATCCTTCAACTATTTTATATACAGTTGTGGCCAAGCATTTAAGTCCATTCAAGTTTTTATTCTAATTTTATTCTTGTTGCCTTTATTTTTAAAAAATCAATATAGTGGCTAAATTCGCCCCGAAAGGCAAGGAGATGGTTCAGAAAATTGTACAGAATTTTAACGTAACGTTTGTTTTTTCATTTTGTCACTTGTTTTAAGTAGACGTGGCTTTTAACGAAAAATTAGCGATATAAACCTCTTATCAAATTACATAGTAAAATTTAGGCAGTACTGATCGGTTCCATACAAACTGTATATTTTTGGAAATCCTATAAAATTTCCCTAAGTCTTGCATTATTTTTTTCTACAAATAGTCGCCAGACTTAAAAGTGAAGCACTTTAAATTTTTCTTTGTTTTTAGCGATTTTTAATAAAGTTAACAGCACTGAAATTTTAAAGTGAATAGTTTTATGCCTTTCTTACCACAATATAGCAAATCAGTCAAGATTTTTTTTACGTTATAGTAAAAAGCATTTCATGTTAAAATTTCAGTGTTGGTAATTTTCTTTTAAAATCGCTAAAAACAAAGAAAAATTTGGTCATGCTTAAAGTGCTGCAATTTTAAGTCTGGTGGAAAAAGTTTGCCGGGAATTCCCGGGAAAATAATATATTTTTCCCGGGAAAACGGGAAATTTTAAAAATATATTTTTTAAATTGTTTTTGTTTCGAATAGGATTTTTTAATTTTGGTCATAAAAAACATTTTAAATACCAAAACAAAAATTTCATTGTTAAAATCTTTTAAAAGGGAATACATTTATTTGACACACAAATAAAATCTTCGCCAAGTAATTAGGAGCATTTCAACCAATAAAGATTTTTCGCATAACTTATTAAAAATTTAAGTAGTAAAACCTAAAAACTTGGTAAAATGTTTAAAAGAAATATGAAAAAAAAGCTTTGTTTCTTACAAATAATAGCTCTTAATATCAAAATTTTTCAAATGTATAATTTAGGTAAAGTCGACTTTAGTTAAAATATTGGGTGGCAGTATACCTTGACTTGGTTTATTTTTGGAGCATTCTGATTGGTTAATTTATTTTCAACCAATCAAAATATTTGAAAATATAAATATTTTTGTAAGGTTTTCATACACAAAATGACCAAAACCGTTTGATTAAAAATAAAGTCGACTTTAAATTTAAAATACTCCTTTATATTAAGGGTCAATAATTTTATAAGTAACGTTTTCATTAATAAATGTGAAAAGAAAAGACTAATGGTTAACGGTGGTATATAAATTTGGTTATCCGACATCTAAATTTGGTTCACAAAAAAAAAAAAAAAATGATGGTCATGCAACTTCTCTTGAAGAAAACAATAACAAGAATAACGTTTCAGCTAAAATTAGCAAAGTACCCGAGGAAAAAAATGTAAGCTGAATAGGCATTAAAGGTTTTATGGTAGGGCAAGTATTTCGTGAAATGACAAAGACTTAAAATTTAAAGAACACATCGAATTTATATGTAGAAAAATTGGCAAAAAAATAGGATTTTTTAAACGAATAAGAAATAAAATTTCAATTATTACGGCTGTAAATATTTATAACGTAATGATTAAACCACACTTTGAATTCGGTTCCACAATTATATATTCATGGTGCACAAGACAACAAATAGAAAGATTACAAAAACTGCAGAACAAATCAATGCGTTCTATTTTAAAATGCAATCGGTATACGTCAATACAATATATGCTTAACACTCTAAAATGGCCTAATATACAACAACGTCTGGAGTTAAACACGCTAAATTTTATTCAAAAAATGAAGATGGGGAATGCACCGCAGTATTTATGTGAACAATTAAGATACGTTGGAGAACTACAACCATATGGTCTTAGAAAGATGATATTGTACTAGATAAATGTTAACATATCAGATTCTAATACTTTAATTCATAAGATATTGTATCTTGTTGTGTTAGAAAGGCAAATATTTAATAAAAATACAAAATACAAATACAAACGCGCAAAACTTTAGGATACAACGAGTAACAACGAATGCAATGCAACGATCCCTGTTTTATAAAGGTCTAAATTTATATAATATGTTACCTAACAATGTTAAAAGAGAATTAAATATAAATGTTTTTAGAAAGGAAAGTGCACAATTTGTAAAATATAATATACCACAGAGCTTTTAGCTAAATTTGTATTTAAAATTTAATAGGAATAATTTGTAAAGTATTTTAAATGCTACTAAATAAATAAATAAAATAAATAAATGTATCCAACTTAGCCGCAGTCAATCCGCACCATAACTAGATCTTCGTTTATTCGAGAAAGTTTTTATAATAAAAACCTGCCATTCCAAAAAAGTGAAACCGATGTAAAGAACATTATATTAAATTACTACAATCATGTAAAAGATATCATGATAAAAGAAATATCGAGCAATATTTCTAACGATAGGAGAGTTACTATAATCTTAGATGAATGGACAAGAATATCACAAGAGAGATATTTGAACATATGTATAAACGGAAATAATTCATTTTATAACCTGGGGTTGGTTTATATATCAGGAAGATGTAATGCTGATGAAATAAGAAGAATTGTAGAAATAAGACTAGAAGAGTTTTTTTATTTGTCTTTGGAAAATAACATTGTGGCTATCATATCTAATGGGCCAAGTGTGATGAAACGGTTTGTTTCCGACAGTCCAGTAGTAGGTGCTTTCTGCTGGAATCATGCAATTCATTTGGCAGTGTTGCTAGTAATTTATCTGAAATCAAATGTTCAACATTCTGATATTTTTTACTTTGAATTCTCACTAGACAGACTGCATTTGTACTGAAATAGTGTTTTTTTTAACAAAAATTACTTATATAGGTGGTTTTCAGTAACAATTTTGTTTAAAAATATTTCCCGGGGTTTTTTCATTCATTCCCGTTTCCCGGGAAATAAAAAAGTCCGGTAAATCCCAAACCCTAATCACGGGTTAACATATTATTGTCTATAAATATTACCACTTTTACAAAAAATCATTCTTGGGAAATTTTCATTGGAATTGAAATATAATTGGCATTACTTTATCTCAATGTCAATGCCAAAAAATTTCATCACCATTCAATGCCAATGAAATTTTTTTCAATTTGCATTGATGAAAAAAATGGCAATGAAATATACACATAATTGAAGAAAAAGCATTGTAATATAAAAAAATATAAGAAATACGCGAATTTTTAATTTTTTTTCTTAATTTATTCTTTTATTAAAACAAGATAACAAATACTTCTTTCATCAATTATAAATGGGGGTTTAGACATTGAACAATGCCAATTGAAAAAAATTTCAATTAATTGACACATTCAATAAACTGGTCCCAAGTATGTTTTTAAATACACATTTATTTTTTATTTATTAATTTTCATTTCATTTGCTCCTTTTTTACCTTTTTCCAGTCCACTAGTAATCTGCAAAAGTTTTGTTGATTTCAGAAAATTTTAGCAAACATTTTGTAGGTTTAACAGTTTTTTTTTGCTATTTTCATTTTACTATTATTTAGCAATTTTTTTGCTGATTTCAGCAAGTTAAATTGTTATTTGCAATTAACAAAAATTTAGCTCAAATATTACTATAATTCTGTAAATTTAACAGTTTTTTTTTTGCTATTTTTATTATACTATTATTCAGCATTTTTTTTTTGCTAATTTTAGCAGGTTAAATTGCTATTTGCAATTAACAACAATTTAGCTCAAATATTACTAAAATTCTGTAAATTTAACAGTTTTTTTTGCTGTTTTCATTTTATTAATATTTAGCGAACTGATTCTGCTAATATTAGCAGTTATTTCTGCAGCATCATTTTTAACTAATTTTTAGTAACTTTTTCTGCTATTTTTACGGACTTATTTGTATGAGTGTACTAGCCTTTTGGCACAGCCAGTAGTCGTCCAGCTATTATCACTCATTTAAGTGTTTAGCCATCAAATATTATATGTCTCGTTAGCTCAGTGGGTAGAGCAATCGTCTGCCAATCTGACGCCCTGGGTTCAAATCACGGCAGGACCAAAAAAAATACATATGAACTTTTTTTAATTTTATTTTGGAAAATATATTTCCAGACCACCTATTTATTAGTTTTGCCAGTGTTTTGCCAACGTTCAAGAATTTTGTTCCTCCAGTGCTTTTCCGTCGCTTTTTGAACAGCCGGTCCTTTTATCTAATGATGTTATCATTTTGGGAATGGGAAAGCACTTTTTGCCAGTACTTGTACCACCTGTTAAAGTGCTTTACCACCGCTTTCCCGTTTGTATTTTTCTGATTGGGAAAAGAAAATGTATTTCAGAGACCCTTCTTTTGATTTTCATTGTTTGCTGATCGGATATGTACTTCCGAATTTATTTGAGTTTCTATTTTCACCTCTAAAGCTCCACCCACAGGAAAGAAGGTGTGGCCGATTAAAAATATCATATTCTTTAAATAAGCTTAAAAAGTACAATATTGGGGGAAAAAAATTAGGGTCATCCCCGTAAACTCCACTTGCTCCCCAGAGATACTTTTAATCACAATTTTCATATTAAAATGGTTCGTCCACAATAAATCTTGATCTTTGAAAATTAATGTATTACGATAAATAGAAACTTTTCTCATAAATTTTAATAATTTAGATATTTTATGTGTAGGACAAATTTTCAACCATTTCAATTTAGCTTTATTTAAAAACTTGTTGCATTATTTTTGGCGAGTTAAAAATATACAGTAATTTTTATGATTCATTTAACATTCTGTTTATAAGCGCTCCAAAATTGGTGGTTTAGTTTACAAAAAAATTGTAAAATTAGCAAATCTTCTGTTATAAATTAGTAACTAAAATTCAGCAAAATACTGTAAAGTTAGCAAATTTATTGTTAAAAATTAGTAACTAAATTCAGCAAAAAAAAAAATAGCAAAAAAATTTGTAAGTTAGTAATGTGGAGGTAGCAAAAAATTAACTAAAATTTAAATTTTAACTAAAAATTAGTTAAAAATTTGTTTAGTTGAAGTACTAACAGTTTTACTAACTTTTCTACAAACATTTTTCTATGAGTGTATAGACACAAATTTGCAATTAAAAATTACTTTAATCAGTTGACACATAAACTAACCACTGACGAGTCTTTGGATGAGACGAAACTGCGGCAGTCTGGTGATTCCCTTGTGTCTGTTAAATTTTTCAATAAGAATGTTTTCTTCTTCTTCCTATAAATCAACTCTAGAAAAAATCGTTAGTTATTAATTCTAATATTAATTACGATTGTGCTATGCGACGGTTACAAACACTTAACTAAAAACGAGTAAAAAGGGTAAAGTCGGGCATGCCGACTATACAATACCCTACACCAGTCTGGTGTATTGTTTGGATCCGAAATTCGAATGGGTTAAAATGGGGCTTGTGTCAAAATTTTCTATAATGTGAGTCAGCGCACCAAATTTCATTAAAATATCTTAATATTTGCGACCTGCAGTTTGTAACCAAGCCAATTTTGGGGGGACCCTTATATGGGCACTAGTTCTACACATGGACCGATGTTCACCAAAATCAATAGGCTTCGTCCTTGGGACAACATAGGTCTATGTACCAAATTTCATCAAAATATCTTAATATTTGCGACCTGCAGCATATAAACAATATAATTTTGGTGGGACCCTTATATGGGCACTAGGTCTAAACATGGACCGATGTTCACCAAAATCAACAGGCTGCGTTATTGGGCCAATATAGGTCTGTGTACCAAATTTCATCAAAATATCTTAATATTTACGACCTGCAGCGTATAAACAGTATAATTTTGGTAGGACCCTTATATGGGCACTAGGTCTAAACATGGACCGATGTTCACCAAAATCAATAGGCTGCGTTATTGGGCCAATATAGGTCTGTGTACCAAATTTCATCAAAATATCTTAATATTTACGACCTGCAGCGTATAAACAGTATAATTTTGGTAGGACCCTTATATGGGCACTAGGTCTAAACATGGACCGATGTTCACCAAAATCAAACTTGTTCGTCCTTGGGCCAACATAGGTCTGCGTACCAAATTTCATCAAAATATCTTAATATTTGCGACCTGTAGAGTGCGCACAAGATTGCATGGACAGACAGACAGACAGACAGACGGACGGACGGACGGACGGACAGACGGACATCGTTAAAACGAAATAAAAAAAAATTCTAAGCCGATGGGTATACTATAAGGTGGGTCTACCAACAATATTTTTTGGTGTTACAAACATCAGCACAAACTTATAATACCCTGACCACATAGTGGTGTAGGCTATAAATGACCACATAGTGGTGTAGGGTATAAATAATAAAAGAAATTTTTATATTTTATTAAAATATTTGCAAACAAGTTTTATTAAAATTTAGGAGTCTCTTAAAACACATGACGTGTCTCGCTGCTGCAATGTCTGAAGGCTTAAGAACCTCTTTTACTCGATTTTTAAAGAATTTGATGGTATTTTAGTTAATATTTGTTTTTTTAAGCTTTTCTTGCAATTTTTTAGCCAAGGCTTAGAAAATGATGAGGTTTTGGGAAAAAATAAAGGAAAAATTTCGTATTAAAAATATAACCGGTTAACCGACTTATTTTAACCGATTATTCAGGTCGAATAATTATTTGAGTTTTAAATTATTTGTTTCGACATTAACCGAAATAGGGGCGATTAACAAATTGGAAACACTAGTATATACTTATGATTATCTATGACATGCTGTTCGTCCAGGAACCTCTGTCCAATTGCCCATAGTGACCATCAGTTTCAACTAACAATTTTACTAAAAAGTTCTTTATTTTAAAGTCAAATTGCTCCCAATTCTAAACTGATTAGAAATATTTCATGGCTGCAATTTAAAGTCATTTCTTACAATTTTCTAAACTGATCAGTATAATTCCAATAAATTGTCTGAAAATGCACCACTTGTATAACCTATTATATAATTTTCGGGCAGGAACCTCTGCCAAATTTTGCAAATTAACCGCCCGGTGAAAAATGTCCATATATGAACATTTATGGTTCAACCATATATGTATGGATCCGAAAAATGAGGTAACACCTAAGTATATGTTCATATATGGACATTAGAGTGGTCCAAAAAACAAAAGTTGGAATTTTCACGCTCCACAACCCTACAAATATGCCACTTTGAAAAAAAATGTGGTCTGATCAAAAAAATCACCAAAAAAGTTTTGTTTAGAGGTAGCACATCGCAATTGAAGTTTCGAGGTTGTACTTGTTATATTATTTTTAATTAATTAAAAATAATGGAAAAAATGAGAAAAATTAAATATAAATATTTCGATCGCGACATGTCAAATCTAATACATTTTTAGGTGTACATTACGAATTTGAAATCAAAATTGAAATCGGAGTCGCGGATTTCGCGAAATTTGAAAATTACATACAAAAAATTATCAACTTCGATCAGGATGTTTTCTTATATTTACCAAGATGAAAATTTCGTTTTTCTATTAATATATATCTGTGGAATGTCCTATTATGAGAGATATGGTTTTTGGTAGCAATAAAATTATAGCAATCTAAATAATAGCGAAATATTAAAAAATGTCAAATTTTAAGTTAATTTGCAAGGATATCTGTTATCCTTTTTAAAATTAAAATCAGTGTTATATATAATGAAGGTCCTTGGTAAGTAAATTGCAAAAGTATAACAATTTGCATTTTTCGATAACACCGTTTACAGGTAATTAGGAAAATATCTCAAAAAACTTGAGTTTTTTTGAATTTTCAAAAACCGCGAATAATTCATAAACCACAAATTTTTTTTAAGTTTCGATTGCTGATTCATAATCTTCATTAAAATAAAGATCAGATTTGAGAAATTTGCGCATTCAAGGCAAAAACAAGTTGAATTTTTATTACATCTTTTCGGAAAATTTCGAAAATTTGACTAAAATATATATTTTTTTGTATAAATTTAAAAAAAACCGCGAATTACTTAAAAGTTACTTAATTTTTTTAAGTTTTGATTTTAAATTCCTTATATTCACATTAATTAAGACCAGATTTAAAAAAAATTGTTAAATAATAGCGTACAGGTTAAGAAATAATTAAATTTAAAGTCAGCCCTTCTTTTTGTATAAATTACTCTAGAGATAAACTACTAATTCTTAAAAGACAACTTTTTGTGCTACCGCTAAATAAAAGCGGATTTAGCTGAAACTTGGCACAGAGAGTTTTTAGACATTAAGGAATAGGGGCAACATTGTGGAGATCGCGAATTCCAACTTTCATGTTTTTTTGGACCACTCTAATGGACATATATGAACATTAGGGTTATGATTTTTTGACTTTTTTTTGCAAATATCAAATTTTACATGACCTAGCCAAAAAGGTCTTAAAAAAATATTAAGAAACTCAATCTTACTTTTTCGCTGCTGTCAAAAAAGTTCCCGCACCAAAAGGGTTGAAATTTGGTCTATATGGTTGTAGTTTAATTAAAATATTTTTCCGAAGTTTTAAACAAATGAGACTCAAACGAAGCTATTTACGGCAAAAATTAGGAAACCTTTTGGTGGGGACTTTTGGATACATTTATTGTCATTTACAATAATTTTTGTAATAATTCGTTATGCAAATTAAACAAAATCCTCGAGCAAAAATTATTTTTGGAAATTTCATTTGGTGCGGAAGGTTTTTTTGCCGAAGTGATCCGCAAAGACGATTTTTATTATTAATTTGGTATTGCCTATCACGTGATGATAGGTAAAATTTTTGTTAAAAATGAGTCATAACCCTAATGAACATATACATTTATTAAATATATGCGAATACATGCGAACGTTGCTGTCCTTTATTATAAGGTTGTACGATAGATATAAATTTATGTATGACATTCAAATTAGGCGCTACATATGTTCCTTTTTTTTTATTCATGGCATTAAATATAATTCCATATTTATCCAAATATGAGTTCCTTTTACATACATATATGGAAAAATGTATTCTTCGAAATATGTTCATATACAAGTCCCTTCTGCATAAATTGAATAACATATACTTTCATATTTGTCCATATATGAGTGCCATTTCCATATATGAAATAACAGATGCTTCCATATATGTCTGTATATGAAATTTTTTCCATATATGGAATCACATATACTTCCATATATGTTCATATAAAATCCATATATGTTCATAAAAAATCCATATTTGTTCATATGTGTCCATACATAAACCATATATGAACATGTTTGAGCGTGTATGAGAATTTTTCACCGGGCGCCATGTTCTTACAAAAATTTTAAATACAAGTTTATTATTATTTTAATTTAAAGTTAAATTGCTCACACTTTTAAATTGACTAGAAAAACTTCATTGCTAGAGTTGGAAAATTTAGTTATAATGTGGTCTGTAAAACAACTTTCATCACGAAATTCTTATCTTTTTCTTTGTAACCATCATTTTCATCTCAAAACGAATGACTAAATTTTCCAAAAATTTAAGTAATTTTTTCAGCATATCTAAATTCACCAGGATGATTCCAATACTCTATTGGAAAATATATCGCCTATATGAACTTTATCTTAAATGTATTTAGGGAACCTACTCCCGATTGTTCTTAGTGGAATTATATTGTACTGTTAACTACTTCGCATAATTGAGTTAACAGTATTGGTTGGCCCAACGAGCATAGAATCTCAAGAGGATGCATGCATCTCTTTTCCTGTTAAATGGCTCTGGCCGACGTTTGAAGAAATTTTAATATGGGACGATGGGTTAAGTTTTAATGTAAAATTTTAATAATATTAAAAATTATTTCAATAAAATTGCATAATATTAAAAAATATAAACAAAAAACTAAACCCATTAGCTGCAATTTATCTTCTTCATATCTCAGCCAGCAAGCGCGTACCAGTACGTGAGCATCTTGCAAAGAGCCTGGTAGGCCTTAGTGAAATAATATTGCGCTTTTAACTACTTAACATAGCTTAAACAGAGGGAATTTTCCTGGGCGAGTTTTAATGAAATTTTTCAATAAACTAATGAAATTTTCTTCACAATGTAAATGAAAAATTTCTGAAATTTGATGAAAAAGCTTCATATATTTTATGAATCTAGTTTTAATGAAACTTTTTCTGTAAAACCTTTACTTTAAGAGTTATAGCGCAAAGAAACTTTGAACTAATTTTAATCCATTTTTAGAGCTAAAAGCCGCGGGTGACTGGCCTGTTTTAAACCGAGAGGACCACCGGAAAGTGCGTGGGGAGGTAAAAAAATAACACTTTTGCACATACATATGTTATGGGTGCTCTATTGAGCACCAATTCTGAATAAGCGCGAAATTAACTCTTAAAAACATTTTAAGTTTTGACTTATTTCTGGCATTGAACCTAAATTTTGAACTTTACACCCAATCTACCGGAAAACATATGGGGAGATGAAAAAAATAACACTTTTGCACATTCCATATACTTCATGGGTGCTCTAATGTATATTTATTTACCTCTTAAGGCCACAGTAGTTCATACATAGTAGGTGGGAGCGTAAATACTTTTTTAACAAAAACAAATAAAAAAACCTGATTGCAACGATTGACTCTTTTTAGTCAATGAATAAAAAATATAAAGAATGAATCAGTATCATATTTGTTGTTGACATTTAAACAAACTTAAGTTTGTGTCTATTTGATTGTACAAAAACGAAATGAATATTTAATTATAATTATTGATCATTTTAAATGAAAAATTACAACTAAACTTACTAAATGTGACATATAATTTATTGTATGCTGGTCGCTATCCGGATTTCATTCTGGCTTAAGGGGCCGACAACTGAGTTGCTCGGAGGATATCACGGTAAACTTCTGTTCTGTTATTTTTTTATATTAGGGCGTAGAAACTAGGTTATTCAATCGCTTAACCGATTTCTTAAAATAGTTGTTCGGGTAAATTAAAATAGTCAATTGCGAAATCGAAAAAAAGTTTTTTTAGTCTACATATATATTTTTTTTTAATTTGTTTAACTTTTTTTTTTATTTTTTATAGAACTTTATTTACAGTTCAAATTAAAATATTTACGCTGTTATTCAAAAAAACTTCTTAATTTAGCTTTTAAACATGAATTTGCTAAAGCATTCATTATCTCTATTAAACCTTTATTACAGAATTGTATTCAAAAACATACAATAACGGTGGGTTTCATACTTCAGATTTAAACTTTAGTTAATAGTTAACCCAAAAATTTGTTGTTTTGTATACATTTTTTTGACCTTTTCTTTTGTTTATAGTTAAGTTAAAGTTAAACCTGCAGTATGAGACCCACCGTACAAGTTTATTAATTTTGTTTTTAATTCTGGCAACACTTTGTATATTCTCTCTTTTAATTGTTAGTGATACATGAAATTAGTGAACGATTGACTCGGTAATTGTAGGTAAATATATTGTTTTGTAAATTTTGGAAATTAAAATGTTTTATTACAAATCAAAATATGTGACCTTCTCCGAGAAAAGGGACCTAGTGTGTCAAAAAACGGGTTTGGACTTAAGAGTGGATTCTGGTACCTAAAAGGGTGTAGAATAAGATGAAATGAGTTAGATTTCTGATAAAAATTTATTTACCCCATAAAAACGTACAAAACGAACTTGGGAAAATCGATAAAAATGAGAAAAACATTAAAATTTATGAAATTTTAAATGCGTCTTCTCAAAACTTCATTTTCACACACTAGGTCCCTTTTCTCGGAGAAGGCCACATATATTAAAAAACGATTTTTAAACATTACTGAGAAGTAATAATGGGAACAAATTGTGTTAAAGAATTTTTTATATTACCAATACTGAAAGTATTCGAATATCGAGTATTGTTTTAAAATAAATGCATCACTATTTTATTGAATTTGTTTTTATTTAATTTTCATGCAAATTTGGTAAAATTTTCGAAAAAAGAGTTTAGTCTTGGAATTTTTGCATTTTTTTTGTTTCGGTTGGATACAAATTGTTGTATTCCATCTATTCTTGAGTGGATGAATCATTGTAAATTCACGTTTTTTAGTTTTTTACAGTAGTTTTCTTTTTCCAAACTTTATCAAACATATATTTTAGGCTACACCCTGCTTTCGTTTAATAAATTTTTCTTTATTAATCATTTGTGAATATTCTTTTTGCCAAATTAGCTTAAAAATCTGTAATAAGGCTATTTTAAAAGATTTTGAATAACACAGTTACAGTTTAAATTAAAATATATTTGATAAATTTCGCCAAAAATCCGCCTTGGCTAGTGTCTTGAAATTCATGATATTAGGAAATTACACACAAAGCAAAAACAAAATTGTTTACGTTGTTTTTTTGTGTTTATTTTGTCACAGCTTAAAAATTATAATTCTTTTTTAAATCAACTCGAAAAATTTTATTTATTTTATGAATCAGCTGATAATTCATAATTCCTTTAAATTTATATTAGCTGTATTTTCGACTTAACCCTCTAGTGCTCTTTCTTCTGATTACAATAATATTTAAACCATACCCAGTGTAGAAAATCATTACCAGATATGTGGTTATGTAACTACATACTTGGTAATGGTAACTACTTACTTTTGTTATTACATTTCTTATTACCTTTATATGGCGATGTCGCGAAAAATAATGAGTTGTCGTTACACACCAGCATACGAAAAATCAAAGAATATATCGTTACCTATGTGCTTACCAGTACTGACAAAAATAATGAGTCTAAAAATAGATTTTCAAAAAAATTAATTATATAAAAAAAAATATTTTTTATTGTATTTTTTTTTAAATAAAATTTGCTGGTGCGCGAATCGAACCTGGGTCTACAGATTGCCAGTCAACAGCTCTACCATCTGAGCTATATCGACATGTAATATTTAATAGATAAAAACATAATTGACCTGCTGCACACAAGTAAGCTTACTCGCCAACATATAAAAAATCAAAAAATATGTGGTTACATATATACTTACCAGTGTTTAAAAAATATTGAGTCTAAAAATAGATTTCAAAAAATTTTCAAAAAAATTAAAAAATTATTTTCTATTTGAAATGATGATAAAAATAAGTCATTATCAGTAACTCATTATTATATGTTTTAAAATAATGCAGAAGGTAAGTGGGTGTCATTACTGGTACTCAAAAAAATAATGATATGTCATTACCGTTTCTACACTGGGTATATTTGGCGTTGAAAATCTACTATGGAACAAATATAAAAATTTTAATTTATCGCTTTATTTAGGTGATATAGCATAAAGGCTCCATTAGTCTTTGCGTTCCGTGACGGTTCTGTAATGAGCCGTGCCAAATGGCTCTTTTGTGTAGTTAGTCTTTTCCGTAACAACGTATCAGCTGTTTAATGTTGTTTTTCTTAGCAGAGATCTACGCCAACTAGATTAATCGGTTGCGGTGGCTAAATAAAAAAATTACAGCGGCGGCTTAAAGCTGGCTGTGAGCCAAAAGCTGATCGGCTAGCCAAATTTAAGTTGACACATACAAAACATCGGCTTAACGGTAAAAAAAGAAAATAAAAAAAAATATATACTATTTTTAGATTTTTATCGTGTAAAAAAATTTTTTGACGGCGGCGGTAACAAAAATTAGACGGCGGCTCGGCTTAGCCGGTTTAAGCCATTCATCGCAGATCTCAAAATAACAGCTGTCAACTCACTGTCACTTAACGGATAACAAAAATTCTGTTTTCAACAGGTTCATCCGGCACGGCACGTTACATTACAGACAAACTAACGACTCGAATGCTTTTTCATAGAGCAAAAACAAATCAGCTGATTCGTCACGGCACGTTACGTACAAACTAATTATGCCTTAACTAATGTTGAAGATGTATCTTGAAACCCAGTAGTCAAATAATTTCGGTTTTTGCTGTAAATAACACTATCAATAAAGTAAAATTACGTACCAAAAATTGTTGATCAATTGTTGTTATTTCAAAAATTATGGCGATTTTCGCTTTTTTAAAATTTCGAAATTTGGCCAATTTGGTACTAAACATTAATAAATTTTGACGAAATTTCAATGATGTTGAGAATCATGATCTGCTAAATTTAGGTGACCTATATTTTAGGTACAAAAGTTAGTTCAAATACAATAATTTATAAGAAATATTGTTTAATGGAAATGAAAATTACTTAGTTGAAATCAGCACATGTTTTCTGCTAAATTTTATTTGGTTATATACAGGTAAAAAATTCAGTTAACATTCAAAAATTTAGAAGAATGTTCGTTTTATAGAACTGAAAGTGGGTCAGTTGAAATCTGCAAAACATGCTGCTAAAATTACAATTACTTTTTGTTATTAATTGAATAAAAACATATATTGTTAATTATTACACTCATACAAATAAGTCCGTAAAAATAGCAGAAAAAGTTACTAAAAATTAGTTAAAAATGATGCTGCAGAAAAAACTGCTAATATTAGCAGAATCAATTTGCTAAATATTAATAAAATGAAAACAGCAAAAAACTGTTAAATTTACAGAATTTTAGTAATATTTGAGCTAAATTGTTGTTAATTGCAAATAACAATTTAACCTGCTAAAATTAGCAAAAAAAAATTCTGAATACATAATAGTATAATAAAAATAGCAAAAAAAACTGTTAAATTTACAGAATTTTAGTAATATTTGAGCTAAATTTTTGTTAATTGCAAATAACAATTTAGCTTGCTGAAATCAGCAAAAAAAATTGCTAAATAATAGTAAAATGAAAATAGCAAAAAAAAAAAAAAACTGTTAAATCTACAAAATTTTTGCTAAAATTTTCTGAAATCAACAAAACTTTTGCAGATTACTAGAGGACTGGAAAAAGGTAAAAAAGGAGCAAATGAAATGAAAATTAATAAATAAAAAATAAATATGTATTTAAAAACATACTTGGGACCAGTTTATTGAATGTGTCAGTTAATTGAAATTTTGTTCAATTGGCATTGTTCAATGCCTAAATTCCCATTTATAATTGATGAAAGAAGTATTTGTTTTCATGTTTTAATAAAAGAATAAATTAAGAAAAAAAATTCAAAATTCGCGTATTTCTTATATTTTTTTTATATTACAATGCTTTTTCTTCAATTATGTGTACATTTCATTACCATTGTTTTCGTCAATGCAAATTGAAAAAAAATTTCATTGGCATTGAATGGGGATGAAATTTTTTGGCATTGACATTGCCAAATATATTTCAATGCCAATGAAAATTTCCCAAGAATGATTTTTTGTAAAAGTGGTAATATTTATAGACAATAATATGTTAACCCATGATACAACCATAATAGGTAGATGCATTAGAACAACAAACACAACAAAAAATGTAATCGGCATACGAAAAAATCCCTGAACTGTCATAATAAAACCCTGAACTGTCAAACTCTCCCTAATGCATTTACCTAGAATGGTTGTATCATGATGTTAACCATAACAAAATGTGTTTCAGAGACCCTTCTTTTGATTTTCATTGTTTGCTGATCGGATAAGTACTTCCGAATTTATTTGAGTTTCCATTTTCACCTCTAAAGCTCCACCCACAGGGAAGAAGGTGTGGCCGATTAAAAATATTGTATTCTTTAAATAAGCTTAAAAACTACAATATTGGGGGAAAAAAATTAGGGTCATTCCCATAAACTCCACTTGCTTCCCAGAGATACTTTAAATCACAATTTTCATATTAAAATGGTTCGTCCAAAATAAACCTTGATCTTTGAAAATTAATGTATTACGATAAATAGAAACTTTTCCCATAAATTTTAATAATTTAGATATTTTATGAGTAGGACAAATTTTCAACCATTTCAATTTAGCTTTATTTAAAAACTTTTTGCATTATTTTTGTCCAGTTAAAAATATGCAGTAATTTTTATGAGTCATTTAACATTCTGTTTATAAGCGCTCCAAAATTGGTGGTTTAGTTTACAAAAAATTTGTAAAATTAGCAAATCTTCTGTTAAAAATTAGTAACTAAAATTCAGTAAAATACTGTAAAGTTAGCAAATTTAATGTTAAAAATTAGTAAATTCTTTTCGTTTATTTAACCTTCTTTTTTAATTTTTAACTCTACTATTTTCTTGAGCTTAAGGTTTGGTTTTTATTTATAAAAAGTTTTTTATTTTCGATATTTCGCTACTCCAATGTGTAGCATCTTCAGGAAATAACAATTAATTGAAAAAATTATAAACAATTTCAAAGCTTGAAAAAATTTGAAAAGCATTTGTCAAATATAAATTGTATGTATACATTTATACCAGCAAACAAAGTTTTTGGTATAAAAGTATAACAAACAAAAATAACAATAATTTACAAAAAAAATGTATTAATATAATGTGTTATAAATTAATGTAATGTGTGTTATTTCTTTTGTATTAAATATCTATAATTCTGAGCTACATTTTCAATATCTGCTTTAAAGTTAATTCTATTTGTTGTTGGTGTATTAATTATCTGTAACATTTCTAATATATACCGACGTTTATAATTATGTTCTGTATTTAAAACTGATACATTTTCAAAGTCAGGATAGTGACTTAAATTTGAACAATGAGAAGATAATGCTGTCTTTTGTGAATTAATATGTCTATATTTCTGATCTGATTTATGTCCAGCTATTCTAGTTCTCAATTTATTCTTTGTTGTACCTATATATACCTTATCACAATTCTCTCCGTCATTTCCATTACATGGTATTTTATATACTATATTTGACATGTCCAATTTCTGTATCCTATCCTTTGTCTTACTATATAATTTATTTATTGTATTGTATGATTTAAAAGCTATTCTATATCTATTAGTATCTATTATCTTTGATTTTTCTAAACGTTCTGATATTCCCGGTATATAGACCATAGACTTGTAAATCTTCTGTTCAATTAAATTTCCTGTGTTACTATTCTTCCTAAATTTATATTGATTTATTAATGAAGAAATTAATCCTATCGGAAAATCATTATCTCTTAATAAATTCCTAATTATTTCCTCATTCTTTCTATGAAATTTTCTGTCACTAATAGTCAATACTTTTTCTATCAAATTCTTTGCAGTGTTAATAATGATTTTCTTACTATGTTTTGAATAAAAATTAATAATTCTACCTGACGCTGTTGGTTTTTGATACCAATCCATTATCAAATTATTATCTCTTCTTATTACCAAAGTATCTAAATAAGAAAGTTTAGAATCACACTCCTTTTCCATGGTAAACTTAATATCAGGAATAAATTCATTTAATGCTCTTAACATATCATCAATTGCATTCTCAGAAATGATACAAAATAGATCATCCACATATTTAATCATTATCACTGGTCTAACATCAAATTTTTCAATACAAGTGTCCAATAATTCTTCCATAACTATATCAGCCACAATTGGAGAAGCAGGTGATCCCATTGGAAGTCCTTTCCGTTGTAAATATATCTTCTCACTGTATTGAAAGTATCTATTATCCTCTATACAAAATTTACATTAATTTATAACACATTATATTAATACATTTTTTATTGTTAATTATTGTTATTTTTGTTTGTTATACTTTTATACCAAAAACTTTGTTTGCTGGTATAAATGTATACATACAATTTATATTTGACAAATGCTTTTCAAATTTTTTCAAGCTTTGAAATTGTTTATAATTTTTTTAATTAATTGTTATTTCCTGAAGATGCTACACATTGGAGTAGCGAAATATCGAAAATAAAAAACTTTTTATAAATAAAAACCAAACCTTAAGCTCAAGAAAATAGTAGAGTTAAAAATTAAAAATTAGTAACTAAATTCAGCAAAAAAAAATAGCAAAAAAGTTTGTAAGTTAGTAATGTGGAGGTACCAAAAAAATTAACTAAAAATTAAATTTTAACTAAGAATTAGTTAAAAGTTTGTTAAGTTGAAGTACTAACAGTTTTACTAACTTTTCTACAAACTTTCTTCTATGAGTGTAACAATATATGTTTTATTTTCGAATAAATTACACAATCCAAAAATACTATTTGCACTAAATATCACTTTTATTTTCTTGCCAATATGTGCGCCAGCGTAAGTTGTATTATTTGGTTCCTTTTTTTCGTCTACCTGCAGAAAAACAATAACATATTTAATAGTGTTCCCGTAAATAAATATAGTTTATATTATAAAACAAACCTCTATTATTTTATTTTTTTAATACAATTTTAACTGCGAAATGTTAATGTCCAGTATACCTCCGTTTTCTTGTGCGTTCCTTTGCTGACTAACAGAAACAAGAAAAAACATGCTCTTATCATATTATTTATTTACTAGAACTTTCTTAACAAGCGCCATATTATTTTTATTTGTATTGACAAGCGTCATCAGTGATGACTCATCATACACATTAAACTACATTTACTAGAAATTTTCTAATTTGTATTGGTCGGCAAACTCACCAATACACACTTCATCATCGTTTTCTTTTGAAAACACAAATATTAAAAAAGTTGCCAACAAATTTATCTATATTAGCTGATATATTGTCAAAATCATTTATAAAAAAATAGCTAAATAGCAGGAGGAAAAATTAGTTCAAGTACAGCAGAAATATGTTTTTGTTGTGAAATTGGATAACTAACAACTTTAGCTAAACAACGGATTTAAACGGAAACAACAGGAAAAATTAGTTCAACTGAAATAGAACGCGTTTAACAGACTTTTGTACTAACTTTTTTTTATGAGTGTACACCAGATTGTAAATGTATTTTTGGCAATTTTTCAAATATTTTTTCTCTGTTTTAAAAAGTTAATTTTTTCAAATTTTCTAAATTTTCATTTTACATGCTTCTCGCTTGAAAACGGTTCCTTATACAAAAAAAGTTTAAAGGCAAAAAAGTGGGTAGTTAAGTTTTCTATGGATATAATACAACTTGTTTAATAAACTATTATTATTTAGATAAAAACTATTTAAAATCTGAAGACCGCCTTTTGGCGGCCCTGGACTTTAAAGGGTTAACTATATCCGTTAACTCAGAAAAAACTCAAAGTACACAGAAACGTATTTGAGACGAAAACTAACACATTACTTTTCCTATGCACGTTAACTTTCAACGCGGATAATTATCAACGTTTATAGATTTTCACATCCAACATAACTTCTTCGCGTTACTTCCTAAAAAGTTTTGCTGGCATACTTTCGATTATACCGCGAATATTATAAACATCAGCTTTTTAAATTTTTTTTATACTTTATGCGGTTAAATGTATATTTGCTCTTAATACTTAACATTGATAAGTATGAACGAAAATACAGCTATTGATTCAATTATGATTAAGTTTAATTATTTGTTTTATGATTTGCTTCGCGATTATTGTTTAAATTTATTTCTCAAAATTGAATAATTTCATTTGATTCTATGAAAAGGATCAACAAAAATCAAATTAAATAAAATTTTGCTTTTCCATTCATTCAAAATTTAATCATATTTAAAAATCGAATCAATTTTCATTACAAAATGTAACAGAAGTTTTGCTCGTTTTTTAGCATCAATGTTCTTCTTAGCAATTCTGTACGGAACTTTGTGAACTTTATGTGTTTTAAGGTCAAAGCTAGCTTTAACTCTGCGCACAAAAGCTTCCGAACATTGCACGCGCTGTGCCATTTCTCGGACAGAAATGATTGGAATCGCTCTCAATAGCTTCTTCACCTTTTTGGTTTCGTTCCTGGGTCCTTCGCTTTACTTTACGTTCCAGGCTTTCTTTCAATTATTAAGTCCTTGTGTACTTTTTGATCACTCTGGAAACCGATTGCCTGGTCACGCATACTTCTGTTGCAATTTTTTTATAAGTCCACAATGGATTATTTTGAATAGTTTCAAAAATTTTTTTGTGCACTTATCTTTGTAAACTAATAAAACATTCGATTTTGACAAACTGATGCATTTTAAAATCTGACGTATTTCTCAAAGATATTTTGATCAAGAAAAATTAATTTTGTTAAAGGTGAAAAAGTTGTTAAGAAAAATGTGTGTTATGGGACATCCTTTAGGAAATCGACACACCAATCGAATTCACGTCTTCCAATTTATACAAACTTTTTATCAAGCATTCTCCTGGACCTTACTAATATATTAATTTCTACACTCATACAAATAAGTCCGTAAAAATAGCAGAAAAAGTTACTAAAAATTAGTTAAAAATGATGCTTCAGAAAAAACTGCTAATATTAGCAGAATCAGTTTAATAAAATGAAAACAGCAAAAAAAACTGTTAAATTTACAGAATATTTAGTAATATTTGAGCTAACTTTTTGTAAACTGCAAATAACAATTTAACTTGCTGAAATCAGCAAAAAAATTGCTAAATAATAGTAGAATGAAAATAGCAAAAAAAAACTGTTTAATCTATAAAATTTTTGCTAAAATTTTTTGAAATCAACAAAACTTTTGCAGATTACTAGTGGACTGGAAAAAAAGGAGCAAATGAAATGGAAATTAATAAATAAAAAATAAATGTGTATTTAAAAACATACTTGGGATCAGTTTATTGAATGTGTCAATTAATTAAAAATTTTTCAATTGGCATTGTTCAATGCCAATTGTTTTTTGTAAAAAAACTTATAATACCCTACACCACTATATGGTCAGGGTATTATAAGTTTGTGCTGATGTTTGTAACACCAAAAAATATTGGTCCTAGACCCACCTTTTAGTATACCGATCGGCTCAGAATTTCTTTTAATTCGATTTAACGATGTCCGTCCGTCCGTCCGTCGCTCCCTCCGTCCGTTTGTCTGTCTGTCCATGCATTCTTGTGCGCACTCTGCAGGTCGCAAATATTAACATATTTTGATGAAATTCGGTACACCGACTTACGGCGGCCCAAGGACGACCTAGTGCCCATATTAGGGTCCCCCCAAAATTATATTGTTTATACACTGCAGGTCGCAAATATTAAGATATTTTGATGAAATTTGGTACACAGACCTATGTTGGCCCAAGGACGAAGCCTATTGATTTTGGTGAACATCGGTCCATGTTTAGACCTAGTGCCCATATAAGGGTCCCCCCAAAATTGGCTTGGTTACAAACTGCAGGTCGCAAATATTAAGATATTTTAATGAAATTTGGTGCGCTGACTCACATTATAGAAAATTTGGACACAAGCCCCATTTTAACCCATTCGAATTTCGGATCCAAACATTAGTTGGCTTTTACCCAGACTGGTGTAGGGTATTCTATAGTCGGCATGCCCGACTTTAACCTTTTTACTCGTTTTTAAATTAAATTATTAATTTTTTCCGGTACCGGACCCAAAATATCCACATAGTTGAACCAAATGAACTGAAATTTGGCACCAATAATCCTGGCTGTATATGTAATAACTTTGCGAAGTTTGGACTCATTCGGATGTACCATTAAGATATTTTAATGAAATTTGGTGCGCTGACTCACATTATAGAAAATTTTGACACAAGCCCCATTTTAACCCATTCGAATTTCGGATCCAAACATTAGTTGGCTTTTACCCAGACTGGTGTAGGGTATTCTATAGTCGGCATGCCCGACTTTAACCTTTTTACTCGTTTTTAAATAAAATTATTAATTTTTTCCGGTCCCGGACCAAAAATATCCACATAGTTGAACCAAATGAACTGAAATTTGGCATGAATAATCTTGGCTGTATATGTAATGACTTTACGATGTTTGGACTGATTCGGAGCTACCATGTGGAAATACGAGTCCGGTACCGAAGTTTTTATACCCTACACCACTATGTGGTCAGGGTATTATAAGTTTGTGCTGATGTTTGTAACACCAAAAAATATTGGTCCTAGACCCACCTTATAGTATACCGATCGGCTCAGAATTTTTTTTTATTTCGATTTAACGATGTCCGTCTGTCCGTCTGTCCGTCCGTCTGTCTGTCTGTCTGTCTGTCCATGCATTCTTGTGCGCACTCTACAGGTCGCAAATATTAAGATATTTTGATGAAATTTGGTACACAGACCTATGTTGGTAACGCAGCCTATTAATTTTGGTGAACATCGGTCCATGTTTAGACCTACACTCATACAAATAAGTCCGTAAAAATAGCAGAAAAAGTTACTAAAAATTAGTTAAAAATGATGCTGCAGAAAAAACTGCTAATATTAGCAGAATCAGTTTGCTAAATATTAATAAAATGAAAACAGCAAAAAAAAACTGTTAAATTTACAGAATTTTAGTAATATTTGAGCTAAATTGTTGTTAATTGCAAATAACAATTTAACTTGCTGAAATCAGCAAAAAAAATTGCTAAATAATAGTAGAATGAAAATAGCAAAAAAAACTGTTAAATCTACAAAATTTTTGCTAAAATTTTCTGAAATCAACAAAACTTTGGCAGATTACTAGTGGACTGGAAATAGGTAAAAAAAGGAGCAAATGAAATGAAAATTAATAAATAAATAAAAAATAAATGTGTATTTAAAAACATACTTGGGACCAGTTTATTGAATGTGTCAATTAATTGAAATTTTTTCCATTGGCATTGTTCAATGCCTAATTGCCCATTTAGAGTGATATGCCAGGGTTTGCAACCAGTGGTTATCCAGTGCTACCTAGCCAATGCTACCAGTGGTATAAAAATCAATTCACTGGTAGACCAAATTTTATACAAATGCTGACGCTTTGTTAAAAAAGGTTTGTAGTCAAATCCGGTTGCAAGGAAAAATTTTTTTTTTGATTTTTTTAATTTAAAATTTTTTTTGTTTTATAAAATCAATTTTTTGTTTGTGGGAAAGCTCCTTCAAGACCAACTTTTCTTTTGCCCTTTCAACGCTGGCATGTTAGTTACAAAAATTTGTTTGCCAGTACTAGCCTTTTGGCACAGCCAGTATTTGTCCAGCTATTATCACTCATTTATGTGTTTAGCCATCAAATATTATCCCAATGAGAAATCGCCAGTGGTACAAAAAATCAAGTACTGGCATACCACTGGGTAACCACGGTGTTAAAAATAAATGACTGGCAGAACACTCATTTGGGACGCTTTGCCAGCGTTTGAAAAAGCGTTTTACCAGTATTTGTTTTACAAAAATTTCGGTGGTTTATAAAAAAACCACTGGCAAAGAATTGGCTTAGAGTGATATGCCAAGGTTTGCAACCAGTGGTTATCCAGTGCTACCTAGCCAATGCTACCAGGCGTACAAAAATCAATTCACTGGTAGAGCAATGATTTTATAAAAATGCTGACGCTTCGTTAAAAAATGTTTATAGTCAGAAGGTTCCGAGTTCAAATCCGGTTGCATGCAAAAATTTTTTTTTGGATTTTTTTTAATTTAAAATTTTTTTTGTTTCATAAAATCAATTTTTTTGTTTGTGGGAAAGCTCCTTCAAGACCAACTTTTTTTTACCCTCCCAACACTGGCATACTAGTTACAAAAAATTCTTTGCCAGTACTAGCATTTTGGAACAGCCAGTAGTTGTCCAGCTATTATCACTCATTTATGTGTTTAGCCATCAAATATTATATGTCTCGTTAGCTCAGTGGGTAGAGCAATCGTCTGCCAATCTGATGGCCTGGGTTCAAATCACGGCAGGACCAAAAAAAAATACATATGAACTTTTTTTAAATTTTATTTTGGAAAATATATTTCCAGACCACCTATTTATTGGTTTTGCCAGCGTTTTGCCAACGTTTAAAAATTTTGTTTCTTCAGTGCTTTTCCGGCGCTTTTTGAACAGCCGGTCCTTTTGTCTAATGATGTTATCATTTTGGGAATGGGAAAGCACTTTTTGCCAGTACTTGTACCACCTGCTAAAGTGCTTTGCCACCGCTTTCCCGTTTGTATTTTTCTGACTGGGATATGTCTCGTTAGCTCAGTGGGTAGAGCAATCGTCTGCCAATCTGACGCCCTGAGTTAAAATCACGGCAGGACCAAAAAAATACATATGAACTTTTTTTAAATTTTATTTTGGAAAATATATTTCCAGACCACCTATTTATTGGTTTTGCCAGCGTTTTGCCAACGTTTAAAATTTTTGTTTCTTCAGTGCTTTTCCGGCGCTTTTTGAACAGCCGGTCCTTTTGCCTAATGATCTTATCATTTGGGAATGGGAAAGCACTTTTTGCCAGTACTTGTACCACCTGTTAAAGTGCTTTACCACCACTTTCCCGTTTGTATTTTTTGATTGGGAAAATGTATTTCAGAGACCCTTCTTTTGATTTTCATTGTTTGCTGATCGGATATGTACTTCCGAATTTATTTGAGTTTCCATTTTCACCACTAAAGCTCCACCCACAGGAAAGATTAAAAATACCGTATTCTTTAAATAAGCTTAAAGAGTACAATATTGGGGGAAAAAAATTGGGGTCATCGCCGTAAACTCCACTTGCTCCCCAGAGATACTTTTAATCACAATTTTCATATTAAAATGGTTCGTCCAAAATAAACCTTGATCTTTGAAAATTAATGTATTACGATCAGGGACGTAACAGTTATAACTTTTATTCAAAAAAGTGATTGTTTTACAATTATTTCTTGTTTGAGTATTTTTAATTTTCTGTTTATTTGCTCTGTTTGATTTCTATTTTTAATTCAAACAAAAACAATCCAAACACGATTTTTATTTTTTCAAAAATAATAAAAGTTATTTTGTGATTTTTTTTCTTTATCAAAAAATAACAATTAAGAATATAAATCAAAAGCCATAGAACCAATGACTTTCACCAATTGTAATATCCTGATGATGTCAACTAGTGTTAATAAAAGATTGAACAGTGATTTAAAGTGAGTAAATATGTATATTCAAGCAACTTCCGGCATTCAATTAAGGTCAATTTTTGATTTTTATTTTATTATCAAATAAAAAAGTTAGTGCTTAATTTTTTCAAAAAAATCATTCTGTAACTTTTATAAAAAGTTTTAAAATAAAAATCAAAAAACAACAGAAATTTATAGAGTAAAATATAAAAATTGAAAAAATTAAAATCTTCAAACTTCGTGATTTTTTTGTGCAATATGATTTATAAAATATAGTGCAGTATTGAAATATTATAATTAAATAAATTTGGATGGTGACTTGTTTAGAAATATAACAGTTATTTTGGGTCTCTGATTACGATAAATAGAAACTTTTCTCATAAATTTTAATAATTTAGATATTTTATGAGTAGGACAAATTTTCAACCAATTCAATTTAGCTTTATTTAAAAACTTTTTGCATTATTTTTGGCGAGTTAAAAATATGCAGTAATTTTTATGAGTCATTTAACATTCTGTTTATAAGAGCTCCAAAATTGGTGGTTTAGTTTACAAAAAATTTGTAAAAATAGCAAATCTTCTGTTAAAAATTAGTAACTAAAATTCAGCAAAATACTGTAAAGTTAGCAAATTTATTGCTAAAAATTAGTAACTAAATTCAGCAAAAAAAAGTAGCAAAAAAATTTGTAAGTTAGTAATGTGGAGGTAGCAAAAAAATTAACTAAAAATTAAATTTTAACTAAAAATTAGTTAAAAATTTGTTAAGTTGAAGTACTAACAGTTTTACTAACTTTTCTACAAACTTTTTTCTATGAGTGTACACTCATACAAATAAGTCCGTAAAAATAGCAGAAAAAGTTACTAAAAATTAGTTAAAAATGATGCTGCAGAAAAAACTGCTAATATTAGCAGAATCAGTTTGCTAAATATTAATAAAATGAAAACAGCAAAAAAAAACTGTTAAATTTACAGAATTTTAGTAATATTTGAGCTAAATTGTTGTTAATTGCAAATAACAATTTAACCTGCTAAAATTAGCAAAAAAAATTGCTGAATAGTAGTTTAATAAAAATAGCAAAAAAAAAACTGTTAAATTTACAGAATTTTAGTAATATTTGAGCTAAATTTTTGTTAATTGCAAATAACAATTTAACTTGCTGAAATCAGCAAAAAAATTGCTTAATAATAGTAGAATGAAAATAACAAAAAAAAACTGTTAAATATACAAAATTTTGCTAAAATTTTCTGAAATCAACAAAACTTTGGAAGATTACTAGTGGACTGGAAAAAGGTAAAAAAGGAGCAAATGAAATGAAAATTAATAAATAAAAAATAAATGTGTATTTAAAAACATACTTGGGACCAGTTTATTGAATGTGTCAATTAATTGAAATTTTTTCAATTGGCATTGTTCAATGTCTAAATGCCCATCTATAATTGATGAAAGAAGTATTTGTTTTCATGTTTTAATAAAAGAATAAATTAAGAAAAAAAAGTTAAAAATTAGCGTATTTCTTATATATTTTTTTAAATTACAATGCTTTTTCTTCAATTATGTGTACATTTCAATACCATTGTTTTCATCAATGCAAATTGAAAAAAAATTTATTGGCATTGAATGGTGATGAAATTTGTTGGCATTGACATTGAGATAAAGTAATTCCAATTATAATTCAATGCCAATGAAAATTTCTCAAGAATGATTTTTTGTAAAAGTGGTAACATTTATAGACAATAATATGTTAACCATAACAACCCAGTCAGAAATCGCCAGGGTAACCACGGTGTTAAAAATAAATGACTGGTAGAACTCTCATTTGGAACGCTTTGCCAGCGTTTGCAAAAAGCGTTTTGCCAGTATTTGTTTTACAAAAATGTCGGGGTTTATAAAAAAACCACTGACATAGAATAGGCTTAGAGTGATCTGCTAGGGTTTGCAATCAGCGGTTATCCAGTGCTACCTAGCCAATGCTACCAGTGGTATAAAAATCAATTCACTGGTAGACCCATGATTTTATACAAATGCTGACGCTTTGTTAAAAAAGGTTTGTAGTCAGAAGGTTCCGAGTTCAAATCCGGTTGCAAGGAAAACATTTTTTTTTTTTTTTTAATTTAAAATTTTTTTTGTTTTATAAAATCAATATTTTGTTTGTGGGAAAGCTCCTTCAAGACCAACTTTTCTTTTGCCCTCCCAACGCTGGCACATTAGTTACAAAAAATTGTTTGCCAGTACTAGCCTTTTGGCACAGCCAGTAGTTGTCCACCTATTATCACTCATTTATGTGTTTAGCCATCAAATATTATATGTCTCGTTAGCTCATTGGGTAGAGCAATCGTCTGCCAATCTGACGCCCTGGGTTCAAATCACGGCAGGACCAAAAAAATACATATGAACTTTTTATAAATTTTATTTTGGAAAATATATTTCCAGACCACCTATTTATTAGTTTTGACAGTGTTTTTTTTTTTGATTTTCATTGTTTGCTGATCGGATATGTACTTCCGAATTTATTTGAGTTTCCATTTTCACCTCTAAAGCTTCACCCACAGGAAAGAAGGTGTGGCCGATTAAAAATATCGTATTCTTTAAATAAGCTTAAAAAGTACAATATTGGGGAAAAATTAGGGTCTCCCCGTAAACTCCACTTGCTCCCCAGAGATACTTTTAATCACAATTTTCATATTAAAATGGTTCGTCCAAAATAAACCTTGATCTTTGAAAATTAATGTATTACGATAAATCGAAACTTTTCTTATAAATTTTAATAATTTAGATATTTTATGAGTAGGAAAAATTTTCAACCATATCAATTTAGCTTTATTTAAAAACTTTTTGCATTATTTTTGGCGAGTTAAAAATATGCAGTAATTTTTATGAGTCATTTAACATTCTGTTTATAAGCGCTCCAAAATTGGCGGTTTAGTTTACAAAAATTTTGTAAAACTAGCAAATCTTCTGTTAAAAATTAGTAACTAAAATTCAGCAAAATACTGTAAAGTTAGCAAATTTATTGTTAAAAATTAGTAACTAAATTCAGCAAAATAAAATAGCAAAAAAATCTGTAAGTTAGTAATGTGGAGGTAGCAAAAAATTTAACTAAAAATTAAATTTTAACTAAAAATTAGTTAAAAATTTGTTAAGTTGAAGTACTAACAGTTTTACTAACTTTTCTACAAACTTTTTTCTATGAGTGTAGTACCCGTATAAGGTTCCTACCAAAATTATATTATTTATACGCTGCAGGTCGCAAATATTAAGATATATTGATGAAATTTGGTACACAGACCTATGTTGGCCCAATAACGCAGCCAATTGATTTTGGTGAACATCGGTCCATGTTTAGACCTAGTGCCCATATAAGGGTCCTACCAAAATTATACTGTTTATACGCTGCAGGTCGCAAATATTAAGATATTTTGATGAAATTTGGTACACAGACCTATGTTGGCCCAGGGACGAAGCCTATTAATTTTGGTGAACATCGGTCCATGTTTAGACCTAGTGCCCATATAAGGGTCCCCCAAAATTATATTGTTTATACGCTGCAGATCGCAAATATTAAGATATTTTGATGAAATTTGGTACACCGACCTATATCGGCGCAAGAACGAAGCCAATTGATTTTGGCTAACACCGGTCCATGTTTAGACCTAGTGCCCATATAAGGGTCCTCCCAAAATTGGCTTGGTTACAAACTGCAGATCGCAAATATTAAGATATTTTAATGAAATTTGGTTCGCTGACTCACATTATAGAAAATTTTGACACAAGTCCCATTTTAACACATTCGAAATTCGGATCCAAACATTAGTTGGCTTTTACCCAGACTGGTGTAGGGTATTGTATAGTCGGCATGCCCGACTTTAACCTTTTTACTCGTTTTTAAATAAAATTATTAATTTTTTCCGGTACCGGACCAAAAATATCAACATAGTTGAACCAAATGAACTGAAATTTGGCACGAATAATCTTGGCTGTATATGTAATAACTTTCCGAATTTTCGACTCATTCGGTTCTACCATGGGAAATGCGAGTCCGGTACCGAAGTTTATTTTAAATAAAATTATTAATTTTTTCCGGTACCGGACCAAAAATATCCACATAGTTGAACCAAATGAACTGAAATTTGGCACGAATAATCTTGGCTGTATATGTAATAACTTTACGAAGTTTGCACTCATTCGGATCTACCATGTGGAAATACGAGTCCGAAGTTTTTTTAAATAAAATTATTAATTTTTTCCGGTACCGGACCAAAAATATCCACATAGTTGAACCAAATGAACTGAAATTTGGAACAAATATTTTCACACACATTAGTAATAAGTGTACGAAATATTGACGAATTTGGAGCTGACATATGAAAATTGCGGCCCGTTATCTGTGTGAAAAGTTATGCTTATATGTAGTGTTTCCAATTCGGTTAATCGATTAACCGATTCCTCGATTAATCGCCTCTGTTTCGATTAATATCGAAACAAATAATTTTAAACTCAAATAATTATTCGACCCGAATAATCGGTTAAAATAGGTCGATTAACCGGTTACATTTTTAATATGTAATTTTTGCTTTATTTTTTCCCAAAACTTCATAATTTTCTTTACTTTGGCTAAAAAATTACAAGAAATGCTTAGAAAAAAACAAATCTCGTGTAGATGTGCCTTTAGGAAATACAATAGACAATTTTTCATTTCTATCTTAATTCTTTTAAAATGTAAAATTAATTTTCAAAAGCGAGAGCAGTTTTTCAGCCTCTAGTCTATGATTTTATTTATATTTATTTTAACAAAAACAGTGCGTATTAATTTTTAAAATTTTATTATTGCAAACATAAAATTTTGAAAGGCTGAAAACTGCTCTCACTTTTGAGATTCTATGATAAAGCTCGAACAAAAAAATCTGTTTGGGATTTGACATCTATTATTGTCCATTGAAGGATTTGTCTACATCATTTTTATGAATTTTATATTGATTCAATAAAATTTCGCTGGAATTCGTGCATTGAAACACGGAGGAGATTGGAAGATAAACAAAAATCTAAAAATAGAATGTATGTGTCTGCGTTGATCACTTCTGAGTAAAAACAATAACAGAAAGCTGAATAGGAAGGAAAACAACGAATTAATTACATTGCATTCAATGCCTTACTCGGGTGAGATGTTTAAGCTGTCGCACTTTAGTATAGTTATATTTATAATGTGGGAGCATGTATTCAATTTGTACAGCCGATGGGTTGTTGAAAAAAATTATCATATAGAGACAATCTGACAATAAAAACATATAAATAATTAATACAATTTAATGCAAAATCACTGACAAAACCTGTCCATAAAATAAAGGCAGAAACAAGATCTAGTCTGATTTGAAAATTATAATTAGGTTATTTATAAGGAGGTATCGTCCTAACAAAAAACAGAGTTCTTAAAATTTTTATTTGGCTTTAACAACGATTTTCTTTCATTGTAGCACACTCAAACATGGACACTTAACATGCGTAAAAATGTTGTATCATGCTATTCTCAAATGTTGTATTTTTTCAATTTAAATACTAACAACTCTGTTTTTTGTTATGACGATACAACGATACAGCAAATAGCACACCCCTTGTGAACAACCTTAATGTGTTTATAATTTTTAGAGAAAAAGGTTCATTCTTCTTCTTAACCTCAAACCTATTACCTAAAATTGAAAAAAATTGCATATCAATGACAATATTAATTGCAGCTGTCTATAGAACGTTAAAACAACACAACTAAACTTTTCATTGAATTGATGCAGTTTTATGAAAAATCTCGTATTATTTATTGAAAATTACATACAGCCAATGAAAAACCTTTTTCGTAAAATTTGTTTTGCATTAACTCTGTTAAGAAAACTTCATAAGTTTAGTGAAAACTTTCATTAAAACTCGTCCTATTAAATTCTCTCTGAATAAATTAACTCAAAATTGTTTTATTGTTAATGGCCCTTAAAAACCGAAAAGACTGAGAATTTAACAATTATTTATAATATTCTCAGACTACTAATATTCAGCAAATTTTTTTTTCTGATTTTTGCAGAGTAAATTGGTATTTTCAAATAGAAAAGTTAAGAAAATATATTAATTTTGCATTAAACGATTAACCGATTAATCGCCAATTTCCTCGATTAACCGACCCGAATAACCGGTTAATTAATTTTAGTGATTTTTCGAATAATGCATTAACCGGTTAAACGCCTATGTCGAATAATTGGAAACACTACTTATATGTATAAAAACATGAAAAAAATTTAAAAAAATTATATGCATTTACATATATATCTTAATTTAATAACATAATACCTCATAGTAAAATTCACTGAAAAATAAATAAAATTCGTAATGTGATGATCGGATATACCGGTTTTCCCGGGGATACCGCAAGAACCGGGAATACCGTTAGAACCGGAAACAATTCAGGTACCGGGAATACCGGTATTCCCGGGAATAGGCGAAGAACCGGGAAACCGGTACCGAGAACCGGGAATACCGAGAACCGGGAATACCGGTACTGACCGTAGGCTCTGGTTTAAAATATTTTAAAATAACCATAAACAGAGGTGATTCAAGTAATATTTATGCGTCAAAAGATGATTCAACTAATAATTTTGCGTCAAATCAAAAAAAGTTATCAGTTTTTTACCCTAAACTGCTGGAGCGAAAAACGATTGATTTTGCATTTCATTGGTTTGGAATCGATATTTCGAGCCATTACTGACATTAGTTTGACAAATTAAATTTGTTTTACACAATTTAAGAATTTTTTGATCGCGAAATGTTATGTTTTTAATATATTATTTTGTAACTTCGCAACCGTTGATTGGATTTTAAAAAATTTTATATTTTTGAAAAGCATTTAAGGGGGGACATGACATTGGCCGTTTTTTGAAATCGACTTTTTTTTATAATTTTGTATTTTAGTAAATATTCTTAAAATTCTAAGAAAAAAAATTTCATGTAAAAATTCCTACGGGTTCAAAAGTTACAGCCGGATTAGTGAGAGCGCATTTTTAATTTTACGTACGGCAGCTGGAAATACATAAACTTTGAACGCGTTTATCTCGAAACCATGTTTTTCGTACTGGTTGCGGCACTAGCGGGTTCATTTTTTGACGAAATTTTTTTTTTCGCTATCGTATGACATTTTTTAAATTTTTTTTCGATTTTTTATGAATTTTTAAAGTCAATATTTTTTTTCGTAAAAACACACTTTAAAATTTGGAACATCACCAAAAATTGAAAAAAAATTTAAAAAAAAGCTCGTGTCATCCGATAACCAATTTTGTTAAGATTTAAAAAAGTAATTTTTTTTCCAGATCGGACAATTTTTGCGAGTCCCAGCGCTGCAATCACGAGGCCCCGTTTTTTCTCTGCCGCCAGTTTGGAGCTCTATAAAACCATGTTGGAGTGAAAAATATATTTTTTTGATTTTGGAAAAATGTTTGTTTTTGACTGAGTTATGAATTTTTTAAAAAAGGTCTGTTTTCTCTGCCGCGAATGTCATGTCCCTCCTTACGAGGACCAAAAATACAAAATTAAAAAAAACATTTTTTTTCGCGGAATAAATTGTATTTTTATTTGCGAACCGCCAATTTGATAAACACAAATTGTATATTATTGGAAAGCATGTTGAAAACATAAATACGAAAAACTAATAAATTGAAGAAAATTCGTACGCAATTTTTTTTGTTATATCTTTTGCTTGCGGATATGTAAACTCCGTTACCAAAAAAAAAATTAAAATTGTGCAAAATAGTTATTGCGACAACTTGTAGAAGAGATTTTTTGCAATTGGGTTTATAATGACTAAACTTACTGATTCCATTAAGAAAAACCCGAAAGTTAGAAACGAGGCAAATTATTTTGCACGAATATATAAAAAATCCAAAGTGATACAAACAGTGCTCGGAAGATCCTCAGGGCATTTTCGCAAGTTCCGACGATTTCGTCACGTTCTGTTGCAAAATCTGTACGTAAATCGCAGTCTTTCGTACAAAAGGTAAAGCGGTAAGCTTCACTGAGAAGTTTTAAAGCTCAAACCGCATCAGATCGAGTCGCAAAGCAGAAATGTTACGGCGAAATCCCGCAGCCGCAAGTTGTACGAATCCCAGGTCACGAAATATGAATGCATTGTCATGGACGACGAAACCTACTGCTTTCAAAATTTCAAACATATTGTTGGCCAAGACTTTTATACTGGTGCAAGTCGTAAAGATGCTCCTGAAAGCTGTAAATTTAAAATGAAGTCCAAGTTTCCAAAAAAGTACATGGTTTGGTAAGCCATTTGCTCCTTTGGTCGTAAAAGCAGCCATTTCATCACATCTGGAAAATTGAACGGTCAAATTTATCGGATGAGTGCCTCAAAAAGCGTCTTCTGCCATTCATTAAGAGTCACGTCACCAAACCACTGTTCTGGCCGGACCTGGCAAGCTGCCACTATGCCAAATACAGATTGCAGTGGTACAATGCAAATAAAATCGATTTTGTACCTCGCGACTGCAATCCACCCAATAGCCCAGAGCTACGCCCTATTTAGGAATATCAGTCAATAGTGAAGGGAATATTGAAAAAAGACAGGTGAACAGAATTCAAAACAAAGTGGTTGTCGGCGTCGCGAAAAGTCGATGATGCACTCGTGCAAAAGATGATGGCGCGAGAGCTACGAAAAGTCCGATCAGTTGCATATGGAACAAATAATAACTAATATTTTAATACTTTTATTACCTCTAAACTTCGAAGTATTCGAATAAAAAAAATTGATTTCAAAGCCATCTAGTTATTTTCTGGTATTAGTTTCTAAGTGTCACAGTTTTGGTGGGTAAATTTTCTGAAATTAAATTAAGAATATTATTTCCAGGCCTAGAAAAATAATATCTTACACAGCGGCAATGTAGTGTATTTATATTTTGTCCTAATTTTCAGGATTGAAGTATTTAATCTTGTGTTGTTATATTCCGACCTAAATTATTTGGAATTAAAAGAAGAAAAAAGAAAAACTTGCCTAAAAGCTAAATAAATGCCAAAAATCGCTGTTTACCCAAAATCCGCTAAAATGAAATCTCTACCCCAGCCAAATGAAAAAACGAATTCCTACAATTTTTGTAGTTTTTTATCTACAATATGTTCTTAATAAAACGTTAAAGTCCAATCGTTGATTTTTTAAAATTTCTTTAAAAAAATTTTTAAAAATGTATAATTGTAGATCTGAAAACAGTGTTTAAGAATTCCGACCTTTTTGGCACTAATTTAAAACGAGTTTGCAAAGCACATGATAAAAAATACTTTTTAATTGAGTGACACATTAGTTGCCGGGGGCAATTGTAATAACTTGGTTTTTTTTAATAGATTTTAGTTTTTATTGCCTTATTAGAAAGATAATTTTTGTTTATTACGATTTTTTAATCCTTTTAATTCGAGATTAATTTAAAATATTTAAAATTTTAACCAATTAAAAAAAAGTTATATTTTTCCCATGTATATCGTTTTACAAACTTCAGGGCCGTTGAGACACGTGTTCCTCTTATCCGATTGTCCTAATTTTTTGGGAGACGTCAATAACTCACAATTTTTTCTTTTTGGAGCACCCTAATGTACATGCACCGTATTGATTTGCTTATGTCAAATAAAATTCTACGCACTTTTTCCATTTACCTGTCTTATTTAGGGTTTATGTCCCGGAAATTCCCGGGACGGGATTCCCGGGAATCCCGCCCTTTTTTGAATTCCGTAATCCCGGGAATTTTATGCGGGATTTCCCGGGATTTTTTTTAGTCTTGTACAGTAGTTTTAGCTAGTTTTATTGCAATTTTAGATGCTTTATTTAAATTTAAAGCATTGATTTTTTTAAATTAATTTAAATAAAGAATATTTGAAATAAAAAAATACGGTTTAAAATTTAACAAACTGAATTAAGCCAAATTGTTTTTGGATGCCAATTGAATTCGGTTTAGTTAAACCGAAAAATATTATATTAGGAATTCCCAAATTTACGAACTAAAATACTTGTCCTTCGGGAAATTTTTTCTTCTTTAAGATGATGATATTTGTTCAAATAAAGCAATATTTATATAGGCTGTTTTAAACTCGGAAAGATTTTGTAACCTTGCCTATATGTTTTGCACATGTACTGAAGTAAAATCGTACCGAAAATCTTATAGTGCAAACCAGCCTTATACAACATTTCAACATCATTATTTCAGTTCCAAATACCTCCAATAAACTAGGGATTAAAGTTAAAAAATAGTAATTTTTTCGTATTTTCAATTAACATAAGTATTTTGAGTTTCTTTTACTTCAAATAATTTCATTTAAAGTTCAATTGCTACTCCTTTACTTTAAATATATTTTTTAAATATTATTAATTTTTAATACAATAATAAATACATCAGATGCTTTTTCAAATTATTTAGAATTTTTTATATGCTAATTTAAAATGCAACTAAATATGAAAATTAAATAATTTCTTTTTAAGGAGTTGTGGCATAAAAAATTTCTGTTCAAGAAAACTAATAAAAGTATGAAACTATTTAATATTTTGTGTCTACTTTTAAAAAACAATTTAGGCGAATTTGCCTAAAAATTTCTGTGAAAAATGCTCACTTAAACTTTTTTATAAAACTAATTCTAGACGGATACTTCTGAAAATATGCATGGAACAAAACAAAATATCTAGAAATAGAAATTTTTGGATTTAATGTATAAGAAATATTTAAGCAAAAAATTGATTTTAGTTCTGACTATAAAACTGGTCCGACACAAGTTTGCACCCATTAACAATTCCAATATATCCTGAAAAAAGGGATCAAAATAATATAAACCGTGTCTTTCACTTTTCTATATCAATTCGTTTAACAGCTTAAACCGCGAAATTATTATTTAGTTAATATATTACTAAGAGTTTTTTTTTAATAAGGACGGCCTTCCATATAAATATATTACATAAATACTAATTCACGATTTAAATTGTTAAACGAATTGACCTGGAAAAAGTGGAAGACATGGATATTTAGCCCTCCTTTCAGAACATTTTCTCATGGATTCAACCAAAAGATGAACTTTGTCGAAAGGTGTTTAACCAAAAAGTAGTTTTTCAAGTACAATATAAGTCGAATTTATATATTTTTTAACGAGCGGGAATTCCCGGGATCCCGGGAAATTCCGAAAAAAATCCCGCTGTCCCGGGAAATGAAAAAGTCCGGGAAAAGAAAAACCCTAGTCTTATTAGAAAAATATACCCAGCAAAAACAGACATTAGCAAATAATTAAGCGAGTAAGTAGCACGCAAAGGGTTTCACTGATTACCAGGCTATTTACATGCAACATTACTTTTGATCGCGATGTCCAAAAATTCATGGGTGGAAAAATTCCCGGAATCCCGGGAAATTCCGAAAAAAATCCCGCTGTCCCGGGAAATGAAAAAGTCCGGGAAAAGAAAAACCCTAGTCTTATTAGAAAAATATACCCAGCAAAAACAGACATTAGCAAATAATTAAGCGAGTAAGTAGCACGCAAAGGGTTTCACTGATTACCAGGCTATTTACATGCAACATTACTTTTGATCGCGATGTCCAAAAATTCATGGGTGGTCATTACCGTCTCGCTTACAAAAAAAGTGAGAATAATGAGTTACTCATAGTGAAAGAATAAGTAGTTACTCATAAAGATAGAAGTTACTCGGAAGTTAGGATATAAGTGGTTACCCTACATTGTGAAATAGTTGGTCATATTGGCAAAATAACTTTTTACCTTGGAAAATGTCCTATTTAGTTCAAATTAATAAATAAAATATTAATATAAAAATGACTAAATCCGTACGTATTTAATCAGTTACCAGTAAGTGATTTCTTTGCAACAATATATAAGTACTTCTATAACTTATTATCAGTAAGTCATTATTTTGTATTTTAAAGTAATGCAAACGGTAATGACCCATCATTACTTGGTAAACCGTATGGTAATGACCTGACATTACCATGTTTTTGCTGCGTACTTATTGCTTATTTTCTTTTAAAAATTTCATCAATATAAATTTTACATATTACGTTTTTATATAATTTTCTACAATGTAAATTTAACAAACCAGTGTAGAAACGGTAATGACATATCATTATTTTTTGTACTACCAGTAATGACACCCACTTACCTTCTACATTATTTTAAAACATATAATAATGAGTAACTGATAATGACTTATTTTAATCATTATTTCAAATAGAAAATAATTTTCTCGATTTTTTTTTAAATTTTTTGAAATCTATTTTTAGACTCAATATTTTTTAAACACTGGTAAGGATATACAGTGGTGGCCACGAATTTAACACAATTCAAGTTTTTTCTAATTTTATTGTTGTTGCCTTTATTTTTAAAGATTAAAATAGTGGCTAAATTCGCCACGAAAGGCAAGGAGATGGTTCAAAAAATTGTACAGAATTTTAACGTAATGTTGGTTTTCTCATTTTGTCACTTGTTTTAAGTGGGCGTGGCTTTTAACGAAAAATTAGCGATATCAACCTTTTATCAAATTACATAGTAAACTTTAGGCAGTACAGATCGGTTCTGTACAAACTGTATATTTTTGGAAATCCTATAAAATTTCCTTAAGTTCAGCATTATTTTTATTTACAAATAGTCACCAGACTTAAAATTGCACTACTTTAAACTTGTTCAGATTTTTCTTTGTTTTTAGCGATTTTTAATAAAGTTAACAGCATTGAAATTTTAAAGTGAATAGTTTTATGCTTTTCTTACCACAATGTAACAAATGAGTCAAGATTTTTTTTTACGTTATAGTAAAAAGCATTTCATGTTAAAATTTCAGTGTTGTTAACTTTCTTTTAAAATCGCTAAAAACGAAGAAAAATTCGTCATGTTTAAAGTGGTGCAATTTTAAGCCTGGTCACTATTTGTAGATAAAGATAATGCAGGACGTAAGGAAATTTTATAGGATTTCCAAAAATATACAGTTTGTACAGAACCGATCAGTACTGCCTAAAATTTACTATGTAATTTGATAAAAGGTTGATATCGCTAATTTTTCGTTAAAAGCCACGCCCACTTAAAACAAGTGACAAAATGAGAAAATAAACATTACTTTAAAATTCTGTACAATTTTCTGAACCATCTCCTTGCCTTTCGTGGCGAATTTAGCCACTATTTTAATCTTTAAAAATAAAGGCAACAACAATAAAATTAGAAAAAACTTGAATTGTGTTAAATTCGTGGCCACCACTGTATGTAACCACATATTTTTTGATTTTTTGTATGTTGGCGAGTAAGCTTACTTGTGTGCAGCAGGTCAATTATGTTTTTATCTATTAAATATTACATGTCGATATAGCTCAGATGGTAGGGCTGTTGACTGGCAATCTGTAGACCCAGGTTCGATTCCCGCACCAGCAAATTTTATTTAAAAAAAAAATACAATAAAAAATATTTTTTTTATATAATTAATTTTTTTGAAAATCTATTTTTAGACTCATTATTTTTGTCAGTACTGGTAAGCACATAGGTAACGATATATTTTTTGATTTTTCGTATGCTGGTGTGTAACGACAACTCATTACATTATGCGACAGTCAAAATCAGGATGGGATGAAACCAACGGGAAATGTTATATCGGTCAAAAACAAGTTATACGTGTCCCGGCGTTTCGCTGGGTCACCCCTAGGAATCGAGATATATCTTTTTTTTGACTTAACTCGAGAACCACTAGTCCGATTTTGCTCAAACAATTTTAAAAAAATTAAAAATTACAATTCCTTTAATCTGTTCATATAACATTTTTCTATATACTCAACAGTTTTGCCGGTAAAAATAAATGTTTGTTACCGCTACCATAAAAATCAATAACCTTTTGTTTATTACTTTTTTTTAATATTTTAGGCAAAAAATATTTTTTTCTTCATACTTTTAACGCACAACAAAAATTTACAGATTTTTTCATTAATTCAGATAATTTTTAATATTTTTGGGTTCATGTTCAAAGTTAGTCGGCCTTACGTTTGTTTTTAAGACTTAGGACCAGTTTTTGGGATGTAGGTTATCTTTAAACTCAGTTTAACGCAGTTTGCAACTGGAATACTGCAACTAAAATTCGGTATATTTGGTTTTATTTCAATAAAGACCAAAATTCTAATGGAGAAAAAGTTGGTCCGGCAAATTTTTGTTAATAAACTTGGAAATATCTGACATAATTCGTTTTCGGTTTAACTTATTTAAATAAATAAAAAATAAAAAAAGATGCTGAATAATATCTGCTCTCACTAAACCAAGTTTAACTGACATCCCAAAAACTCGGCCTTAACATTTAATATTTTAAATATTTGCAACATATTTTTTATTTAAGACTCGGGTTATTACATGTGTTCCTTATAAACACAATGAGGGTATTCACAGTTTGTACTATATTAAGGCCCTGTGCGAGGTGGCTAAATAAATTTTAAACTAAATACCAATAGACGAAAGGGTTTAAAATTTCTTTGAAAAGTTTTTAAAATTTCATAGAAACTTGGAAACATGAATTTAGTTTAGATTTTATTTAGCCAGTTCGCACCCACCCTAAGTACTAGATTAGCATTTGTCGTAAATTTGACAATTTATTATGGGTTAAACTTCAAAAATCATGCTATTTTACAACGATAGCACAACGATAATAATAATTTCGTAAATAGTAAATAATAATTTTGTTGACAGTGCTATATTTAGTACCAGCTCTTTCAAGGTTCTTGGAAGTTTTGTTATCATATGACGACGCTAGGGTAATAAGGGTTAATTAATTAATTTAATTTTTTATTACTTTTTAAATTAAAACATAATCAATAAACTTTTAGGGTCATATGCACAATCACTTAAAATTTTTAAGTGACTTACGAGTATAAAACAAATTTTTCATATAAAATTCATTTTTTAAATGTGTTATATGAATTTGAAACAAGGTTGGTTACCGAAACAAATAACGGTAAGGGTAACGGTATCGAATTTTGTTTGTTTCGGTAACGGTAAAGATAACAGTAGAGTGTTTCAGTAACGGTATACCGTTATCGAAACAGCAATACCGGTACGTACCGGTATTAAAAATTATGTTAAAACATATAAAAACAAGTAAAAACATAACGGTAAGGGTAACGGTATCGAATTTTGTTTGTTTCGGTAACGGTAAATATAACAGTATTTAAGATTGTTTCAGTAACGGTAAACCATTATGGTAACAGCAATACCGGTACGTACCGGTATTAAAAATTATGTTAAAACATATAAAAACATAGCATATTCTTATTTTTAAGTCTTAAAAATACAGATTATAACCAATAAATTCAATGCTGGTGGTTTTAAGAATCAAAATTATTATCTATAAATTTTTTTTTGAGAAAATAACTCAAGATTATAAAATAAAAAAGTTAAAAAATTGGCATTTTTTATATAAATTAAAAAATACCGGTAACTACCCAAAACAACAAAAAATTTTTGGGTTAACTATTAAGGGGGGTAAATAATGTAACAACACAATTTAAAGAGGCATATTTAAACGGTTGTCAAAAATTCAAATAACAATATTTTTACTGTATTATTTTTTTTATTTAAAATATATGTTACTGTAGTATTTTTAAAAAATATTAGTTTTAAATTTCTCCAACCAAAATCGCCAGGGTTGCCACTTCATTATTAGCCTTTTTTAAAAAAGGCAAAATCGGCTGCCACTGTACAGCCTTCATTAATTATTGGCAAATAAAAATGTAAAGTGATTCTTAATACCAGATAAATTCCCTAGTCCCTATCGTGGCCCGATTTTTATTTTTAATATTTTTTTAAAACAAAGTTGCCACACAAACTTGAAAATTCCAAAAAAGGCAAGAAAAAACTAATTTCACTTGGGAATATAAAATTTATTTGACTGAAATTCAAAAAAAAGGGCCACGATAAGGACTACAGTTTTTTGTTGACTAATCGGTAAATCCACGTTTGCTGTACAGTGGCAGCCGATTTTGATCTCATGGTTGTGAGAAAAACGCGTTTGAAGTCTAAAGTGAATTTTAAGCTAAGAAAACAACAAAATTGCAAAAAATTGTGGATGAAGAAAAGTTATATCTCCTAGCTTACTACATGTCCACCAAATTTGGGACGAATCGGTTAATGCGTATTTAATATATTAAACCTAAAAGTCTGAAAAACGATGGTAGATATATTATTACTCATATTATTTTGTAAAAATGCTGTAATTTTGAAAATTTTTTAATTTATTTCGTATTTTTTCCCCTTTTTATATATATTGATTACTTTTATAACTATATTAAGCCATCAGCACCTGCCTCATATGACCTGTCTTCGACATCCATCAAGGAATCGTCATTGGCTTTTCTTTGAAAATTGAGTGCAATTCTTACATCTTTTGATGTAGTTTTTATCTTTTTATTGACCCGTGTTATAAGATATACGATTTCTAATATAAACAAGTTAATAAAAATGCAAACAAAAAATGTTCACACATACCACATAGAGTATTACTTTGGGACTAAAACATATTTTACAAAAAAACATGTGGAAATTTAATTTCTTCGAATTGTTTATTGAAATTTTCGGTACAAAAGTATGCTCCATCCAAATAAAATATAAAACAAAATTTTTCCTAGAGTCGATACCCCCCTTAACTAAAGTTTAAACCCACCGTAACTATTTTTCAAAAATTACTTTCAAATTGAAGATCTACATATCTTAGCTTTAATTTTTATGATTCTTATTCTAATTATTTGCATATCTTCTATTATTTTTAATGATTTTTAGAGTAACCCAAATTGGCGAAACTGCCCCAAACTTGGTGGACATTCGCCCAAAGAGCTAGATATAATTTCAAAAAAAACAAATGTTAGTACAGCAAAGTCAATATGTTAATGATTGAAATAAATAATTTAGAAAAAGTTTTTTAAGATATGTGATTCTTTTTAATCAACAAATCTCACATATATTAAGAAAACAAAAACATTTTAAAACTATAACAAAATGACTCTTCAAAATTACAAAAATCTTAAATATTAATATAAATATTGTATAATAGGTTTGTTTTTTCGAATTTGGTATTTTGAGGTAGGTATAAATTTAGATTCTTAAAAATTAAGTAGTTATAAAAATGATACCAACTCCTAAAAATTCTTGTCTTTTCTCTTTCAAATGTAAACAAAAGTATTTGTCATAAAAATATTTAAAATTTTACCCCTCAATTCATAAATGCTTTGTAAAGTTATAGCAGGTTTACAAAACGTCATTTTCATACAAAATTTGTTCAATAAACCTCCTATAATTTTACAAAGCGTTTATGAATTTAGGGGTTAGTATTTTTTGTTTCATAAAATATTAAAATATAAAACAAATGTTTAAATTTTAGTTGTTTACAAAAAATTAAACAAAAGTCAGGTAAGTACGGATAGTCGTTTTTTACAAGTAGTTGTAGATATAAAATTCGAAAAAAACAAACCTAATATGATCATATTTAATATTATAAGTATGATTGTCCTAATTTAACCGTATTAGAGCTTTATAGGCGGTGATGGACCAACACTTTGTAGCCCCAGCGGGCATCTGATGATTGTGCCCCAGAGCCAACCATTAACATAAACATAACATTCACCCTTTATAAGCATTTATAAAAATCAAATTATTATTATTCGAAAGCTTAGGGTCGTAGGTCTAAAATAATATCACACGATTTGAGGAAGTTATTGCAAACTGTAGTTGATTTCAATTATTTTTTGGCACCCCAAAAAACACAAAAACACGTCTATCTGCTACCACATGTGATATAAATTCATCAAAGTGGATGTCAAGGAAAGGTAATTGAAAAATGCATAAAATATATTTTTCCAATTTTTTATCCCCCTTAATATCGGAGAAAAATGGGATTAGTGTATGTGCCCCACTGGCGAAGGATCCCCGCTCTACCATACTAGAAATATTTGTTAAATTATAAACTCATTGGGAATTTCATGTACTCACCTAGATACGTTGTTCAACCTTTCAAAGAAAATACAAAAAACAACAACAAAAAGTAACACAATTTGCTTTGTTCAAATACTGCTATGTTGTTGTGACCTATCTATCAAAAATAATTGTCAGTAAGAATTGTCTTGTTGAACAGTAGAAATAATCACTCTTGAGTTTTTTTTTACTTTGTGGAGCAAATCAGTATTTCTAGTTTTGTTTTGTTTAACTCAAGTTTATATCTTATCAACAAATATTTTTTTATAGAGTTCACCAATTGTTACGCGACGAGGAGCACAAAAAGCTAAAATACAAACCCGAGCAATGGTCAAATCAGCAGTAACAGCAGCAGCTACAGTCAATTCAGTGGAGAATCGCAAACCGAATGTTGCACTACTGGAGGCTAAACGCAAGGCAAAATTATTGAAAATGCAGCAACAAAATCAACAAGAGACTGCCGTTAAGGACATATTTCAAAATGTAACCTAATTTTTCTTTGCAAATAATACTTTAATAAATTTATTTACTATTATGTTTAACCTTTTCAGGCTGTGAATGCCAAATATATGACTCAACGTCCCACAGGTCTTATATATGATGAATCAATGTCACAGCATCGTTGCCTTTGGGATGATAAACACCCAGAATGTCCCGAAAGATTTATTAGAGTTTTAGATCGGTATGTATTTAAAAAAAGACAATGAAACTTGTTTGTTTTTATACTCATTATATTGCGTTGTTATATTTTATACTCATTATATTGTGCTGTGGTTGAGCAGTCATTTGTTTTAATTTTGTTTATTTAGTTTAATTTAAACCTTCATCTTAATTATATTACAGTAAAAAGAAAGTCAGTAAAGTCAGCAAAAAAATGTTGCTGTGTCAGTAAATTTTTAGTCAGGACCGTGTTGCAAAAAAAATTGGCAAGCTCATTTTTGCCAAAAAATAGTAATCTCAGCAAAAGTTTTGCTAACTTTTAGTCGATTGCAAATGAAACAAGCGTGGGCTACAGCCCGCTGGCTTGTCCGGAGTCTACAAATCGAAGATTCAGTTCGGCTGTGCCGAATGTTTAGATATCCTCCATTGTTACACCGTAGCCCAGATCTAAAAAAAATAAGAAATAAGAAAGATTTTAACCACTTAGGTATTGGAAATAATTAGAAATAGGATAAAATTACATATTTACCTAAATGTATTGTACTATTTGCAGTAGAAAAAATTGTCGGTATGGAGATAATTTCGGATCTACACACAGAAAATAAATTGGTTGGAATTCTATCGGAACCAACGAAGTTTTTTCGTTATTCAATAATTTCTTCATTGCTTTTTCAGAGTGGTGAATATCGCGAGATTTCGGTGCAGTTGTAAACGCAGCTTAAGAGTTAGCACAAGTTTTGCTGATTTTTTGTTCTTGTCAAAATTAACTCGATTTTGTTGACATTAGCAATTTTTTTGCTAGCATCCTCCTGACTAAATATTTGTTAAGTCAGATTAGCTGTTTCGCAAATCAATTTTATTCATTAATACATATGGGTGATATCAAAAAATGTGATCAAAACCGTGTAACCACCGAATTTCTAATGCATTTGAGTTACATATTTCGATATATATCAGCGCATTTTCACCTGTTTTACAAAATTTATAACAATCTGACCAATTTTTGGTTAATACATAAAATTTGTGACCAATTTTATAGGCCAAATGTAAACTCCGTAACAAGTAACTTATAAGGTTTTTTTAACTTTAATAGCTCATATTTTAATAACCAATAAAGCTAAACACTAACTGTAAGAATTTTTATTAAGAGGAAAAGTGGTGTTTTTAATAAAAATTTATACATTTTACAAACTTTTTCGTATATCTTAGCTATCACGATTTCAACTCTGTAACGATTTTTCGTCATAATTTTTGATAAAAATGAATATACCAGAATTTTGGAGTTATCTATTATTTATATTGCGAAAAGTATTATGTTATTTATGCTCAAATGATCGTTGGACTGTAAGTAATCATCCAGTATAACTAGGGTTTTTCTTTTCCCGGACTTTTTCATTTCCCGGGACAGCGGGATTTTTTTCGGAATTTCCCGGGATCCCGGGAATTCCCGCTTGTTAGAAAATATATAAATTCGACATATAATGTATTTGAAAAACCACTTTTTGGTTAAACACCGTTGGACAAAATTTCTCTTTTGGTTGTATCCATGAGAAAATGTTCTGAAAGCAGGGCTAAATATCCATGTCTTCCACTTTTTCCAGGTCAATTCTTTTAGCAATTTAAATCGTGAATTATTATTTATATAATATATTTATATGGAAGGCCGTCCTAATTAAAAAAAACTCTTAGTTATATATTAACTAAATACACTGTGAGACAAATGGTAGGTGTCAGTGATCGGGAAGGGTTCAAACTACCGGGGAAAGTTATATCGGTAAAAAAGAAGTTATACGTGTCCCGGCGTTTCACTGGGTCACCCCTAGGAATCGAGATATATCGATTTGATCTTTGGTGGTCTTTTTTTTTACATAACTCGAGAACCACTAGTCCGATTTTGCTCAAACAATTTTAAAAAAATTAAAAATTACAATTCCTTTAATCTGTTCATATAACGTTTTTCTATATACTCAACAGTTTTGCCGGTAAAAATAAATGTATGAAGAAAAAAATATTTTTTTCCTAAAATATTAAAAAAAAGTAATAAACAAAAGGTTATTGATTTTTATGGTAGCGGTAACAAACATTTATTTTTACCGGCAAAACTGTTGAGTATATAGAAAAACGTTATATGAACAGATTAAAGGAATTGTAATTAATTAATTTAATTTTTTTAAATTGTTTGAGCAAAATCGGACTAGTGGTTCTCGAGTTATGTCAAAAAAAAAAAGATATATCTCGATTCCTAGGGGTGACCCAGCGAAACGCCGGGACGCGTAACTTGTTTTTGACCGATATAACATTTCCCGTTGGTTTCATCCCATCCCGATTTTGACAGTCGCATAGTGATATTAATTTCGCGGTTTAAGCTGTTAAACGAATTGATATAGAAAAGTGAAAGACACGGTTATATTATTTTGATCGCTTTTTTCAGGATATATTGGAATTGTTAATGGGTGCAAACTTGTGTCGGACCAGTTTTATTGTCAGAACTAAAATCAATTTTTTGCTTAAAAATTTCTTTACATTAAATCCAAAAATTTATATTTCTAGATGTTTTGTTTTTTTCTATGCAGATTTTCTGAAGTATACGTCTAGAATTAGTTTTATAAAAAAGTTTAAACGTGAGCATTTTTCACAGAAATTTTTAGGCAAATTCGCCTAAATTGTTTTATAAGAGTAGACACTAAAATATTAAATAGTTTCATAACTTTAATTAGTTTTCTTGAATAGAAAATTTTTATGCCACAACTCCTTAAAAAGAAATTATTTAATTTTCATATTTAGTTGCATTTTAAATTAGCATATAAAAAATTCAAAATAATTTGAAAAAGCATCTGATATATTTATTATTTTAAAAATTAATAATATTTAAAAAATATATTTAAAATAAAGGAATAGCAATTGAACTTTAAATGAAATTATTTGAAGTAAACGAAACTCAAAATACTTATGTTAATTGAAAATACGAAAAAATTACTATTTTTTAACTTTAATCCCTAGTTTATTGGAGGTATTTGGAACTGAAATAATGATGTTGAAATGTTGTATAAGGCTGGTTTGCACTATAAGATTTTCGGTACGATTTTACTTCAGTACATGTGCAAAACATATAGGCAAGGTTGCAAAATCTTTCCGAGTTTAAAACAGCCTATATAAATATTGCTTTATTTGAACAAATATCATCATCTTAAAGAAGAAAAAAAATTCCCGAAGGACAAGTATTTTAGTTTGTAAATTTGGTAATTGCTAATATAAAATTTTTCGGTTTAACTAAACCGAATTCAATTGGCATCCAAAAACAATTTGGCTTAATTCAGTTTGTTAAATTTTAAACCGTATTTTTTAATTTTAAATATTCTTTACTTAATTAATTTAAAAAAAATCAATGCTTTAAATTTAAATAAAGCTTCTAAAATTGCAATAAAACTAGCTAAAACTACTGTAAAAGACTAAAAAAAATCCCGGGAAATCCCGCATAAAATTCCCGGGATTGCGGGATTCAAAAAAGGGCGGGATTCCGGGAATTCCCGGGACATAAACCCTAAGTATAACAGACTTGAAGCTTTTCTGCAGCATGTAACATTCTTGAGATGAAAAAAGATGTCTTTAATAAGATTTGAAAAAATGTTGTTAACTCCGTTCCTAATTTTTACACCAAACTATTTAACGAGTAAGAAAAACAATGTCATATTTGGATACACCTTGTAGGCATCATTCGATTTTGTTTCGGAAAAAAAATTCTGACAAAGCGTTTGTAACGGCAAAAGTCGAGAGCTCGTTTTTGTCAACATATTTTTTCTTAATCAATGAAATTTGAATTAACTCTGTTAATTTAAATTCAAATTTAACGGCTTTATCGACAACAGTACACCCTCTAGTGGGTAGTGGTGTAAGTATTATTAAGTACTACCAGGAAAGAAAACACTGTATATACGAAAAACTACTTAATGTTACGTCTTTGTGTTGAAGACAGCTGTGTGTTATGTTTGTTTATTTTATTTGTGTGTGCGATCAATCAGTATAAAAGCAGGCGTATTGTATGCATTTGGGGAGTCGGTCAACGGACAGCGTTGAGGTAAGACATACATTGGTGGTTGGACTGCCAATATTTAAAAGTCTTAAATTAGTGCTGTCTTAAATATAAAGCTGTCTTATATTGGTGGTTGGACTGCCAATATATTAAACAGTCTTTGCTTTGGTGGTTGGACTGCCAATATTAAACTGATGGTTGGACTGTCAGATAAAATAGTCTTAGATTGGTAGTTGGACTGCCAATATTAAACTGATGGTTGGACTGTCAGATAAAATAGTCTTAGATTGGTGGTTGGACTGCCAATATTAAACTGATGGTTGGACTGTCAGATAAATTGGTGGTTGGACTGCCAATATTAAACTGATGGTTGGACTGTCAGATAAAATAGTCTTAAATAGGTAGTTGGACTGCCAACATTAAACTGATGGTTGGACTGTCAGTTAAAATAATCTTAAATTGATGGTTGGACTGCCTATATCGACTTGTCTAATTTAGTGGTCTGTTGTGAGAAATTGTGGTTGGACTGCATTATTCTCATTACACTTTGTGATGGCGACCATTTAATGGGGCGCCGAATGTTGGGAAAATTGCATTTTATTATGGATGAACTAAATTTTTATTTGAGTGTAAATTTGGAAAACACTTTATTGGAAAATTTTGTTTGAAAACATTTTTTTATGTTGTAAAGAAAATTGAAAAATTTGAGGGATTCATAATTTGGAATTTGTGTCGAAAACTTGAATAAAAAAAAAATATATATATAAATTTTGGTTGGAGAATTTTAAAAGAAAAATAAAAAAATTGGTCAGAAAAAAAAAAACGTGTCTGGTAAAAGAAAGAAATCTGTAAAAGAAGATAAAGAAGTTATCAAGAAGGATTAAGCCATCTCCACTGCAATCATATTCCACAGATACAATATCATCTTCACAGCATTTAGTGGCTCAGCAAGAGCAGAACATCTGACATAACATAAATATCTCATCTTTATCCATAGGCTGTGGAAGTTGGAGCAACAGTAAAAAAAAAATATATAATTATATGACAACTATAATAACGATTTCGGTGTTGATTGAAATTTGCAAAGTAATCATTCTACTGCAATACAGTCATCATCTTCACCACAATAACAACAATCTTTAAATTAAATTTTTCCACTTCGGGTTCGGTTGTTCCATCGAACTTATCCAGACAACAAGCCCAGTTACAACCACCAACAATACTGCCTTGGTTGTGATATCAACAACAGCAACTAACAGAAGAATGTTTGTCCTACAAATACAGTTATCATAATCCAAATGAATTACAACTACACTCTCATCTTTATCAATATCCTTGTTTAGTAGGGGTCAATACTTAAATTTTTTTTTTAATTTTTCTAATTTTTTTTTGTTTTGTTCTTTTTATTTCCTGTCTCGTGTTATGAATTTTGCAAATTAATTTAAAAAAAAATAATAATTTTTTTTAAATAATTTAATTCATATTTTTTTTGCACTAAAAATAATTTACATATTTCATTTGATTTCCCGATTGTTATAAATATTTTTTTTAATTTAATTTTTTTTTGGTCACCTAATTATAATTGGTAATTTCAAATTCTCAAACTATTCATTAACACTTTACACAAACTTTCATACATACATTAAACTCACATCTATTAAACCCATATACATTAATAGATCATTCCCATACCATTAACTCTTTTACTCACTCAACTAACAGACTAGGATAGATTAATATAACTTATAACTAAGGGCATTTATTCTTCGTCTGCAAGCGCTTGGGGACATCGATGGATATTGCATGTAAGTTTGTTTGATTTTTTTTATATATATCTAAATCCTATTAAGATTTTACACTTGCTCACACATTATACAGAAGAAAAGACAAATAATTCTTTAAAATAAAATAAATTCTTTAAAATTAAAACTATTAACACCCCACACTTTTAAATTAAAAATTAAATTATCTTAATTTAAATCAAACGGAAAAATAAATACAAATATATTGCAAAATTTATTTTTTTTGAGTTACAAAAATTTTATTGAAACATTTTTGTTTTAAATACAGTTTGTGTGGAATTCAAAATAAGGTGATCAAATTTTGATTAGATTATATTCCACGATAATTAAATGTTTTTTTGATTATTTTTCTTTATAATATGTATATTTTTTGTTATTATTCTATTTTAATAAATTATTGTTAGTTGGTTCCTAAAATGAAATTTTGATTTAGTGATTCTTTTGTTATGAAAAGTGGAGTCGTAGGTATATAAAATGTAGGTTTTTTTATTTTTTTTTTATTGGGCTGACTGAAATTTACCCTACAGTCAGCATGGAGGGTGGGCATAGGAATAATGTAGCAAATTCCATCATGAGCTACATTTCTATCATCAACATTTTTCGGTTCATTTTCGATATTTTTTTTTTTTGTTATTTGTTTATTTATTATTTTTTTGTTTGTTTTAAGGTATCGCCCCTTATATTTTTGACTTGCTACCTAAATTTAAAATCTACAGTAAACGATTCAGTAAATATAAATTCTTTTGGGAACATAATAAACCCCCCCCCCCCCTTCGACGAGCACAGCCGAACCAGTAGGTAGCCGTTCCCTTTTAAAAATCAAGACAAGTTAAAGAATCGTTACAACTTGACCCCAGAGACAGGCTGTGGTGTGGACGATAAATATTGTGGGTGGATGGTTTGACTGTCCGCACCCATTTATATAATTTAGAAGCCAGGAGATTGCGATTGCATTTCGGTCTCTTTCGGTCACTCTCCACAACCACGCACCCCTTAGCTGTCAAGCCTATTGTAACACGGGAGTTTGTAATAGTTTGTAACGGACCTTGGGCAACCGCGAGCTCTGCCCCAGCATAAAGTGGAAAACACGTCGTTACACGTTTCTGAAAGAAAACGAAAAAAGTAACCAAATGTAAACGCCGTAACTGTAAACTCCGTAACCACAATTGTTTGCATCAGGTTTCATTCAAATAAATGTAGATAAATGTTAAAATATTTTAAAATAACCATAAACAGAGGTGATTCAACTATTATTTATGCGTCAAAAGACGATTCAACTAATAATTTTGCGTCAAATCAAAAAAAGTTATCAGTTTTTTACCCTAAGCTGCTGGAGCGAAAAACGATTGATTTTGCATTTCATTGGTTTTGAATCGATATTTCGAGTCATTACTGACATTAGTTTGACAAATTAAATTTGTTTCACATAATTTAAGAATTTTTTGATCGCGAAATGTTATGTTTTTAATATATTATTTTGTAACTGCGCAACCGCTGTTTGGATTTTATAAAATTTTATATTTTTGAAAAGCATTTAAAAGGACCAAAAATACAAAATGAAAAAAAAATTTAAATTTTTTTCGCGGAATGAATTGTATTTTTTTTCGCGAAACCGCCAATTTGATAAACACCAATTATATATCATTGGAAAGCAAGTTGAAAAACCAAATACGAAAAACTAATAAATTGAAGAAAATTCGTACCCAATTTTTTTTGTTATATCTTTTGCTTGCAGAAATGTAAACTCCGTTACAACAAAAAAAAATTAAAATTGTGCCAAAAAAGTTATTGCGACAACTTGTAGAAGAGATTTTTTGCAATTAGGTTTATAATGACTAAACTTACTGATTCCATTAAGAAAAAACCGAAATATTAACACTTTTTGCTTCTCACAAATTTGGCCCAAAAATTTATCACATTTTTTGATTTCATCCATATACACCATACATATATATACGCCGAATGTTTAGATATCCTCCATTGTTACACCGTAGCCCAGATCTAAAAAAAATATGAAATAAGAAAGATTTTAACCACTTAGGTATTGGAAATAATTAGAAATAGGATAAAATTACATATTTACCTAAATGTATTGTACTATTTGCAGTAGAAAAATTGTCGGTATGGATATAATTTCGAAATCTACACACAGACAATAAATTGGTTGGAATTATTCAATAATTTCTTCATTGCCTTTTCAGAGTGGTGAATATCTCGAGATTTCAGTGCAGATGTAAACGCAGCTTAAGAGTTAGCACAAGTTTTGCTGATTTTTTGTTCTTGTCAAAATTAACTCGGTTTTGTTGACATTAGCAATTTTTTTGGTAGCATCCTCCTGACTAAATATTTGTTAAGTCAGATTAGCTGTTTCGCAAATCAATTTTATTCATTAATACATATACACCAGTGGTCGGCACAAAGAGAGAATGTGAATGTATTATGTTTCTACACTGTGAGAAATTAGTTTATCATTTTTAAATTTATATTTGTATATTAAGGACATGAATTAATGAAGACATGTAATAATGAATGCATGAATGAATTATTACATGTCTTCATCCTATAAAATCAACTCTAAAAAAATAATTTATAGTAATTTAATTTTTTTTAAATAATTCATAATAAATTTTATTATACACATTATTTAAAAAATATGTATTTTTTTGTATATAAATTATTTATTCATAAAAAGTATTCCATTAGTTAGTAAATTTAAATGAACTAAAGAAATAAAAATAATTCATAATAAATTTCCTGTTCTTGTAAAATTTTAAGAGTGTAATATTTTTCTAAAACAAAGCGACGTCAACGTGCTTTGTTGAATCGCTAAAAAATCACTAGATTATAAACAGTGTAAATATTTAGCGATTTTATCGCTAGTTTGTTGAGAAATGGTACTTAAAGCATTTTTTACTCAAAAGTTTCTTTAATATGTTAATAAGAAGTGTTATAAACTTTTAAATAATGAACAGTTTTACGATTAAGCTTCAAATAATGAATCCTGATTTTCATTGAATAAATATTATTATTGAAAATACTCAATAGAGGGCGTTGTACGGTGGAAAAGTGCATACCCATATTTTATCGAAATGTGTATTTTTAGAAAGTTTTTATACCCTACACCACTATGTGGTCAGGGTATTATAAGTTTGTGCTGATGTTTGTAACACCAAAAAATATTGGTCGTAGACCCACCTTATAGTATACCGATCGGCTCAGAATTTTTTTTTTTATTTCGATTTAACGATGTCCGTCTGTCCGTCCGTCCGTCCGTCTGTCTGTCCATGCAATCTTGTGCGCACTCTACAGGTCGCAAATATTAAGATATTTTGATGAAATTTGGTACGCAGACCTATGTTGGCCCAAGGACGAACAAGTTTGATTTTGGTGAACATCGGTTCATCCCAGGAAAATTTTCTGTTCCAAAGAATCGGTTGTGCAATAGCTACTTTTCATTCACAACCCCTTCTACTGTCGATTCTAACACCGATTCTTTTTGTTTGAAATTGTCCCGAAAGCAACCCCTTCTATGGCTCCAAAGTGGAACCGGTTGCTCTAGAATCAGTTCTGGAACTAGTTATGGAACTGATTCTACGTCACCCACACCTTCCATATAGGATCCCAGGAACTGGTTCCGGAACCAGTTCCATGGAATCGGTTGCAATGGAACCAGTTGTAGAATGGGTGTGGTTGGCTACCGATTGTAAAAAATTTTCCTGGGATGTTTAGACCTAGTGCCCATATAAGGGTCCTACCAAAATTATATTGTTTATACGCTGCAGGTCGTAAATATTAAGATATTTTGGCGAAATTTGGTATACATACCCAGATAGGTGTGGAAAAATTTTTACAATCGGTAGCCAACCACACCTATTCTACAACTGGTTCCACTGCAACCGATTCCATGGAACTGGTTCCGGAACCAGTTCCTGGGATCCTATATGGAAGGTGTGGGTGACGTAGAATCAGTTCCAGAACTAGTTCCAGAACTGATTCTAGAGCAACCGGTTCCATTTTGGAGCCATAGAAGGGGTTGCTTTTGGGACAATTTCAAACAAAAAGAATCGGTGTTAGAATCGACAGTAGAAGGGGTTGTGAATGAAAAGTAGCTATTGTACAACCGATTCTTTGGAACAGAAAATTTTCCTGGGTACCTATGTTAGCCCAATAACGTAGCCTATTGATTTTGGTGAATATCGGTCCATGTTTAGACCTAGTGCCCATATAAGGGTCCTACCAAAATTATACTGTTTATACGCTGCAGGTCGCAAATATTAAGATATTTTGATGAAATTTGGTACACAGACCTATATTGGCCCAATAACGCAGGCTATTGATTTTGGTGAACATCGGTCCATGTTTAGACCTAGTGCCCATATAAGGGTCCTACCAAAATTATACTGTTTATACGCTGCAGGTCGCAAATATTAAGATATTTTGATGAAATTTGGTACACAGGCCTATGTTGGCCCAATAACACAGCCTATTGATTTTGGTGAACATCGGTCCATGTTTAGACCTAGTGCCCATATAACGGTCCCACCAAAATTATATTGTTTATACGCTGCAGGTCGCAAATATTAAGATATTTTGATGAAATTTGGTACATAGACCTATGTTGGCCCAAGGACGAAGCCTATTGATTTTTGTGAACATCGGTCCATGTTTAGAACTAGTGCCCATATAAGGGTTCCTCCAAAATTGGCTTGGTTACAAACTGCAGGTCGCAAATATTAAGATATTTTAATGAAATTTGGTGCGCTGACTTACATTATAGAAAATTTTGACACAACCCCATTTTAACCCATTCGAATTTCGGATCCAAACAATACACCAGTGTAGGGTATTGTATAGTCGGTATGCCCGACTTTAACCTTTTTACTCGTTTTTTACTAAAATCGTTTAAGAAGTTGTGTTTTATAATAAAGGAATATCAATGTGCGAATTTTATAATATTTTTCAACATAAAACCGAGTTTTAAAAATGATATTACGGCTGATAAAAAGTCGCTAGATTTTTGGCTAATAGCTACAGGACAATTTTCCCCGCTAGGGGCGAAATAAAATCGCTAGATCTGACGAGAAAATCGGCGTTATGGCAACACTGTGTACGTGGGAAAAGCCGATAATGATCGGCCACTGGTGGCTATGGATGCCGACCACTGATATACACTCACAATATACATATTTTCCATAACCGAATGGGGTTTATTTAAAAAGTAAAAAGTAAAGTTTGTTTGCAATTGAAGAATCAATTAAAATACATTGAAACATATTGTTTAACTTTTTGTACAAGTCAGTAAAAAACAAACTACAAAAAATACGTATCGTCTGAAGGAGTTGATATTTTCAGTCAAATTATCTATTTTTAGAAAAAATAATTTAAATAATTTCGTTGTTTTCTGTTTTAAAACAAAAAACTCAAATGTTTTCGGTTTTCTTTTTTGTTAAAATAGTTTGTTTATATACAAAATTATTTCAATTCAAATTACAAGAAATTCTTTATATAGCCAATAAATATGAACGTGTCTATTGTGTATGGTGTAGTGTTTTGAAAATCCAAACAAAAAAAACTTTCAAATATGAAAAAACAAACCACAATCTCGTTTTTTTTTACGTTTTGTCAGTTAAAAATTGATAATTGTTTTAATAGACTTTTCAATTATTTTTATTTCTTTTATGAGTTGTTTAAACAATGTTTGAAAATAAATAACAAAATGGTTTGAATATAATGAAAAATCAGTAGTCCTTTTTTTAATTGTGTTTTCAATTAATTGAATATGTATTTTAGGTTGTTTTTAAGGATAAAATATTGTGAGTGTAAAAAATAAACTTTCATTGAAAGTAAAAAATAAACTTTCATTGAAAGTTTATTTTTTACACTGATTCGTTAATCAAAAAAATATGGAAATAATACCCGCGAATTATCGTTATATTTTTTGATTCGCATATTTATAAATCGCTTTTATTGAATCATCTTTGAAAACAGAGACCCAAAATAACTGTTATATTTCTAAAAAAGTCACCACCCAAATTTATTTAATTATAATATTTCATCACTATATTTTATAAATCATATTGCACAAAAAAATCACAAAGTTTGGCAGATTTTAATTTTTTCAATTTTTATATTTTACTCTATAAATTTCTGTTGTTTTTTGATTTTTATTTTAAAACTTTTTATAAAAGTTACAGAATGATTTTTTTGAAAAAATTAAGCACTAACTTTTTTATTTGATAATAAAATAAAAATTAAAAATTGACCTAAATTGAATGGCGGAAGTTGCTGGAATATTCATATTTACTCACTTTAAATCACTGTTCAATCTTTTATTAACACTAGTTGACATCATCAGGATATTATAATTGGTGAAGTCATTGGTTCTATGGCTTTTGATTTATATTTTTAATTGTTATTTTTTGATAAAGAAAAAAAATCACAAAATAACTTTTATTATTTTTGAAAAAATAAAAATCGTGTTTGGATTGTTTTTGTTTGCATTAAAAATAAAAATCAAACAGAGCAAATAAACAGAAAATTAAAAATACTCAAACAAGAAATAATTGTAAAACACTCACTTTTTGAATAAAAGTTACAACTGTTACGTCCCTGTTTGAAAATAATTCTTTTTGAACCAATTCAAAGCTCTGATTGAATGAAGTTGAAATGTAAACGCAATCTTAGTTGATTGCAATTGAAAAAAACCCTTGCTAAAATCAATAAAACTTTTTGCTAAATATTAGTAGACTGAAATGAAAAAAGCTGAAGAAATTTATAGCGAAATTATACTTTGCTGAAAATTTAAATTTAGAAATTGTGTAGTGGTTTTCTTTTTTTTTTTCTAATTATCATTTCCGTTGCCTGTACTACATCTAGACAAGCTGCTTCTGTCTGGTTGTCGTCCGCGCTATAAATGCGTTTATGAGCACACCTTTGGTAGCAAAATAAATTAGTAAAACATTAGTTCAAAAGTAGTTTAGTGCTGAAGGAACTAAAAATTATTGCTGAAATTTAGTATACTTTATATGCAAGACATTTTACTTATTTTTTTACTAGCTTATTTTTTTGAGTGTATCAGACTTTGTTCTAGAATTTTTTATTAAATTTTGTTTGAAGGCAGCTATGGTTTATTTAAAAAAATTTCTGATTTCTGATAAAGAGCAGCATCATGAAAATCTGAGTCAGTTGCCAGCGGCCGTGAACGTGACCTCAAGGTAATTTCTACTGGTCTCTTTCTAGCTCTTAAGGCTGAGTTACCCAACCGTAAACGTATCTGTAACGAAACAGCTGTTTCGATACCACAAGAAGAAATGTATACGAATGGTTACTAACACGTAAATGTAAACGTACTTGCCGTATCATTCTGTTGAAATCAGAATTTTCTATCCGGCATCGAAGCAGCTGAATGATTTTAGTCGGAAAAAATATGAAATGAATAAAGAAAATTGATTTAAACAACAAATAAGGAATAAAAATTAACAAATAAATGGAAAAATTTAGAATAAAATATAAAACCACATGAAATAGATGCTAAATAGTAATGTCGTTTACGGAAATCTATAAGTGTACTTTTTAGCTACGGCACGGTACAGTTACATCACATTTACGTTTACGGTCCCATAATCCGCCCTTTAAGGACTTATCCTGACAAGGACGTGTGCCGTGCGTGGGTCACATCCTTTGAAGTCCTGTAAGTATCCTAAAAATATCCTTGATGTCCTTTGAATATCCTTCGAGTATCCTGCGAAGGCCCTTGAACACCATTTGCATTCAGGAAGCGTGCCGTTCGTAGGTAACTTCCTGACATGCTTTGAGTATCCTACCGTATCCTGCATAGGTCCTTGAACATCATTGCGTCCAGGAAGCGTGCCGTTCGTAGGTCACTTCCTACTGTATCCTTTTGAATATCCTGCCATTTCCTACGAAGGTCCTTAAACATTATTTGCATCCAGGAAGCGTGCCGTTCGTAGTACATTTCCTGCCGTATCCTTTTGAATATCCTGCCATATTCTGCGAAGGTCCTTGAACATCATTTTCATCCAGGAAGCGTGCCGTTCGTAGGTCACTTCCTGCCGTATCCTTTTGAAAATCCTGCCATATCCTGCGAAGGTCCTTGAACGTAATTTTTATCCAGGAAGCGTGCCGTTCGTAGGTCACTTACTGAATACCCTAGGAAGGACTTGAAATCCCCGTGCATCCATCTATATTAGATTCAACCAGATGCTGACCGGCCCTCTTTTCATTTCGTTAACTTTAGTTTAGGTGTTCTTATAATTAGATATAAGTGAATGAATAAATAAGCTTTTGTAACGGTTTAAACCATGCCTTTACTCTCGGTCACTGAATTAAATACATTTCTGTGACAATCCCTACCCCCACGAGCTTACCCCAGCTAACGGATTAAAACTCGTCGTTACACTATGAAACCGTTCTATCCTTCTACCAAGTTTTGTCAAAAAATTCCCATAGAATCCATGCTGGGTATGAAATGGGTTAAAATTTTTGTTTTAAATCAGATATTGAATCACTATTTCATTACATATTTGTTAATTTCTTTTTCAATCAAAGTACACTAAAATGTGTTTGAGACGAAAACTAGCACATTACTTTTTGTATACACGTTAACTTGCAACGTGCATAATTATCAACGTTGAAAACTCAACGTTTATAGATTTTCGGATCTAACATAACTTCTTCGCGTAACGTCTAAAACAGTTTTGCTGGCATAACTATTTATGCCACAGGCAAGATTCAAAATTACCCAAAACTGCAGCCAAAATTACCCAAAAAAATTTTTGAGTCTCATATAAACAGAGCTTGAAAAAGATAATTGTTTTTTGAACAAACTCGTATTAAAATTGATTAATTTTATGAATTAGTGAATAATTCATTATCACTTCAAATCAGTGATTTGATATTGAATAAAGTGAGGATGTGATTTATCCAAATTTCAATTGATTCCATTTTGATTCGATTTAATTATGTGTTTAATGATTTGATTTGCGGACTTTAAATCAAGGCAAGCATTTTTTGTTGAATTGTTAACATTGAATCAATTCGTTTGATTCTATGAAAAGAATAAAAAAAAACTTGAATTGATTCTTTGAATAAGATATTGATTGAATAAAGTAGAAAATAATTCATTTAATTAAATGAGTTTTGCGAATCGTTTCGTTCAAAATAATATCCTACACCAGTCTGACTTAAAGCCAACTAATGTTTGGATCCGAAATTTGAATGGGTTAAAACGGACTTGTGTAAAATTTTCTATAAAATCATAAAAGAAGAAAATCGAAAATATAGCCTATATGGGCGATAGGTCCAAATATGGACCGATCCTATCTAGAATCAATAGGCTTTTTCCTTGGGACCATGTGAGTCAGCGAACCAAATTTCATTGAAATATCTTCGTAGTTGCGACCTGCAGCGTGTAAAAAAGAAAATTTTGGGGTTACCCTAATATGGGCACTAGGTCTAAACATGGACCGATTTCAACCAAAATCAATAGGCGTCTTTCTTGGGCCGGTGTACCAAATTTCGTCAAAATATCTTAATATTTGCGACTTGTAGAGTGCGCACAAGAATACATGGACAGACAGACGGACGGACGGACAGACGGACATCGTTAAATCGAAATAAAAAAAAATTCTGAGCCGATCGGTATCCTATAAGGTGGGTCTAGGACCAATATTTTTTGGTGTTACAAACATCAGCACAAACTTATAATACCCTCTCCACGTAGTGGTGTAGGTATAAAAATGCATAAGAAAACCTATTTATAAAAAATGCGACCAAATAAATTATTGAGCGAGGATTGAGCGAGATGAGATGGATAGATACCCACTGGTATAATTAAATGTAGTGTTACGTTGCCAGATTGATTCTTCCAGAAAATTACAGAGTTTTCGATACTAGACTAATTCAAATTCGTAACAATATATTAATCAAATAAATTATCATGTGGAAGGTCCAAATATGGACCGAGCCTATATAGACGCCATAGGCTTTGTTGTTGCACATGTGAGTCAGCCAGCAATATTTCATTGAAATATCTTCGAACTTGCGGAATCAATAGGTTTCGTGTTTGGGCTAATACAAGTCGGTGTACCAAAATTCATCAAAATATCTTAATATTTTCGACATACCCATTTTTGGGGGACCTTCATAAGGGCACTGGATCTAAACATGGACCGATCGTAAATAAAATCGGTAGGCTTTATCCATGACTATATGAATCATTTTACCAAATTTAATTAAGAAAACATTCGTATTTGCGACCCGTAGCGTACGAAAAAGCGAATTTTGGAGGGACCTTTATATGGGGACTAGGTCTAAACATGGACCGATTTTAACCAAATTCAATAGGCTTCGTCCTTGGGCCGACATAGATCTGTGTACCAAATTTCATTGAAATATCTTCGTATGTGCGACTTGCAGCGTGTGAAAAAGCCAATTTTGGTGGGTATCCCTATATGGGCACTAGGTGTAAACATGGACCGATTTTACCCAAGTAAAAAAGTTTTGATATAGTCATATATTATCACATAAAATTTTGTATAATTATATATTGGAACTAATATACCAAGTAGGGTTTGGGGAAATCCAGGGAAAAGTTTGCCGGGAATTCATGGGAAAATAATATATTTTTCCAGGGAAAACGGGAAATTTTAAAAAGATTAAATTTTTTTTTTCTTTCTTTTTTTCAATTTTAGTTTTATCGGGATAAACATTAATTGCATTAAAGGAATTAAATATGCTAAAATCCCAAACGTATTTAACAAATTGTGAAAAATAATCCGCTGTAGGCATGTCCCTATCCGGATTTCATTCTTGCCTAAGGAAATCGTCAGGGGACGACGTTTTTAGAATTTCTGGAAATATTTGTTTAGTTAAATTACAAACTCTATGAGAATTTCCTGTTCTCGTCTAGGAGTGTTATTAAACATTTAAAATATCAAAGAAAAAACAAAAACAACAACAGAAAATTTTCCACAATTTGCTTTGTCATCTTCCAATGTACTACTCTGTTGTTTTGACAGATCTAGCAATGTAGTGACATCCATTCATGTAGAAACATCAATAGAAAACAATTTTTTCTAAAGTGTCAGTAACATTTAAATTTGCACAAGCACTTGCATATTAGTTTTTTCAATTTTAGTTTTATCGGGATATACATTAATTGCATTAAAGGAATTAAATATGCTAAAATCCCAAACGTATTTAACAAATTGTTTTTGTTTGGCATTTTGGAACAAAAAAAACAAGAGACCTTTTTTCGGAACAGAAGTAGTATAAGCTTTTTAATAAATATTATGAACTGAAATTCATGAAATCAGTTTCTACTATTTATGAACAAATTTGGTTCTGTGTAAACTGAAATTTTGCATGGGAAACAACAACGAAGTTAGTAGTAGAGATGTGGATTTGACTCACACTCGCTCAAGCTTACGAGAGAAAAATTTTAATCACGCACGAAAGTTTTTTTCTACTCACACTCACTTACGTTCACTAGAGTTAATTCAGATTTTGACTCACGCACACTCACGAACAAACTTATTCACTTACAACGTGAGTAAATTAAGATTTCAGTTAAACTGTGAATCAAACTAAATTCTGCTCACGTGTCCATCGCTAATTTTAAGCTGACGGGACATTGTGAAAAACAGTCTTATTGTATTTTTCCAGTTAACCTCAACCAATTTTATTTTTAATTTTGAACTTTATCTTCATTACTTTTAGATGCCGAGAATTAAATTTAGTTCAACGCTGTCAAATATTGCCTTCAAGGAGAGCTACCAAGGATGAAATTATGCTTCTACACAGTGATGAACATTATAAGTTACTTGAAAAGACTTCTGGCATCAATGACGATGAAAAAATGGAAGATTTAAGTTCACAATTTGACTCTGTTTATATACACCCCGTGAGTTTTACTAGCCATGATTTAATTTATCGCAGCTTATATTTGCTTTTTCTAATCCATAAAGGCAACATTTGATTTGTCATTATTGGCAACGGGCTCAACAATTGATTTAGTTGAGAGTGTTGTAAATGGTGCTGTACAAAATGGTATGGCAATTATACGACCACCAGGACATCATGCTATGAAAGCAGAATTTAATGGGTAATCAATATAGGCATTAGGATGTACCGTTAAAAATATTGATGTAATAGCACTCAAACGATGCGTATTTAAGTGCTGAAGATGAGAAAAATAAGTACACAATTTTTGGACTAGATCTTCAGGAATCTAAAAAGAAAAAAAAAAATTATTTCTGCCCGAAATTGTATCAAAATTTTCGTAACAATGATGCCGCTACAAAAAAAACTTATTTCAGTAATTTTTGACCACTTATAATGCTCCTTTCATGAGAAAAAAACATCCATGAAAATTATGGTTTTCTTGAAATTTCGTCTTTTACGAATTTTAAAGACAAGTGTGGGCTAGAATTTATTCTGTAGAGCATACAAAATGTAATTAATTTGGCTATTTGGCTGACCGATTATGAATAAAACAATTAAAAATTATTAGACTCGTCAACTCGCAATTTCTAAGAACAACTTTGACAGAAAGTTAAAATTTTCCAACTTAAAATCGCACGCATTTTTAAAATCCTTTCCTTATAATATGTTCGTCATTAATATGTTCATATCAATTTGGTGAAAAAATGTAAAACATTTTTTTTTTTGCCAAAATACACTTTTGCCATTTCATTCGCTGGCAGCGAACTGAAGATCACCTCCAAAAATATTTACTTGTTTTTCATTAAGTTAATTAATACGCATCGGTCGAATGCTATTAATTGAACAAAATCACAAACAATAAATTTATCGGGACACTGTAATACACATGCACGTTTCGTTTTAGATTTCACTAACATTGAATTCCTTTAGTTATTGCTTCTTTAATAATGTAGCTGTAGCAACACAGTATGCTTTGGATATATTGAAATTGAATAAAATCATGATTATTGATTGGGACGTCCACCATGGCCAGGGTACACAAAGATTTTTCTATCATGATCCTAGGTAAGAAAAGATGATTTGATTACAAATTTAAAAGAGCAATAACAATGTTATTCGTTTTATTTTAGAGTATTATTCTTTTCCATCCATCGTTTTGAGCATGGCACCTTTTGGCCAAATCTTAAAGAATCCGATTTCGATGCAGTTGGTTATGGTCCTGGTTTGGGGTATAATTTCAATTTGCCTTTGAATAAAACTGGCATGGGTAATAGTGATTATTTGGCGATATTTCAACAAATATTAATACCAGTTGCTGTTGAGTTTCAACCTGAATTAATTATCATCTCTGCCGGTTATGACGCTGCATTGGGTTGTCCAGAGGGTGAAATGGAAGTAACACCTGCATTTTATCCACATCTCATTAATCCTTTGCTAAAAATGGCCAATTCACGTATAGCTGTTGTCCTCGAAGGTGGTTATTGCCTGGATTCCTTAGCTGAGGGCGCTGCATTGACATTAAGAGCTCTTTTGGGTGAACCGTGTCCAATGTTGGTGGAAAAACTGGAACCACCATGTCCCTCTATACAAGAATCTATATTAAATTGCATTTATTCTCATCGTCCGTATTGGAAATGTTTACAAGTACAAGAAACATATACTATGGAAGACTTTAATAATGTTAATCCACAACCCAATCTACATAAAGTTGGCCGTATTTTTGTTGGGGGCTCACCATTGCCAGAACGTTTTCCAACACGAGATACCGCACCAAATATACCACTGGATGTGGTGGAACGAAATTCATTACGCTTAAAGATGCTAAAAGCAGGTAAGCTACACATTTCAATAAATGATGTATTGTCTTTATTTAGTAAATGAAGTGCACTTAAAATAAAAATATACACATTCTAAAATAATAGTTAATAATAAAATACCCGGGGGTTTCAGTTAGTGGCAAGAATTTGGTTGCTTTTGGGATAATTTCAAACAAAACTAATCGGTGTTAGAATTGACAGTAGAAGGGGTTGTGAATGAAAAGTAGCTATTCTACAACCGATTCTTTGGAACAGAAAATTTTCCTGGGTCCATTCCTTGCAAATTTTTTCTAGACAAATTTTTGCCACTAAGAATTTTCATGTAGAAAAAACAGTGATTGAAAACATATATCGTTGGCTTAGTCGGCAAATATGTCAAGTCCGTTTTTTTTAATTTTTCAGGAGAGACAAAAAACTGTCTAACTTTTTTTGGGTTAATTTTTTTTAAATCTGTAAACACAGTTTTCTTCTTTAGTTCATCTTTTTTAACCACAAAAAATCATAGAATTCCAAAATAAACGTTTGCAGACTTATAGGCTCTTTTTGGACTTAGCACATTTGCTCTTTATAATTTTCTACTTTATTTTTATTTATGTCAGCAGAATCCATGACAATCGCCTAATAAAATTTATAAGTTAACAATGTTTTTCCTGAAAAAATTTATAAGTAATAGTTACCCAGCCAACATTTTTCTGAGCGTTCAGAAATTATGACTCATAAAAGACTCTAAAATACGAGCATTTTCAGTGTGCTCAAATCTTAGAGTCATAAATGAAACATAATAGACTCTTATTTAAGAGTGTATTCAAATTTTTTTTTTAATTTTTTCAATACTCATAAATGACTCAAAAATTAGTCATAAATGGCTCACAAAGTTCAAAATTTTCCAGCAATGCTCATAATTTGGAGTCTTTTATGAGTCATAAAAGTGCGCTCAAAAGAGGCTTCATCGGTGAAGAAAAACTCCTTCATATATCTATGATTTCAGAAGGTCTAAGGGCTCTTTTATGTGTCTTTTCGGACTCCAATTGTACACTGGGTACCTTAAAAGTTAAAATAACTATTCAATTCAATTCAATTTATTTCTTATAATATTTATATTATTTACAATTGACTTAGAAGCAAAGAGTTTAGGAACTTCGTTCCTTTTCTACTTAGATATATAAATATATTTTTTTAATTTATGAAATTTATGTACATTATTATTAAACGGAAGGAAAAAATTTACAAAAACCTTTATGAAGCAGAGGTCTATAAAAATGAGAAAAAAATAAAGTAGATAAAATTATGATGAGATGAGTTCATTGATATGTACATGTTGTGAGAGTTGGCATCTTCCATTAAAATTTAGAGTCAATCTTTCGATTTTATCCAGAACGAGTTCGAAGCCAGCGAGACTATGTAGGCGTCGGGTGGAATAGTGCCATGGTAGTTAAAATATCATTTTAAGTAGCTTATTTTGTGCTACTTGGAGTTTTTTATATGACATTTTGCAGACGTGTACCAAACTGGAGCACAGTAAAACATTATGGGGTGGAATATAAATTTGATGATGAGTTATTTATTGTCTATGTTCATTTCCGACTTTCTATTTATAATTGGGTACATTATTCTAATCATTTTGTTAATTTTGTCCACTACATAGGGAATATGATTATTAAAACTAAGCTTTGTATCAAGCATTACGCCCAAGTATTTGACGTTGTTTTCCCATAGAATATCATGGTTCATGAAACGAGGTAAACTCTGGGCTATAAAACAGTACTTACGTTTTCTTGTAAAATAAATAGCCTGCGTTTTTTTTTCACCAAAATCTTCCATTTATCAAAATAATTACTCAACCCAGTAAGAGCAGACTGCAAGTTTGTAATAATATCAGCTGAATAAACATCAGAACTAAGAATTGATGTATCATCTGCAAATATAGACGTAGTGCAATTGGAAAATGTTGGAAGGTCAGCAGTAAAGATGTTGTAAAGAACTGGCGACAGGCAAGAACCTTGTGGACATCCTGCAATGATATTTACTTGTTGTGAACAGATTTTACCCAAGTAAACGCTGAACGATCTATTATGAAGAAATTTTTGAATAATTTTTATGAGTTCAATTGGAAAGTTGAATTTTTTCAATTTAAAAATAATTCCATTATGCCAAACGGAGTCAAACGCAGCTTTTATGTCTAGCAATATCATTCCAGTTGATTTGCCGTTTTGAAAATTATTTTTAACTAATTTTCTGATTTTTAGTAGGGGTTGAGACGTATTATGTTCACTTCTGAACCCGAATTGTAGCGATGATCACTTAAATTTGATGAAATACAGTGGTTCAAATTAAAGTTGTGAGCCAAAATTTCAGCCTTATCTTGCCGGGTGAAACATACTACATTGTTGTGTTTTAAAATTGGAATATTGCTAGATTTCTTCTTTAACATTTTTGAAACTTTCCAAAAAGTTGAAGATGCTTTGTCCAAATTGGACAACATGTTATTCCAAATTTGGTTTCTGTAGTGAGATTCTCTAACTTTTTAACGACAAAATTCGGTTGTTCAGTTGTCAGTTTACTATGAAAACTTGTCAATTTAACTACCGAATTTTGTTGTTAAAAAGGTACATAATTGCCCCTCTGAAGTGGTTTATTTCATTCGTAATATTTTTATTTAAACGTGTCATAGCTCGAAGATCATTCACATTTCTGTAACGCTTCCAGTTTCTTTTAAATACGTTCCTTAATTGTATCATAATTTTTATGTTGTTTGGTAAGGGTTTAGAGGTTGGTGAAATTCTACGTTTGGGCACACTCTCATCTATTCCCATTTTTACTACATTATTAAAAACATTTATCATGTTGTCAATTTGAATGCTGTTGTTTATTTCATTAAAGCTATCCGCCACAGGAAGATTCCTGTTTATGAATTTCATAAAATGCGGCCAGTTTGCCTTGCTCAAAGCGTAGCATAAATTGTCTACCATTTCACAATTTAAATTAATTGTACTAATGATTGGTAGGTGGTCAGAACTCAAGTCATTTATAACTTTTACTGCGGACATATTTTGAGATATGTTAGTTAGAAAAAAATCTAGAGTTGACGGTTGTTTACTTGGATCAGCCGGAATATAAGTATATTCATGGGGAAACACTATTTGTGTTTGGTTTAGTTAGAGTTTCTCATACAATATGTTACCCCAGCCATTACTTCTTTGACATCCCCAATAACTATGGCTGCAGTTAAAATCTCCTCCTAATATGTATTTATTTGAGCTCGTTAGTTTACGAATATCTGTCGCAAATGTTTGTTTTCTTCTGGGTCCCTGTTTGTTGACCCACCAGGATAATAGCAAGAATAAATATTTATAAAGTCATTACCAGATTTTACCTTAACACCTATGTTTTCAATCAGTTCTGTGTTAATAGGAGGTATAAGTTGATGTTGAATGTGTTTTTTAATTAAAATAGCTACTCCACCTCCTCCACCACGTTGACGATCGTATCTGTAGCAGTAGAAGTTCTGATGTTTTATTTTAATTTTCTTATTTAGCCAGGTTTCACAAAGTAAACAAATGTCAATATTGGTTTTTTTCCAAGAAATGGAATAGTTCGTCTTTTTTAGTACGAATGCTACGAGCATTCCATTGTAATAACGTTATGTTGCTGTTCATTGGTACAAAAATTTGCATGCAAGGTTTGTAACAACCTCGAATTGCTTTTCACGAGACCTGCATTTTTTTAAATTTTAAATTAATTCAAACGTAAGATTTTTGAATTCTTCTAAAGAGAACAAATTATTATTATCGTTATTTTGGGTGAATGGTTGGTTATAACCTGTTCTAGATGGATTTGGTGTTTCGCTCTGATTTAAAGCATTTGGAAAATTAATTTGATTGATTGCTGAATTGTTGGCTTCTTTGTCTGGTACTCTTTGGTTGAGCACGTTGCCTTATTTGCTTATATGTTTCCCTATTAGGGCAGTCAGGGGACATAGCCTTATGAGGGCCTTTACAATTAGCACATTTTACAATGGTTGACTTGCATTCTTCAGTTTTGTGATTCCCGGCGCAATGGGCACAATATGTTTTAACATTGCATCTGCTGGCACCGTGTCCATACATCTGACAATTATAACATTGGCTCAGTTTTGTTTTGTTGGGTTTTTGGTATTCCCACCTGACTTTTATGTAGTTGATGGCTGAGTAGTTTTGCCTTAATTCTCTTAATCTGATTGACTTTTTTTCAAAGTAGACAATAAATATAATTTGTTCGTTGTTACTGTCCCTAGCTCCAGCATAGGCTCTAGTAACAGTTTTAACATCGATACATTTAAGGCCCATGTCTAAAAGTCTGGACTTAACACCTGATGGGTCTGTTTTATCTAGAGCTAATAGTACAGCCTTATAAGGCTTTTCGTTTTTAGTAGCATTAGTGAAATATTCGAGCTGAAACTTCTTAGTGAGAGAGTCGCAAACGGTAGTAAAATCTACGTTATTAGTGCAAAACAATTTTAGACCGATGGAAATTTTACGTATAGAGTAATCTTTGATTTTTAATATTCTACACATTTCATGAACTTGTTCAATTTTACATTTTAAGATTGTTATTGGTGGTATGTTAACTTTAACAGCTGGTTCGATAATTGTTTCATCATTATCGTCATCATCAATAGTTTGCAGAGGTGCAAAATAATTTGAATTGCTAGCTCTCTGAGAGCTGTTTGTGGCCTTTTTTTTCTATTCATGTTATACCCAGAGCATTTTGCTTCTTTGTAAATGATGTGTTTTGAGTTACACTAGCATACTACATCAAAAACTCAATTTGCATAAAAATTGGACTTGACAGGTTTGCCGACTAAGCCAACGATATGTTTGTTTGTTGTAAATAAAAAAAAATTCTATAATTGTGTTATTAGGTCTGTTAAGTCCAGTAAAAAGATTACATAGAGTGAGACAAAATTTACTCTCAAAAAGAAAAATACCCAAAATGTACGCAAACAGTAAAATTGTAGGAATTAGTAAAATATTTTTTTTTATTCCACTCAAAAGAATACGTCTGTTGACTGGACAGAAAAATTTGTCACTTTAACAAAATTTATTCTTGTTTTTTGGCTTAAAATAAAATTTGTTGATTTTAACAAATTCTTTTGTTAAATTTGACAAATCTATATTTAAGTAAACAATTTGTAAAACTACATTTTTATCTGTTATTATACTGAGTCGTAGAATTTATCTCGGGACCCTCCCCGGACCTAGTCCATATCATGTGAGGGCATATAAGAGCACTCCAATGGAGCAAACATTTTGTCCGTTTTGCTCTATCTCGCTTAGTTTTCGAGATATGGGCCATTTTACGAACTGGTATGGCCGAGGGTAACATGAAAATATATTTTAACCATAAATTTTGTAAAATTTAACACTCAAAATTAGTTAAAGTACTGAGGATTTTTAGTATTGTTTTAAATAAAGATAACTAAAATCTTTGCTTAAATCAGTGTTTCACCTAAAAATTTGTTAAAAATTAGTCAAATTGATTTGAAACCGGTTTGACTAATTTCTCTGCTAACGTATTATGTTAAGTATATTTATTTATTTTACCAAATATGGCTCATATTTCACTCACTAAATAAAGCATAGATATTTAACAACAAATAAAATCTTAATAAAAAAAAACAAAACATTTAAGCCCAAATTAGTTTGGAAGTAAAGTGCGGCGAAATGAGGTATCGTGAGGTAGAAATCTATTTTCAATAGATTTTCTTACCTCAAATGTACTTCCAAACTAAGTAGTTGTGTACAATGTCATTAACTAAAAGTAAACAGCTGACACGATACTTTACGATACTACTAGACTAATGGAGACTTATATTTAAAAATAAAAAAGGATACGAATGTATGCAGATTAGGCTTTCCAGTACCGATTTCGGTAATACCGAAATTGTCGAAATTCGAGCCATTTTAGCAAATTCGAAATACCGATTTTAGAACGATACCGATTTCGGTATTGCATACAATTTTTTTTGTTTATTATTTTTATGTCTTTTTTAAGAGAAATTTGAGCAAATTTGACAATAATTATGTTATTGTGTTTGCAATTCTTTACAAATTTTATATTTTAAAGATGCATACATAAATAAATACGAGTATATTGCATTTTTACTCAACTATATCTTAGGACAAGGCAAAAACTAAAATTAAACCAGCCAAAAAATGTCTGATTATGATTACTTATAAATATTATGACTTTTGCAAGGGTTATATCCATGAGTCTTAATTAATTCAAACATAAAAAAATCCTAAAAGTTTTCTTGAGAGAAAGCCAAAATCTTGAAAAATTGGTCTAATAAATATTTGTTCACTTTTATGTCTACGATTTCCCAGTATTGGTGATGGAAATGATCAAATTTGTTCAAATTTTCTCTCTAAATTTTCTAAAAAAGAATCAAAAAAGTATTTTATTTAGGATTTAAAAATGTTTTTTTGATTTGCGAATTAAATTTAGTCAATAATATGTCTTCGCGAATCAAAAATATATAAAAATAATTCGTGCGAAATATCTTTATATTTTTTGATTCGCGAATTTATAACACATCTTTTTTATCATCTTTGAAAATAATTATTTTCAATCAATTCTTTAAAGCTCTGATCTGATTTATACTTCGCGAATTATCTCTTAACACAAATTATTTAATCGAATCAAAATTGAATCAATATAAGTTAGACCAAATCATTGGGTGCGTTCGGTTACAATTTTATAGTCAACAGTTGTACAACTATCTGCTGAAAGACCTGATTACTAACCGCTCAGTCTGAGCACTCAGGTAGCGCTGTCGTATTTTGGTAGCGTAAAAAATGTTTGCTACTTTTGATCAATAAGTGATACATTTGTTATTGTTCATTTACAATAGAAATTGTTATGTAAGAATGACAAATAAAAACATACAAATATAATTCGAAAACAAAAATTTTTAAAAATAAAAGGAAACTATAGAAAATGCATTTAAAAACAATACAAAGAAAACATCGTTCAGCAGAGTAAGTAATCACAAAGAGCTACAAGTTACCGGTATCAGTTTAAGGTTTCTCTCCGAATGCTACCATTATCTCACTTTGTGTAATATCAAATCATTAATTTAAAATTATTTTAAAATATTCACTGATTCATAAAATGAATAAATTTTTATTTGTATTGATTCAAAAAAGAATTATCTTTTTCAAGCTCTTAATGAAACACAAGAGAGAAGATTCGGCCTGCTTGGAATCAATAATTTTCGTACACAATTTTGAAATTTTGAGATGTGCTATATCTTAGTTTACGCGCTAAATAAGAATATTTATATGAATACCGAAAATTCGGTACTGGAAAATGTTCAATACCGATTTCTCAATACCGATTCGGTATTGGAAACCCTAATGCAGATATTCCTTCTTTTTTTTAATAAATACAGAATTTATTTATGTACTTCAAATTATATAACCAAAGCCCTGAGGGCCATATGTGATTAATAAAAGCTACTACAAAAAAAATAATAATTTAAATAAAAATAATAATATAAATAAATAATAATAAAAATAAATACAAAAAATACAGTAAAAATATCATATAAAAAATAATGAAAACATTAGCCGTTTTTTCTAATCACTTGGATTTAATAAATCCAAAAAGTATTTCTAAAAGTGCTCAACAGATGGGGTTAGATTCTCCCTATTTTAAAAAGAATTTTCTGTCCGACACTTCTTTCACCCTAATTTTTAATACCGAATTCGATGATGAAGGATTTTTTTTTAACTTTTAATTTTCAATTACATCTATATATGTGATCTTCTCCGAGAAAAGGGACCTAGTGTGTCAAAAAACGGGTTTCGATAAAAATGAGAAAAACATTAAAATTTTATTCTTAATTTAACTTTAAATGCGTTCTTCTCAAAACTTCATTTTCACACACTAGGTCCCTTTTATCGCAGAAGGTCACATATGTATATAAGAGAGTGACGTGAGTGACTGACTGACTGACGATCAACGCCCAGCCTGCACCATTGGACCTAGGAACTGGAAATTTGGCATAAATGTTCCTCCTACAACGTTAACTCCCACTAAGACGGGATTTTTGGATATTCCAACGGAGTGGGCCAGAAAGTGGAAAACTTCCTCCTTCTTGCAAGAAAAGGGGTCTTTTTTTTCAGAAAAAAATTTATTTTTTGAAAAAAAAAGTACTTATTTTAAAAAAAAAGTACCTTTTTCAAAAAAAAGTACTTTTTCCAAAAAAAATTACCTTTTTCAAAAAAAGTACCTTTTTTTAAAAAAAGTTCTCTTTTTCAAAAAAAGTACCTTTTTCAAAAAAAAAGTACCTTTTTCAAAAAAAAAGTACCTACCTATTTCCGCAGAAAGTACCTTTTTCCAAAAAAAAGTACCTTTTCCCAAAAAAAAGTACTTTTTTTCCAAAAAAGTACCTATTCCCAAAAACAAGTACCTTTTTCCAAAAAAGTATGTTTTTCAAAGTACCTTTTTATAAAAAAGTTACTTTTCTCAAGAAAGTATGTTTTTTCAAAAACAAGTACCTTTTTTGCAACAGATAGTACTTTTTCCATGAACGTAACTTTAAAAAAAAAAAATTCAAAAAATATCGCTGTTTTAAGCAGTACTTTTTTCTAAAAAAAAGTACTTTTCCAGAAACAAAGAACTTTTTTAAGAAAAGAAGTACTGTTTCAAAAAAAAAGACTTTTTTCCAAAAAGAAAAACAGAATTTTGGCATGTAGATTCCTTTGGTTGTTGTTGTTGTTGTTTTTGTAACGGCTTTAAAATGAGAATTTGTAGTTAATAATTTTCATTTAAAGCCGGAGTGGCAATCCTTGCTCGGATAAATTCGAAGATTCGAATACATCCGAATCGTTCCGTGGGAACCGGGTTATACCGCCCATACTCGGTCGTCAGAGCCTCGTCAGCGTTAACAGGGGACACCATGTCCAAGTTGGACTGTGGGTGAGGTTGGCATTTGGAAATAATTTCCCTTGTCCCCCTTTGGTAATTTCACGTGGTTATTGAGTATTTTTTGTACATTAAGTTGATGAATTGGTTCTGTTTTTAATCTCGTTTGTTTTTTGTAAAAAAAAGTACGGGATGCATCGAAATAACTGACTACCGTTACCCTTAAAAACCGTTACCGATATAACTGAAATACCGTTAACCTTAAAATACCGTTACCGAAATAACCCAAATAGCGTTATCTTTAAAATACCGTTACCGAAATAACTCAAATACCGTTATCCTTAAAATACCGATACCGAAATAAACGAAATAGCGTTACCCTTAAAATACCGTTACCGAAATAACCTTAAATATCGTTACCCTAACGATAACCGCATTCGTTTCGGTTACCATCCATGGTTTTTATACCCTACACCACTATGTGGTCAGGGTATTATAAGTTTGTGCTGATGTTTGTAACACCAAAAAATATTGGTCCTAGGCCCACCTTATAGTATACCGATCGGCTCAGCATTTTTTTTTATTTCGATTTAACGATGTCCGACTGTCCGTCCGTCTGTCTGTCCATGCATTCTTGTGCGCACTCTACAGGTCGCAAATATTAAGATATTTTGATGAAACTTGGTACACCGACTTATGTCGGCCTATTGATTTTGTTGAACATCGGTCCATGTTTAGACCTAGTGCCCATATAAGGGTCCTACTAAAATTATATGGTTTATACGCTGCAGGTCGCAAATATTAAGATATTTTGATGAAATATGGTACACCGACTTATGTCGGCCCAAGGACGAAGCCTATTGATTTTGGTGAACATCGGTCCATGTTTAGACCTAGTGCCCATATAAGGGTCCTACCAAAATTATATTATTTATACGCTGCAGGTCGCAAATATTAAGATATTTTGATGAAATTTGGTACACCGACTTACGTCGGCCCAAGGACGAAGCCTATTGATTTTGGTGAATATCGGTCCATGTTTAGACCTAGTGCCCATATAAGGGTCCTACTAAAATTGGCTTGGTTACAAAATACAGGTCGCAAATATTAAGATATTTTGATAAAATTTGGTATACCGACCTATATCAGCCCAAGGACGAAGCCTATTGATTTTGGTGAACATCGGTCTATGTTTAGACCTAGTGTCCATATAAGGGTCCCCCCAAAATTATATTGTTTATACGCTGCAAGTCGTAAATATTAAGATATTTTGATGAAATTTGGTACACAGACCTATTTTGCCCCAAGGACGAAGCCTATTGATTTTGGTGAACACCGGTCCATGTTTAGACCTAGTGCCCATATAAGGGTCCCCCCAAAATTGGCTTGGTTAGAAACTGCAGGTCGCAAATATTAAGATATTTTGATGAAATTTGGTATACCGACCTATATCAGCCCAAGGACGAAGCCTATTGATTTTGGTGAACATCGGTCTATGTTTAGACCTAGTGCCCATATAAGGGTCCCCCCAAAATTATATTGTTTATACGCTGCAAGTCGCAAATATTAAGATATTTTGATGAAATTTGGTACACAGACCTATTTTGGCCCAAGGACGAAGCCTATTGATTTTGGTGAACATCGGTCTATGTTTAGACCTTGTGCCCATACAAGGGTCCCCTCAAAATTGGCTTGGTTACAAACTGCAGATCGCAAATATTAAGATATTTTAATGAAATTTGGTGCGCTGACTCACATTATAGAAAATTTTGACACAAGCCCCATTTTAACCTATTCGAATTTCGGATCCAAACATTAGTTGGCTTTTACCCAGACTGGTGTAGGGTATTGTATAGTCGGCATGCCCGACTTTAACCTTTTTACTCGTTTTATTTATTTTTTAGGCTTTTATTTACGGTCGGTCTCATACTTCAGGTTTAAAGTTTAGTTAATAGTTAACCCAAAAAAATTGTTGTTGTTTGTGTACATTTTTTTTGACATTTTCTTTTGTTTACAGTTAAGTTAAAGTTAAACCTGCAGTATGAGACCCACCGTTAGTGTTTTGCAATAATAAAAAAAAACTACAGGGTAAACATACATATCGTCACCTTAAATGCAAACGGACGTAGCTACACTTTTATTTTTTTTTACAGGAGAAGCAAAAAACGTTATAAAATCAATAATAATAAAGTATTCTTTGCAGTTTTTTCAAATTTTACTTATGGTATAGAGATTTATTTATTTCTTAACAACTTTTGTTTTATTTTCATATATTTAAGTTTTTAAGTTAGTTACGACCTTTTGACTTGCTTTTTTCTGAAACAAGAAGACGTAACTACACTAAAGTCATTTTTAGATGTACAATCATCATCAATATCTATTCCGAGTCACACTAAGCTCAAATTGGTGAAAACGTTACTTATACCAATTTTGACTTATGGAGCAATTGTTTTTGGAAACCTCGATGCCACATCTAATACTAAATTACAAATGGTTATTAATAATTGTGCTAGATTTGTATTCAACAAGAGAAAATATGATAGAATATCTCAATATTCCCTTCAAATCTTGGGATGTAATCTAACTTCATATCTAAACATTCGAAATTTAATATTTTTACACAAAATTATATATACGAAGGAACCTGATTATTTGTACCGGAAAATTAATATGTCCAGATCAAGTCGAACAAGCAATATTATTACGCCTGCTTATAATTACTTATCATCCTCAAGATTGTTCTTTGTTAGTGCTGTGAAATTGTGGAACTCTTTACCTAATCAAATTAAATCCGAACCCCGTGTATTGTTTTTTAAAATGGCAATTATGAATTTGTTCAAAGATTAATCGTTTATGTTGTTCTGTTTTTTTTTTTTTTAGTTTTGTTGTTATTATTACTGTCTATTTTTAAGATTTTATGTATCTCATTTAAGCATTTAATCACTGTGACTTAAAATGTTTGAGGTGCTTTAAGAGACTCTAAGTCTTATTTGTACCAATGATTGAAATAAATAAATCAATAACGCCACAAAAATTAAAACATGCATGTTATGTTTGTAAATTTTTCAAGCTTTTTTAATAAAAATACTTGTTTATATTTTAATTAATTTTTTTTAATCTAAATGTTTATATTTTATTTAAAAAAAGAAAAAGGATTTGTTATTCATTTTTAAACTAAAAAAATACATGTATTTTTAATACAGATATTTAAGGAATTTTAAATGAAAGAAAAAAAATTGCCACAATACGGGTAATTACCCAAATCGCGAGTAATTTTTGCCTTCGTGGATAGAGCGCGGGTAATTTCTTTAATGCGTAGTTTTTGCGTAATCGAAAAAATTACACAAAAAAAAAAAAAATTCAATGCATGAATTGGATAAATGATATTTTCAGATTTTTTAGTTAATTGAATAAAGTAAAACTAACTCCGACAGTTCCAATTCAAATGAAGTGAATTTGATTTTTCAGATAATTCATTAAAAAAAAATTAGAAGTTCTGCTGTAATTTATTATACATAGAGAAAACCAATTCATTGTGACAACCGAATTTCTTGCCAACTGAATGGTTTGGTGGCAGTAACCGAATTATTGGCTGTTGCAATCAAATGTATTCCTGACATAATTTAAATATATTGTTTCAACCGAAATTCTATTTTATTCACCGAATTTCTATTGCCACAAACAAATATATCGGTAGATCCAACCAAACAAATCGGTTGGCAAAAAATTTGGTTGCCACAATGAAACTCTTTTCTCTGTGTAGTCCTTTAATATTTTCTTAAATTTGTGAAAACGTCTGCCAATCTCCATTAAAAATTATAGATTTTCAAATGTGCTATTTTGTAGGAAGGAAAAAGAATTTTATTGAAAAATTTAACAGACTCGGGGGAAATAAGGGAATTTTTTGGATATAGTGAAGAAGATAATAGGCTTTAATCAGTAAAATATTTCTAAGCGCACATAAATTATGATATTATAATTTCTATATCCTTCACATTTTGAAATCATAATTTATTCTTATTAGAGAACTTTTTAAGTTCCAAAACGACTATTCTCTTTCAAAAATATATATCTTTAACGCCTCTAATTTAGCACCTTTTCTCTGAGAAAATAACGCCTCTAAAAATGGGAGAGTTGTAATAACCAAAAAAAGTTATAAGTTTTTATATGATGTGGCTCTTGGCCTTCAAAGAGAAATCATTATATGTATAAGCAGTTCAACATAGCGAAATAGTCGTGATATTTGTTAATGAAGTCTAATTTTTTAAATACATCATAATCTCCCAGAAAAGGGGTTTTTGGTTTTTCTCATAAACTAATGAAGATAGATACATAATTGAAATTTGCTTCGTTTTATGACGAAAAGAAAATCAACCAAAGGATTTTTGGCTATTCGAATGTTTAAGGGGTAAAACGGGGACGAGAAGCTCCAAAAAATCGATTTTCGAACGTCGTTTTTGGTGGATAGGAGGGGGAGGGGGCAAATATGTTATATTTTCTAATTTGAGGATCCTTAACAAGAATCTGAAGTCAAAATAACGGTAATATCCGCAAACAAAAAGTCGGTAGGGAAAAATTAAAAAAAAAAAAAATAAGAAAAACTCTATAAAAGAGGCCCTGCAGAAGAAACTGCCAAAACTAGCAGAATTGGTTTGCTAAATATTAGTAAGATAAAAACAGCAAGAACAAAATTCTAGCTATGTTTTATTTAACTGAAAATAACAATTCATCCTGCTAAAATCAGCAACAACTTTTGCTTAGTTTTAGTCGACTGAAAACATCATAAATTTTTTAGTTTTCATAGCATATGTAGATTTTTTTTAATATGAATAACGATTTAACTCACTGAAATTAGGACTCTACTATTGTTAAGCAATTATTATTTTTTTTTTTTTTTGTTATGTTAACTGGAAAATAGTTACTTTCATTCAACTAAATTTAACTTAAATATAACTCAAGTTTGGAGATATAACAGCATTTTGTTGCTGTGTTTTGTCTACTAATATTCAGAAAAAGCTTTTTCTGAATTAAGCAGGGTAAATTGTCATTTGTGTTGTACTAAAATATAACTAAAATTTTGTAGATTTTGAATTCCCATTGTGGCAACGCTGACAAAAGCTTACACACTACATGTCGTCACCTAAAATGCAAAAGGGCGTAATAACAAAAAAATTTAAGCCGATTTTCTGATTGATTATGATGCACTAGACTAAATTACATTTCGCTACAATATTTTAAACTTATATGTCGAAATAAGTCTATAGTCGTGTTTTAAACAAGATAAAAAAATATAGAATATATTTAATTCTACAACGTTTTTTTTTTGGTTCCAGTTTAAAAAAATAAAAAGTGTTGTTACGCCCTTTTGCATTTTAGGTGACGATGTGGTTGTATGTTTTTCATACAAGAGTGTAGTTACGTCTTTTTGCATTAAGAAATACATGCACTTGTAGTTACGTCCGTTTGAATTTCTTTAATAAAGTCGCCATTTTTGATCGTAGAAGTCTAAAATTTTGTGTAAACATGTAGTTTGATAAAACGAACCATAATCAATAAAAAACTCGATTTCGAATTTTTGTGTAGTTACGTCCGTTTGCATTTAAGGTGACGATATGCAAATATGCGGTCATTTGTTGCGTTACAAACAATCGCTTTAAGGCTCAATTAGAGGTGCCATAACCATAACCATATAAAACAGCTGTTCAAACCAATCTTATGGGCTACAATGTATTCGATTATAGGTGACATGCCATAACGCCATAACCATAACCGTAGATACCAATTGAATTTTGGTTGTCTGCTATGGCGTTATGGTTACGGCTATGGCGTTATGGCACGTCTAATTGAACCTTTAGAACTAAAGGCTTTCACACTTTCACATTCCATACCATTCATAAAAAAACCCAAATGCAACAAAATTCGCGGAAAATAATTGCATTTTTTGGTTTTTCCAATCATTATGCATTTATTGCTATTGTTGTAATGTGTGTGTCTATTTGAAAACTGTTTGCGTCTTCTAAACGTAAACAAGTACAGTAACGGAATGTGTGCAAAAAACAAAAATGTGAAGAATTTGTTCTTGGAATACTTAAATCAGAGCTTTGAAGAATTAATTCTTTTTTCAATGAATTCACTACCAATCGAATTCAATTTTCTCTAGAATTGAATGAATTCCTTTTCTTAAGTAATTCACTGAATTCGTTCAACTGAACGCGTTCATCAAACAATAAATTCAAAGAATTAATTCCATTGCAATAGTTTTCTTTATTAAATCAAATGAATTCATTCACTGGTGAACGCGTTCAAATTTATAAATCGAACGGAAAAAAAGTGAATTAATTCCTTACTGAATTAATTCACCACAGAATTCGTTCAATTTCATTTTCGTTCAGTGAATTAAAAAAAAAATTACGTTCAGTGAATTAAAAAAGAAAAAAAAATACGTTCACTGAATTGAAAAAAAAAAATTACGTTCACTTAATCGAAAAACAAAAATTACGTTCGCTGAATTCAAAGCCTTTTTCTGTCGTTCAATTTTTTTTTTAAATTTTTCAATTCTGAATTAAAAATTCGATGAATTAATTCACAAAGCACCATATATTGAATGGAATTAATTCATATTTGTTTTCGTTCGATTTATTTTGTTACGAATTAATTCAATTGTTATAGTTCTTTTTATTAAATCAAATGAATTACTTCACTTGTGAACGCGTTCAATTTTATAAATCGAACGGAAAAAAGTGAATTAATTCCTTACTGAATTACAGGACAGGACTATAGTACGCAAAAGCAAACTCAACCCTTTTATGTCCTCCCGTCAAATAAATAATAAAATCAGGGAAAAATTCAACGTTAAAGTGTCAGACAGGTTAGTAAGAAGAAGACTGAATGAAGCAAACTTATTTGGACGAATAAGTAGAAAGAAGCCTCTTCTTTCAAGAAAAAATATTAAGAAACGTATTGATTTTGCCAAAACCCACAAAGGAAATGAGTTGTCCTTTTGGAAAAATGTGCTTTGGAGCGATGAAACGAAGGTAAATCGTTTTGGACCAGATGGTAGAACATTTGTACACGGCCCAAAAAACCAGGCTTTAAACATTAAATACACTCAGAAGACCTTGAAACACGGTTGGGGGTAATATTATGGAATGGGGGCTTTTCCTGGCGTGGTGTTGGGCCTATCGTAAAAGTAGAGGACAAAATGGACAGGTTTCAATATTTGAGCATTCTTAAGAATGTTATGGAGCCATTTGCCTATGAAAATATGCCAGTTAAGTGGACATTTATGCAAGACAATGATCCGAAGCATTCATCAAACATAGTGAAGGATTGGTTTCTACAAGAACAAATTAAGGTTTTGGACTGGCCAGCCCAAAGTCCGGACCTTAATCCAATAGAAAATCTATGGAATGATGTAAAAACAAAAGTTTCGCAAAACAATTACAAAAATTCCACCGAACTTTGGGCTGGTATTCAAGAAGCCTGGTATTCTATACCAAAAGAAAGATGCCAGAGATTAGTTGAGAGTATGCAAAGAAGATGCGAAGCGGTTATTGATAATAATGGATACAGCACAAAATATTAGTGTAATATTAACGCTAAAAAATAATTGTTTTAAAAACTCAAAAAATTACGGTTTTTTGTAAAAATATAAAATGTGTCCTCTTTAGAAGTCCAGGTATTTTTATTAGTTCATACCAGGGACGTAACAGTTATAACTTTTATTCAAAAAAGTGATTGTTTTACAATTATTTCTTGTTTGAGTATTTTTAATTTTCTGTTTATTTGCTCTGTTTGATTTTTATTTTTAATTCAAACAAAAACAATCCAAACACGATTTTTATTTTTTCAAAAATAATAAAAGTTATTTTGTGATTTTTTTTCTTTTTCAAAAAATAACAATTAAGAATATAAATAAAAAGCCATAGAACCAATGACTTCACCAATTATAATATCCTGATGATGTCAACTAGTGTTAATAAAAGATTGAACAGTGATTTAAAGTGAGTAAATATGTATATTCCAGCAACTTCCGGCATTCCATTTAGGTCAATTTTTAATTTTTATTTTATTATCAAATAAAAAAGTTATTGCTTAATTTTTTCAAAAAAATCGTTCTGTAACTTTTATAAAAAGTTTTAAAATAAAAATCAAAAAACAACAGAAATTTATAGAGTAAAATATAAAGATTGAAAAAATTAAAATCTTTGCCAAACTTTGTGCTTTTTTGAGCAATATGATTTATAAAATATAGTGCATTATTGAAATATTATAATTAAATAAATTTGGGTGGTGACTTTTTTAGAAATATAACAGTTATTTTGGGTCTCTGGTTCATACATATTTACCAATATGTGGCCTTATCCGAGAAAAGGGACCTAGTGTGTCAAAAAACGGGTTTCGATAAAAATGAGAAAAACATTAAAATTTTATTTTTAATTTAACTTTAAATGCGTTCTTCTCAAAACTTCATTTTCACATACTAGGTCCCTTTTCTCGGAGAAGGTCACATATATATAAAATAGTTGAAGGATTTTTATTTAAATAAAGAATGAATTATAATCTTCAATGATAACACTTACCGTGTATGAATAAAAAATTTTATTTTTCTTTTATTTTTCAGAATAAATAATTATGTTTCTTAACGCATAAAAGTGTCCTATTTCCATGTCCATAGCTGTATATAAACATTTTCAAAGGCAACCAATATCAATTTTTTCATTTCATTTCTTTATTTTTTATAAAGTCTATGGATAACAATGATCCTTACAGACTACTCGCTAAAAATAAAATTAGAAAATTAAAACAAATTATTTAAATAAAGTTTAAACATATGGTTTGAATAACTAAAATCTAAAATAGTATTATTCTCTAATTTATTAAAATTAATCTGAGATCTAATTAAGGGTTCTTTTAACGAATAATTCGTTTTATGCATACCTTTGAAAAAATAGTCATGGTTTCTTAAAGATCTAGAGGGAACATTAAAATTTATCAGTGATAATAACTCAGGGCATTTTATATTTGAATTCACTATATCAAATAAAAATAAAAAAGATTGGATTGACCTCCTATTCTCTAGTGTTTGCAAATTAATTAAATTGCAACGAATATTATTGGGTACGTGTTCAGTAAAATTAATAGAAGAAAGAGCAATTTTCGTAAATCTTCTCTGAACTCTCTCCAAACGGTTAATATGACAAGCATTAAAAGAGCTCCAAATAACAGACGCATATTCCAACTTCGACCTAACAAAGGAACAATATAGTAATTTTCAAGTGTAAGGATCCTTAAAATCCTGACAATTTCTCCTCACAAAAGACAATATAGCATACGATTTAGGGATAATATAATCTAAGTGATTAACAATAATTAACTTTTGATCAAAAACTACACCTAAGTCTAAAACCTCACATACCTTACTTAGAATTTTGGTATAAATTGAATAATTAAAAGGGACTGTTAAAACTTTCCTTTGAAAACATAAATAAAAACATTTGTCAACATTAAATTGAAGTTGGTTACGATCGGACCACGAAACTAATTTATCAAGGCTGGTTTGGAGTTCCAATGCATCCACAGAATTGCGAACACGATTAAAAATTTTTAAATCGTCTGTGTAAAGTAAAAATTTAGAGTTATCAAAACAAAAAGCGATATCATTCATATATAATATAAAAAATAGGGGTCCTAAAACACTTCCCTGGGGTACACCAGAGGTAGCAACATAAGGAAGATATAAGGAATCATCAATGTTGACAGAACAAATACGATTACTCAAATATGAGCCAAACCAATCCAAGACACTTGAATGGAAACCAATTTTATCCAACTTGGCAAGTAGGATGTTGTGAGGAATTCTATCAAATGCCTTGGAATAATCAGTATATATGGAATCAATCTGATGTCCTAACTCAAAATTTGAAATGCAATATTGAGAAAAAATTGCTAAATTAGTAGTGGCTGATCTACCACGTACAAAACCATGTTGTTCCTGAATAATTATAGGCTCAACGAAAAAAGATATTTTAGAAATTACTGAATGTTCAAACAACTTTGAAACCGTCGATAACTTAGATATCGGTCTATAATTTCTAATAAAGGGTTTTTCAATAAGAGCGCTACAAAAGTAAAAAAGTTTAAATAAAACAAAAACGATTTTGGATATCAATGAAATTCTTTATTCCTGTGAAAGTACGTTCGATGCCATTATGTATGGAAATCGATCTCTTTTGCATGGCCACCACGGGCACGCTTGCAGAAGTCCAGACGCTGAACCCAATTTTCGACGGTTTTCAAGCATAAATCGGCCGATACTGCTGCAATTTCACGTTCGATATTCGTACGAAGTTCATCAATCGTCGCTGGCTTGTTGGCATAGACCATAGATTTGACGTAGCCCCACGCTCAATTGTTGATCTGCTAGGACGATTATGACGACCATAAATTGGACGTAACGCTCTTAACGTTGAGGCCACTGACTCCGAATTTCGGTAGTAAATTTTAATAATTTCGACTCGTTGTTGGCTCGTATATCTTTCCATCATGAAATGGCAAACCTTACTGAAGAGAAATGTCAAAAGAGCGGCAAGAAATATGGCGTCGTTTGCTGTCCCTGTCTTTCTACTTTTGTAGCGTCCCTGTTGAGCAACCCTATATTACATCTATTACCAGATTTAAATACTGGAGTTATTATTGAAAACTTCCATCTGTCCAAAAAAATTCCCAAACTCAATGACTTATTAAAAATAAGTTTAAGAGGAAAGAAAATTGATGAACTGCAATTCTTTATAAAATAAGAACATAACCCATCTGAATCACAACCAAAAGTATTCTTCAGATTAGAAATGCCAGAAATTACATCGGAATCCGATAACTGTAAACTAGCAAACTGACCAGCGGTAGCTACATTATCCAAAACAGAAGTATCGAAGGCATTATGTTCCTCAGCAAAGTTTGATTTAAAGTAATCGGCGAAAAGATTAGACGATTCCATGCAACCATTAGAAATCATTTTATCAAAAAACATAGATGAAGGGACTATTGATTTGCCATTTTTAGATCGTATAAATGACCAAAAATATTTGGGATTTACATTAATCGAATTCTCAAATCCTAAGATATATTTTTTATACAGAAATCTATCCAAAAACTTAAATTCCCTTAAATAATGATTATATAACCTCAAATGTTCAGGATCATTACTCAATTTGTGCTTGTTAAAAAATTTAAGAAATAAATTTCTTCAATCCTGGTGTATACCAGGGTAGCTTATGAACTTTAGGCCTCAATTTTGGCACATATGCAGTACAAATTTCGAAAACATTTATCAGAAATAATTCATACACCGAAAAAATTTCTCAGTTACTGGCTACTAAAATTTCAACTGAGTCTCAGGTGAAATACCCCTGACTAAGATTCAGTTAATAAAATTAATTGTATATAACTAAGTCGATAGTTGAAAATAGTTTTAAGGAATTTAACTGAAAAGTCAGTTACTAAGAACCAGTTTTTAGTTAAAATTTTAGGGTCTTTTTACATAGTAATTATTAACTGAGAATATGTGTTATTTTCTATTATATTGATAATATCAAATAGAACTTCATAATTTATTTTATTTTTATATTATTGTAATAAGAATAAAATTGCATTAAAAATAAGAATAAAATTGCATTACAGAAAATTTTGATTATTGTAGTTTTGATCTTAATTTTACACCCAATTTGATAAGATTTTCCTTAAAAATTTCACAAAGACTTTTAATACGTCATCAAAAAATTAAAGTTCTGCTTGAGATTTCTTCTCCTATAAAGAAAAAATTAAGTTATTTTTCTTGAAAGATAAAACATGGATCAAACTTTATACTTATCTTTTTATATTTTATCTGCATTTTATTTAAAACAAATTATATTGCGTTCCAGGTATAGGTTCCACGGGCTCTCCAATTTTCATTATTTAAGTTATGAAATTAAATTTATTTGTAAATTCTATTAAATTCTGTTTGTTTTTTTTATTATTGTGGTTGTGATAATTCTTATTTTCAGTTAATTTAAAAATTTTTGGTTTTAACTGAGAAATTCTTTAACTAAGCAACTGAGAAATTTTATCGGTGTAGCAACCCACGAGAGATTTACCACTAAATAGGTCAAACCAATCAATAGAACTAAAAGCAATATTTATCAACTCAGAATTACATAATTTAAAATTATAAGATACTTATTATTTAACTTAACATTATCATAAGCATAAAACTCTATCATAATACTCAAAGGAATATGATGCATATCAGAATTGCACAGAGAAGTTGGACTATTAGTAAGATTAGAACTCAATCCATCGGATATGAAACCTAAGTCCAATATTCTAAAGGGTGTTTTTTTTATAGAGTGACACAAGTTTAAATCATAATAAAACAAGGAAATATATTTTTAATATCAATGAAACGGGCTTTATTGGAAAGAAAATTTTATGAAATTAATGTTTAAATATGATTTCTGCCATGTGGCCGGCAATTTTCAACAACATTTCGCAGCATTTGCGGCCGTATTTCGCCGATAACTCTTCGAATGTTGATTTACAGGTGTTCAATTGTTTGTGGATTATCGACGTAGACAAGTGACTTAACATAACCCCAAAGAAAATAATCCAATGGGGTTAAATCACACGATCTTGGTGGCCAATTAATTGGGCCATTTCGTGAAATTATTTTTTCATCAAAAGTTTCTTTGAGTAAATCAATTGTAGCGCCCGCTGTGTGGAATGTGGTTCCGTCCTGTTGGAACCACATATCAGCAAGATTAATGCCACGTAATTGAGGAACGAAAAAATTTTTAAAACAAACGATATAAAAATTATAAAAAATCTGGTTCACTTGGTGATTATGGTAAATATTGTATTGTACGTGCTGAATATAATTTACTCAACATGAATTTATATAATGATTACCTAAACAACAACAAATTTTGAACGTGATCCGAAAGCATTTTATAAATTTGTAAATTCAAAGAGGAAATCCAGTGGATATCCAGCTGTCATAAAATATTTAACAAAAGAATCTAGCAATGATTTGGTTATAAGTGACATGTTTTCCGACTTTGCAACTACTTACTCTGATGCTCTCTATGATGATTCTGATAATTATCCAATTCCTTTGACTGAACAACAATCTATATCTTTTTTACTTCTTACTACATCAGATATTAAAAAATGTCTGAAAAGCCTCAAATCTTCATTTTATCATGGACCTGATGGCGTACCCAGCTGCATACTAACTAATTGTAATCATGCCTTGACTACTCCTTTATGTATCATGTTTAATGTATCTATCAAATATGGGTACTTTCCTAAACATTGGAAGGATTCCTATATTATACCTTTATTTAAATCTGGTAATATGTCAGTTGTGAGAAATTACAGAGGAATTGCTAAACTGAGTACAATACCTAAACTGTTTGAGAAATGCTTAACAGAACAACTATGTCATAAAATCTCTTCCATACTGTCACCGTTTCAACATGGTTTCCGCAAAGGTTGCTCAACCACTACAAACCTGTTACACCTTACAACTGTAGTTAACCGGGGATTTAATAATGGTCAACATACTGATGCTATATACCCAGACTTTAGCAAAGCCTTTGATAAAGTTAATCATAATCTCCTTATTAAAAAGTTTTATTTAATGGGATTTACCAAAAACTGTTTGAACTGGTTTAAATCATAGCTGAACAGCAGAAAACAACGTGTTTAATTCAACAATGCAGTATCTAAGAATATTACTGTTGGCTCCGGAATACCCCAAGGTAGCCACCTTGGACCAATTTTGTTTTCTCTTTTCATTAATGACCTACCGTTAGCGACAAAATATTCCAATGTCTTTATGTATGCTGATGATGTGAAAATCTTTCATAGCTTCGATAATTTTTCTGATCACACATGTCTTCAACAGGATTTGGATATCTTCTATGAATGGTGTTGTTTAAATTTAATCGAGTTAAACCTGAAAAAATGCAAACACATTCGATTTTCTAGAAAGTTTTGTGATCCTGATTACTACTCTTTGGGTTGCTACAAGTTGGAGTTAGTAGATATAATTCATGATCTTGGTGCTCTTTTGTATGCCAAATTTACTTTTATACAACATATTACTTTGACTGTAAATAAAGATCGTGGCACCGTACTTTCTTTCATTAAACGGTGGGCCAAAGAATTCGTCGAACCGAATGTCACAAAGCAAATTTATACTGCCCTTGTGAGGCCAATTCTAGAATATGGTTCCATTGTCTGGGATCCTCAACAAAATGTGTCCAATTGATTGAATCCGTCCAAAAACAATTTCTGCTCTTCTGTTTGCGGAGTTTTTATTTGGGGCCTGTGGCCGAACTTCCATCCTATTCGACCAGACTAGCTCGCATCAAGTTACCTACCTTGGAAAGCCGAAGAAAAATGATGAATGTTACGTTTTTATTCAAGCTGATTAATGGTGATGTATGCTCTGAATTTCTTGTCAGTAACCTGCCCAGGTGGAAATTGCCCACGGTAGAAAAAAATAGTACTGGGAGAGCACTGTTTTTTTTATTATGCCAGTACCACTTAAAATGTGCTTTGCCACTGTTTTCTGCTATTTTAACAAGATTTTTTCTATCCGACTAATTTTGAATAGAATTTTAATATAACTTTTTTCATAATATTTTTTATATAGAACAGCGAGAAACAAGAATATTTAAGAAAAACTTTTTATTTTCTAGTTTTGCAATTATTTAATATTTTATAACACAATAAAAAAACAACAAAATTAATTTGAAACAAAAATATATATTTTTTATTATTTTATTAAAATTTAGGGTGATTTACCATCAGATTTTTAATTGTTTTTATAGTACTGATTTTTACACAGTACACTGATTTTTTGTATTTAAAGTACTGGCAAGTTACTGAATATTTTTTATTTATAGTACTGGGAAAACACCAGGAAGTAACAAAATCCAACACTGGGCCAACGTGGGCAAATACCTACGGCCAAGCGTATATTGGTGTTACCATTTCGTCACCGTACCAGTACTGGAAACGTAAAAAATCCGACACATCGCCAGTACATGCAGTACCGTCTCCAACGCTGAGCCAGTACTGTGCCGTTCGTATTTTTCTATCTGGGTGGTGTTTAATGTCCCTCAACGTCCAACAAGATAATACAATCCGCTTTATATTCCGTTTTTCCGTCAAATCTATACTGACGCGGATCCTATTATAAGAATGTTTTTTAAAAATTATGTAAATTTTAATATTATTGTCTGTAAGGATTAATTCCATAGACTAAATAAATAAAAAAAAAAAAAAATAAAAAAAAAATAAGGGCCAATGGCTCCGCCAACTAGCCTTGCCAGATCGAAATTGGCAAAAAGCTTGACATTCAGAGGAAAAAGCTTGATTTTTCTTGACATTCAAAAACAAGGCTTGATTTTTCTTGACAATTTAAAATTCAATTAAATTAGCAAAAAAATTGCAAAATTTACTTGAAAATTTAATTCATTGTACCACATTTTTTATAGAAATGGGCCCATATGTTGTCAATGCATATGTCTTTTTGCAATTCTTCAAAAACTTCCCGAAGGCAGCAGTAATCTGCATACAACATATCAGTATTATTTGAATTTAATATTTTTAAAATAAATGGCTGCTCGGCTTAATTATTCCTTGACAACAACGAGTTTTTTTATATTTAAAACAGCAATTTGCTAAAACAAACTGATGTTTCTCCAAAATCATATCTTTTTTATAAGTATTTTACAACATTTTGTAAAAATTGGTTTGCTTCTAACTCAAACGTTTCTTTTTCATTCAAAGAACAACTTTATGCTTTACTACCATGGACACAGTCATTTATCCTTAAAAATTAGTCATGGTACATTTAAAAACAATAAGTTTTTTTCTTTTTGCTAATGGTTTATTTTTCTTATCAATTTGATGGAAAAATTTCTAAAATTCCGTTTTAGCTTGACAAATGACATTTTTTCTTTATTCTTGACACGCATTGAAAAAGCTTGACAATCAAGCCAAATCAAGCACGTCTGGCAACCCTACCGCCAGCCCATAAAGCGCACTAAACAGTAATTTTCTGTGGATGTAATGGTGTTTTGAAAAAAGCTTGTGGATTCTCCTCACTCCAAATGCGACAATTCTGCTTATTTCAACCAGAAATGGGCTTCATCGGAAAATAAAATTTTGAATGGAAATTCAAAATCAATTTGGGCTTCAGCCCATTCGCCGAATTGGCAGTGCATACGATGGTCATACGAGTTCATAATGAAATTTCAAAGCAAACTAAACAAAAAGCAACTATCAGCTGTTAAATGGGTGCTCAAACAAAGCAGTGATGCCAACTCAAAATTGTGACACTTTAAAAAAAAACACCCTTTATTTAAACTATTCGGTATTGTAATGTACTTTCCAGGGTAGGCTCAGTCCGCCAGGATTAAATAAGGAGACGTCAACTGGATTAAATTTTTAATTATAAAAAATTCAGCTTTTTTAATTATCAAAAAAATTCTATTTTTATTTCGGTTCTTCGTTCAATGTTTAATTACACAAAAAAAATATATGTATTATAGAAGAGAACCAGCCGGAAAGAAAAGCGACGCGGAGTATCCGTATTACTACAAGGTTAGATCCAGAGTCCCCTCTGAAGCCACAATCGGGTCTTTTTAAATGGAAATTTATGTTGATGTTAGTGTGTTTAGTGACCACTACGCCTGGGATCAATGGCTGTTAATACCAGTTGATACCCTGTGCACTACCACTCCTACGCCTGGGTACTATGGCTGTTAATACCAGTAGTAGCCTGGTGCACTACCACTACTATGCCTGGGTACTATGGCTGTTAATACCAGTAGTAGCCCTGTGCACTACCACTACTATGCCTGGGTACTATGGCTGTTAATACCAGTAGTAGCCCTGTGCACCACAACATTGAGTTAAGCTTCCATGTCCCTGTGTTCGGCTGCTGGCAAAGCTGTTACATACTTGTACCAGCTGTCCGAACACTAAGAAAGTGCAAGCCCAACTGAAGTGGTAGTAATCACTTTAACATTGTATTGCTATTATCTAAATATGGTAGTGGTAAAATAAAGACAACTTAGAAGCCACTCTCACACCAACATTGTAAAAGCGAGAACAAGAGGGACTTCGATATTATGCTCACAAATACATTTCATTAGTAAATGTATTTGTAATTGTTTAGCTGGTATTATTCTCACAAATACCTTTCATTAGTAAATGTATTTGTTATTTCTTAGCTAGTATTATTCTCACAAATGCATTTCATTATTAAATGTATTTGTTATTAGCTTAGCTGGTTCTCTTCCAATTGCTAAGTTGCTCTTATACTACAGAAACTTAAATAAATGAATTCATCACCAAATATATAAAATAATATTTAAACTAAATAAGTAATATATTGTTACGAAAATGGCTTGGCCTAGTATAGAAAACTTTGGACTTTTCTAGAAGAAAATAGCCCAAGAGACGGGATGGACAAAATACATCAATCTGGCAACATAGTACTACATTTAATTATACACCTAAGAATATGCTATGGTTAATTACGCATTAGAATTGTATAGCTGGTTAATAATAAGTGTTTGTGTGTATGTATAATGTCAAGCCTAATGTAGAGTTGTATTGTATAGTTGGTTAATGATAAGTGTTTATTATAACAGTTTGTGTTTGTATATAGTGTTAAGACTAATGTAGAGTAAGAGATTAATCAGAACTGAGTCGACAACGACAACGACATGTGCTTTTTCATATATTTTGTATGGGAAGCAAAATGTCGCCATGTCGTCCGGCGATTTGTCGTCGTAATAGAATCTATTCTATTTTCTTGACGACACACTAACACACACTTAAAATATTTGTCAAAATGTTGCCATATTTTTAACTAATTAAGGGAACAGAGTTGCAGAAATTCGTATTAAAGTTGCAAAAATTCGTACTTTGTTTACAAAAAATTTATTTTTTTGACAGAAGAAATATAATTGAAAATAAAAATACATAATTTACCGCAAAAAAGTAAAATTAAATACAAAAAAATGTAAAACAACAAAAATTAATGCAAAAGCAATTGTGAATTGGTGAAGAATTGTAGCGAAACAAATACAAACATATTCTTGTTTTGATTTCATTTTTTTCTAAACGTCATCAAATGTCGACGGTCGATTGTCGCTGAATTTAAATTAATCGCGACGACTTTTGCTGTCGTCGGTCGACAATCGACACAGTTGTGATTAACCTCTAATACTGTATGTATAAATAGTTGTATGTATAGTCTGTAAGCGTATGTAGAGTTAAGTATAGCATGCTAGAATTATCCAGTGTGTTGTAGAAGCATGGCTGTTACTATATAAGGCTGTTACTTTAACATTAGTAAAAGGAGAAGTTGATAATTAACAGTTGTGCTGTTAAGACCGCGAGTTAATATCGTGTTAGAGTTAGTAGCGCTCTAGTAATGGTCATAATAGAGAGAGTTGTAAATAAGCAATAGTGTGGAAATAAATACGAGTGTCTAAGCTATTTCAAACTTAAGTGTGTTCGTGTTTTGGTTATTGGCTAATTGGTTGTTATTATCGCTGCGACAGCACCAGGACGGTTTATCTAAGGGAGATAAACGAACGTTTTATAAGGTAAAACGTAACAATTGGTGTCAGCGTTGGAACTGGTTATTTTGATTGTAATAGAAAAGAATCCGGTTTATTTAAGGGAAATAAACCAACGTTTTTAAAAAGTAAAAACGTAACAATATGTTTAAAAAAATCATATAATGTAAATAATATTAATGTAAATAATATTATGTAACGAGAAGCTTCGTTACAGTATGTTATTGATCTGTCTCAAATTTAGGCTTAAGAATGAATCAATTAAATTAAATTAATTTCATTCAAATCATTAACATTGCCAGGTAAAAGTTCAATTTCATTGCCTGGAATATAAGACCATGTTAAATTAGATAAGTTAAAATCACCAATAACAAATAACTCAGTTTCATTGGAAACTGATTCATACAAATGCATAATATTTTCAACGTGCAAATTGTGCTGAAATGTAGGCACAGGACCTGTAGTCATATTTATAATTAACATTTGATGCACAAAACTTGTTATTGAAACCACTGTTCGCGTTTTATGTGGATTTTTACAGTTTTTTGATGGTTTTAACCAATTGATGTAAAATAGACCTTGATAATTTTTATGCCTTAGTAAAGAAACAATTAGAAGAAAAATATTTTAACAAAAAAGAAAAACAAAATAATCGCGATTTTTCAAAAATTTTATATGGAGGCATACCCAGTCAGAAAAATACAAACGGGAAAGCGGTGGCAAAGCACTTTAACAGGTGGTATAAGTACTGGCAAAAAGTGCTTTCCCATTCCCAAAATGATGACATCATTAGACAAAAGGACCGGCTGTTCAAAAAGCGACGGAAAAGCACTGGAGGAACAAAATTTTTGAACGTTGGTAAAACGCTGGCAAAACCAATAAATAGGTGGTCTGGAAATATATTTTCCAAAATAAAATTAAAAAAAAGTTCATATGTATTTTTTTTTTTTGGTCCTGCCGTGATTTGAATTCAGGCCGTCAGATTGGCAGACGATTGCTCTACCCACTGAGCTAACGACGCATACATATAATACTTGGTGGCTAAACACATAAATGAGTGATAACAGCTGGACAACTACTGGCTGTGCCAAAATGCTAGTACTGGCAAACAATTTTTTGTAACTAATATGCTTGCGTTGGGAGAACAAAAAAAAAGTTGGTCTTGAATGAGCTTTCCCACAAACAAAAAAATTTATTTTATAAAACAAAAATAATTTTAATTAGAAATTTATTAATTCAGTTCGAGGCCAATTTCCTTATTATGAATTAACATAATAAGTACTTTTTTCAAAAACTGCTATTTTTCTTCATCAGGATATTCTCCTAACAAATAGGAGAAATGTTTTTGCCTCTTCTTGTATTGACAAGAAGTAGCTAAAAATAAAATTTGTATTTTATTTGTACCGACGGTACGAAATATTGGGAAGCTTTCTAGTACCGAAATTATTGAAATTCGAGCCACGATACTGATTCCGGTATTGTACACATTTTTCCCTTACTATTTTATTTTTTTTCATTTTTGGAGAACAATTCAAATAAGTTTGACAATAATTATGTTTTTATCTTTTCAATTCTTTACAAAATTTTTCTTTTGAAGTGCAAACATCAATAAAAATAGTGCATTGTTACTCAGCTAAAATTTTGGGCGCTGTGGTGTAATGGTTAGGGCGTTGGACTGTTATACGCGAGGTTGCGGGTTCGAGCCCCAACCAAGCCAACATAAATTTATGAAATATGGTAATATGTATGAGTTTTTTCTATCCCTCATACATATCGCAGCGTCCTCCTTCGGTGTTCCCATAGCACTTAACCACACCGAAGTAAAATAATATAACAGGGCTATGAACTAAAAAGCTTCAACAAGATGGCGCGCAACAACTGTTCTAAAATTCAACATCTCGCGCAATTACAGTGTTGCCATATTTAAAGCCCTTCATCTTTCACCACCTTTCACTTCTTCTTTATCCCCTTTCCAAAGGAAGCAACACGTTAATTAATAGGAAGAATTTCCTGAGTGTTGTTTCCCTTAAAAAAAAAAAAAATAAAATTTACTCAGCCAAAAAATGTCCGATTATGATTACTCTTTAATGGTAGGAGCTCATGAAAGGTTATATGTACAATTTGCAAATAATTTAAATTTAAAATTAATTTTCAAGAAATCACTTTCTTGAGAGAGACCATTTCCCGTCTGAAAACAATGCAAAATTTGTCTTAAAAGAATAAAAAATTTGTCTAAAGCCTTTACGACACTAGCTTTTTTTCTAACTTTTTCTTGACGTTTTGTAGGGAATTTTTTTTAAGTTTTTGGTTATTTACGAAAAAGTTAAAACGGAATAGTAAAAATCAAATAAAAACCCTAAAAAAGTCAAGAAAAAGTTTAAGAAAAAAGATAATGTCATAAAGGCTTAACAAATATTTGTTTACTTTTGTGTTTACTATTTTCCACTATTGGTGATAGGAATTCTCAAAATCCTATACATTTTCTTTTTAAAATGACAGTTTTTATACATATGGGTGGATAGGGAGGGTTAGCGTGGCTTTAATTGTAATCAAAAATTAAAGAAGATGAAGCCTTGTTGGAATTAATCATTTTCGTAAATAAGTTTGCAATTTTAAGATGTGTTATACACAAATTTCCTTGCTCGATAAAAATGTTCATACACTCAAAAGAGTTTGACAGTTACTACATGACAGTTGTTTGTGTAGTAATCAGTAATTAAAGTTGTTTTTCTATAGAAAAAGGCAAAACAACTTTTATGACGGTTATTTAAGAAAACAACGAACGAAAGGTACTGTAATTTCGTAACAGTTGTTTCAATCAGTTATTTTTAATATGTATCATAATAAACAACCATCAAAACAGTATTTTTACAGTAAACAGTAGTTTTTGTTAGTTATTTAAAAAATAAAAAATTTCGTTGAATTTTTTGGAAATTTAAAAATTCTTGTTTCGTTTATATTTGTTATTATTGATATATTTCTAGTTTGCAAATAAAAATCATAAACTTGTATTGTATCTCCAAAGCATTTTTACGACATTGGTAGTTATTTTTAATGCATTTGTTAGTTATTTTTCAACAGTTAAAAATAACAAAAGTTTTAGTTATTTTATAGGTAAATACCTTTGTCGCCTTTTTAACTGCATATACCGTTGTTTTAACTGTCATTTTCAGTAGATTCTACCGACAAACTTTTGTGAGTGTATGAATACCGAAGAAAACTGAAAATTCGGTATTGAAAAATTTTTAATACCGAAATACCTATTTCTCAATACCGATTGGATATTGGAATTCCTAGTTTAGGCTATAAAAAGTACTTAAATATCTTTAACAGCTCGAAAAATAATCACGATATTTTGTCGCCTGAATACTTTAAATTTACCGACATGTACCCATTTTTTAAATTTAAAATTCAATTCCATACATAAAACATTTTTGGAACTTTATAATGCTAACATATTTAAAGCCGTACATAATTAAGTTAATTGTTTATTTTAGAAACAAAACTATTTTCACCAAAAGTTCGCGTTTGCTATGTCTACGATGAACTTATGTTACAACATTCTAATACTTATGAAGAAGGCCATCCTGAACAACCAGAACGTATAAGTAAAATTTATGAAATGCATCAAGAGTATAATTTATTAAATCGTATGGAACAAATCCAATCACGTTCCGCTACCACTGACGAAATTTGTTTAGCACATACTCGGGCACATGTTAATGCCATACGACGCATTGGCGAAAAGGACGAACTACAAGATATGGGCGCAAAATACAATTCCGTCTATTTTCATCCAAAAACATTTGATTGTGCAACTTTGGCTGCGGGTTCAGTTTTGCAAGTAGTCGATAAAGTCGTTAAAGGCGATGCTCGTAGTGGCGTTTGTATTGTAAGGCCACCGGGACATCATGCTGAGTCGGATGTTCCACATGGCTTTTGTATATTTAACAATGTGGCCATTGCGGCTCAGTATGCCATCAGAGATCATGGTCTAAAAAGAGTACTCATAGTTGATTGGGATGTACATCATGGTAATGGTACTCAGCATATATTTGAATCAAATCCCCAAGTGCTGTATATAAGTATACATCGTTATGACAATGCTACATTCTTTCCAAAAAGTAAAGATGCTGATTACGATGCTGTTGGTAAAGGTGCTGGTGTAGGATTTAATGTTAATATTCCCTGGAACAAGGTTAGTAAAGTGGATTATGTTTACAGATATAAAAAAATAAATGTTTGTTCTTAACATTGTGTCCTACAGAAAGGCATGGGTGATTTGGAATATGTAATGGCTTTCCAGCATATTATAATGCCTATAGCTTATGAATTTGATCCGCAATTAGTTTTGGTATCGGCAGGTTTTGATGCTGCCATTGGAGATCCACTCGGAGGATGTAAAGTAACACCAGAAGCGTATGGCCTCTTTACCCATTGGTTGTCGGCTTTGGCTAATGGTCGCATAATAGTTTGCCTAGAAGGTGGTTATAATGTCAATTCCATATCGTATGCCATGACAATGTGTACAAAATCCCTATTGGGTGATCCCATACCCTCAATAAATCTAAATGGCAGTGTTTCGCGACCACCAACTGTGGCTTATCTGAGCTGCATAGAAACCTTACATAATTGTATTGGTGTACATCAGCGCTATTGGAAAAGTTTAGCCTTTAAGAAGAGATTACCTCAGGCGTCGGGTGAAAACAACAATGAGGATTTTCTTTCTGCTACTTTACAAAATTTAGATATTACAAGGGATGATGTCCAAGGTGCAGCTGGTGGTTCTCAGGGCTCTGACACCAATGTATCACTGGAAGCAAGTGGCAGTAAACCGAAGGTAAAAGTAAAAACCCTTACAGAATTTCTCACAGAGCACATGCAGGTAATTAACTGTTGTACTTGATACATGTCTAACGTTTATGATGGTTTAACAACAAAATAAAAATTTTTAAAATTAACCTCAATTCTCCATTTAATTTTTCCATGTCTGATCTACCCACCTACTACTTCTTTTGCACGTCAAAATAACAAAAATATTTAAAAACAAACAACCACAACCTGACATGTTCATCGTATTATATTTAGGCTTCCGAAAATAATGAAATGTTTGCTGTTGTTCCATTAAAAAATTGTCCTCATTTGTCCCAGTTGCGTCCAGGGGACGCACCAAAAAGTAAGCAAAGCAAATTGTAATGTTTTTCTTGTTGGCTTTTGTTCTTCTGTATATTTTTTATCACCGTTATTAATTGTTTGCTTTTTTTAGAATTTGGCTTTGTTTTTGTGAAAGTTCATTTTATGTATTAGCTTTTTTATTTTTATATCCAAACTTGTAAAACTATATTTAATATTTAAATGTTTGATGTTCAACGAAAACCTGGATAATTGCCCAGCAAAATCTTTCATTACCAAATAAGTGGTTATATAATAGAAATTCATAGCTCCGCACAACTTATTTTTTGGCGTCTAAACTCATTATTTTTGTTTGGCATGGTCGTTTTTATAAGTAGTCACGCTTACACGCTCGCTTACGAAAAAATGAGAAATAAGTAGTTATGAGATTTTGAATAATAAGTGGTTACACACATGCTTACAAAAAGTTGAATTATAAGTGGTTATCCGATTGCTTACTTGATTTTTAAAAATAAGGAGTTAAGCAAATACTGTTAGCTTAACGAAATACATTCAAAAAAATTTAAGTTTTCTCTGGTGTGTAATTTTGGGACTCGTCATAAAAACTTAAACAAAACATATTTACATATAATAAAAAAATTTAACTGTGTAAAAAGTAATTATTTAAACTAATACGAGTAAGTCATTATTTTATATTTAGAAACAATAAATACAATAGGCCGTTATTAGGAAGTCATTATTTTATATTATAAAATAATGCAAAAGGTAATGATATATAATTTTTGGTAATGCAGATAGTAATGAGGTGTCATTACCAATATTTTGCTGGGTGTTTAACCCTTCAATTCATTCATTTTACAATGAATTTTTAAACTGGGGTCAATGTTATAGATATTTCTTATACCGAAAAAAGTACACTGTACAGAACAAAAATCATAAATTAACTCATAAGAATAGCAGAAAAACTAAAAATTAGTTAAAAATGATGCTGCAGAAAAAATTGTTAAATTAGCAGATTTTTTTTTTTTTGCTGAATACTAGTAAAATAAGAACAGCAAATAATAATAAAATGGTTAAATTTACAGAATTTTAGTTATATTTAAGTTAACTTTTAGATGTTTTTCAAACAGTCAAAAACTTCCTCATTATCTTTGACGGCCATTTCGATGAATTTCTTAGCAATTCCCAATTTTATATGCAGTGGCGGCAGTAATATATCTTCTTTAGTTGATAAACTAAAATCTCGAATTTTGGATATAAAATACATGGTATTGGTAGAAAAAATGGTAGAAAAAATTAACATTTTTCGACATTTTAGCAATTTTGAGGCACTAGATCAGGCATCGGCAAACATATACGACCTTATTTTGTGCTGGTATGAGTGAGTTGTAGGCTCTCTCTCTCAATGCTCTGACAAAGAACGTTTGTATAATAATTTGAAAATTTTAAATGTTTATAATGGGAATATAAAAATTTAAAAGCAAAAACTACAAAAATAACAACACAAAAAATAAATTACGAAAAAAATTTATCAATAATAAAAACTCTGCCAAATAAGCGATGTGACAACCTACTTCATTGAATGCTTGTGTGCGACTGAGTGGATTTATTTGTTTTTTTTTGTTCTATGTGTGAGCTTATGTAGGTGTGCGAGAGCGCCCATGGGCATATGTGTTGCCGACGTCTGCATTAGATGCAGTTTTTTCCGATTAGTTTGTTTTACACTTTTTTCTCCTAGTCTATAGCTACAATTGTGCCGAAGACGGGAACACAAAATTCCAATTAGTTTCCGGGATATAGCCGTTAGAAAAATTGCATGTTCTTTGGAAAAATTAAGTTTTAGGCAAAATATACATGAGGCCATAAATTCCGAACAGCAGCTAAACTAGCAAAACCCAAATGGGATTTTCTTAGTTTCGATAAGTACTTCGAAAAACCGCACACCAGAAAGAGTTGGCATTTTATGTGTTGCACTGTGTTATAAATTAATTTAAATTTAATAAACAAAATATAAAAATAATAGTAATATCTTTTCTTGATTTTATTAAAAACACCTTACAGAATAAATGAAAAGAAAAACTGGACGTATCCCTTCGGCAGGTTTGCGTGAGCAGCGATTTCATTTTAGCGATTTTCAAGGAATAGTGTTTGTTGCCATTTTTTGGGTTAGAATATTTATTGTATCGGAAATTGGGTCTATTTCACCACAATAATTCAGTTATAAAATACAGATTTTTTTTTTGACATCGTTAACCTATGTTGGTAGGACACCAAAAATGACCCAATATTTTTCTAGTTTAAAACGAATTTGTTTTAAAAATGACATTTGTTTTTTAATTTCCAGCCCAAAAATTTATTTCAAAAAATAATTTGAAAATGCGTATAATTTCAGTTTGCAAAATTGCACAAATACTCACATTTATTTGCATTTAACAGTTCTTTTTGATTTTATTCAATTAATTCTTATAACAAAATAAGTTTCTCTTGTATATTTCTTTATTTAATTAAACTTTTGAATTTATAGCCACAATTCTTTTTTGTTTATCGTATTATTGCATCAGCTGTTCGTTTTATAAGTTACCAAAGTTTACCCGAAGAAAAAGTCTGGGTAAGTTTTGGGAAAAAGAGAAACACAAATACATTCTCTTGAGCGCTATCATTTACTTAATTTTCGAGTATGAGAACGCTTTTGGGTAAATTTCGCACTTTATTTTTCACAATTTGTTAAATAAGTTTTGGGGTTTTACCACATTTAATTGCTTTAACCCTTTCAGCCCCAATATTGCATACCAACAACATTGCTATTATGTGCCCATAACTCCCGTTATATTTACTTTTTTATAACGATTTTTTTACTCTGCAGCATTGCAGCTCCACAATGCGTGTGTACACTCACAAAACTTTGTCGGTAGAATCTACTGAAAATGACAGTTAAAACAAAGGTATATGCAGTTAAAAAGGAGACAAAGGTAAATACCTTTAAAATAACTAAAACTTTTGTCATTTTTAACGGTTGAAAAATAACTTGCAAATGCATTAAAAATAACTTGCAAATGCATTAAAAATAACTACCAATGTCGTAAAATTAACTGATAAATTTTTACTACAAGAATTTCAAAACAACTGACAAAATCGGTAAAAACTACTGTTTTTTACAGTCAATTCTTTTTGTTTATAAAAGTATATTTTAATAAAAAAAAATAATTTTTTTTTCTTTCGATTACAAAAATATGTGTTATTACTTCAGCATATTTTAAATTCGAAGAAAAAGTTCCAAATGGTTCTCCAGTTATTATGCTTTTATGCATTGGAGATACAATAAAAAATTCTGATTTTTATTTGCAAAATAGAAATATATCAATAATAAGCTAAACAATAAATAAAAAATAAAATATAAACAATAATACAATTTAATGGAAAATCACTGATGAAGCCTGTCCAGAAACTAGATCTAGTCTGATTTGCAAATTAATAGTGTATAACTTTGAAAAATGTTTATTCTTGTTCTCAACATCAAATCTCCCTAACTAAGAATTTTTAAAATTCAAAAAAATTCAACGAAATTTTTCATTTTTTAAATAACTACCAAAAATAATTGTTTACTGTAAAAATACTGTTTTGGTAGTTGTTTATTATGATATTAAAAATAACTGCTTTAAACAACTGTTACAAAATTACAATATTTTTCGTTAGTTGTTTTTTTAAACAACCGTCAGAACAGTTGTTTTGCATTTTTCTATAGAAAAATAACTGTAATTACTGTTAAAAACAACAACTACTGATTACTACACAACCATCTGTCATGTAGTAACTGTCAAACTTTTTTGAGTGTATAATTTCATATCGCAGACTTTGATAGTGTTCATTTGCGAGCTGTTTTTCATAGTGTCCCCATACAAATTTTCTCACATTAAAGTTTAAACCAAAATAAATTTTTTTTTTTAATTAGTCTGAAAAATTATGTGATGAATAAAATTCAAAAATTTTATGTAGAGTTTACTTATGGAAGTAATATAAAATTAAAAAAAAACTTAACCCGCTCGGGACCGGCAGCTTGTTAACATTTGAATTTTAATTCCAAATATCTTCGCTAATAGATGCTGCAAAGCTATAAAAATAATACAAAATATTTCATTGGCATATTATCATGGGAATTTTCCCAGCCATTAAAATTCGGGTATGAAAGCGTTTACACAATGTTTATTACGATAAAAATAAATTTGAAAAAACCGACTTATTTGCCATTTGGAAATCCTTTTTTATTATAACAGTTTCGTGAAAAATTACATCCAAAAAATAAAATATTTTTGTCAAAAAAAAAAAAAATTGTTAAAAACTCAGGAAAAATTAAGTTCTCAAAAATATTTTATTGTAGATTTTTAGTTGATCTGAAGATGTTTTACAATGAGTGTTATTTTTGTTCGTTTTAAGATCAAATAAAGGGTTCTTCAATAAGAGCCCTACAAAAGTTTTTTTAAATAAAACAAAAACGGTTTTGGATATCAATGAAATTCTTTATTCCTGTGAAAGTACGTTCGATGCCAATATGTATGGAAATCGATCTCTTTTGCATGGCCACCACGGGCACGCTTGCAGAAGTCCAGACGCTGAACCCAATTTTCGACGGTTTTCAAGCATAAATCGGCCGATATTCGTACGAAGTTCATCAATCGTCGCTGGCTTGGTGGCATAGACCATAGATTTGACGTAGGCCCACAGGAAATAGTCCAACGGCGTCAAATCGTGAGATAACACGTTCTCCAAACTTGGTTTGCAATAAATTGATTGTGACATTCGCTGAGTGGCTTGTGGCGCCGTCCTGTTGGAACCACATGTCCTCCAAGTCCATATCATCCAATTGGGGCCAAAAATATTCGGTTATCATTGAACGGTAGCGATTCCCATTCACAGTACCGTGCCGGTCTTGATCATCACGGAAGAAGTACGGCCCAATGGCGCCGCCGGCCCATAAACCGCACCAAACCGCAATTTTTTCGGGATGCAATGATGACTCATGGAGTACGTGTGGATTGCTGTCTGACCAATAACGCATATTTTGTTTATTGACGAAGCCATTCATTATGACAACCATAAATTGGACGTAGCGCTCTTAACGTTGAGGCCACTGACTCCGAATGTCGGTAGTAAATTTTAATAATTTCGACTCTTTGTTGGCTCGTATATCTTTCCATCATGAAATGGCAAACCTTACTGAAGAGAAATGTCAAAAGAGCGGCAAGAAATATGGCGTCGTTTGCTGTCCCTGTCTTTCTACTTTTATAGCGTCCCTGTTGAAGAACCCTTTATTACAAATTCTAAATAGAATTTACAATTTTTTTGTTTTTTTTTTTTTAATAATATTTAAGAAATCGGTTATCCTTACAAACACAGAACCAAACGTTACAATTTATTATATTTTGAAAATTTATAGCCTTACTATCAATATTTTTCAAAGGTATATTTTTGTTAAAGTCGACTTTATTTTAAAGCAAAGGTTTTGTTTTAACCGTACTATACAAAATATTTAAAATAAACCTTTTAACATAATGCCAATGGAAAACCAAAACAAAATATTAAAAAATAAAAAGAAAATTTGTAAATAAATATAAACAAAATTTAAAACAATAAAAACAAAATACATAAATATAAAATAAAAACAAATGAAAACTTCAAATTTAAAACATAACTTTAAGGTATATTTTAAATATTTTGTATGGTACGAAAATTAAAATAATAGTCGACTTCTGTGATTTAAAAGAGACTTTTTCTTTTTTATAGTAAAGGTGTTAGTTTTTGCAGTAAAAAAGTCGCTTAAGTTACAAATGAAATAAATTCTTTTGTCAAACGGAAATTAAAGAAAGAAATTTTAAAAGTCCATAGATCTTATCTAGAAAAACACGGTTAAATTGAAGAAAACTTTCAATCAAATTTTCTAAAGTTGAATTTTAGAAATTAAATAAAGAAACGAATAAAGAATTTGGATTTAGCAAGTTTTTTTGTTTTAGTTTGCATCAAGTTCAATCTAATAATTTGTGATATTATGTTTTCCTCTCATTTTTTGTTAAACTAAAATTCATATCATTTGTATATATTCATCAATCAATTAATCAATTTACATTTACAGTTTTAAATATACAACTTCATCAGAGTGTCCCGATAAAAGAAAAAAATTGATGTAATACCACTCAAACGATGCATAATAGTATTTGGGAAAAATAATTAAAGTTCTTGTCCTTGACTTCACTACAAGCGTTAAAAGACTGCACTATTAAAAAAAAAAAAAAACAAGAATGAAAAACATAGTTTTATCTTATTTCACTCTTTTCAAAGTTTTGAAGCCAAATGTGGACTAGAATTATTTCGTATAATAAACTGTTCCGAAATGTTCAAGACCCATTTTGTCAAAAACTCCAAAATTGGCATCTTGCAAACGCAATAAGGGAGCAAAGTTTGTCAATGAAAATTTTTGAAATGCTTTCCCTATAACAACCCAGTAGCAAAAAATACTAGTTCAGAACCAGTTATGTACTAGTTTATTTGAACCAGGCAACTAGTACGAGTTCTACCGCCTCTCAATACAAACAACTGTAGAATTTAACATGGAGATGTCATAGGGATGGGGACAATCGTCGCCAAACTCCCACTTTGGTACTAGTTGTAGAACTAGTTTGAAAATTACAATTTAAGTACGAAAAATAGGGAGCAAAACTGGTACTAATGTGACACACGCGGAACCAGTTCCAAAGTGACTCTTTGGAAATAGTACTGTACCAGTTGGTAAAGATCTAAATTATATACGTAGATAAAAAACAAACACTTTTTCTTTGATGAAATGTAGATTAGACCCCGGTTGGCCAGACTTGGGATTTTTCCCCAAATTTGGGGATTTTTTTGTTGGTCTTGGGGACAAAAATTTTCATTGAGGACAGGGGATTTTTTGGGGATATTTAAAATCCTTCATAAATTTTGAAGATTATATTAACTTTGTATAGTTTTCAGAAAACATCAGACAAGTTTGTTCGCATAATTTCAAAGAAAGTAACAAAGTTACCCTTTTATGGATTTTCTGTATTAATTAAAAGCTTTTTAACACAAATAAATCCTTTTTGCCTGAGAGTTTTATATGATTAATGTCCCAGAATCTAAAATACTGTTTATACAAAAAAACATCATATCGATTGTGTATAAAAGTCTGTTTTATTAAACAGACTAACTTCAAAAATTCAAATCTAAAAATTCTTTAAAAATGCCTTGAAATCCTTGAAAATTTCAAAATAAAATATGGGTAGGGTTCGATTGGTTTGTTTAAATAAGATAATAGAAATTTAAGTTTTTCTTCGTAAAAGTCCAAAATTCTGAAAATTTTTCTAGACATTTATACTAGTGTTTCCAAAAACCGACTTTTTTAAAAACCGGTTTGTCGGTTAACTGAAAATGGGCCATTTCAAAAAACCGGATTTCGGTTAACCATTTGTAAAAAAACCGGTTAAACCGGTTAACCGACTAAAAATAAAAAAACATTAAAAAACACCAAAAATTAATATTAAATGAAAAAAAAAGTGAAAAATATTGTCTAAAAAACCGTAACAGTGACAAATATATTCTCAGAGTTTTTCAGGAGGAGTATTCTTATTGAAAAAAGTCGGAATATGTTATATAACCTTTCAACGTATGAGAGAATTTATATTGAATATATTAAAATCTGACCGTTATTCTTCAGGATCAATATTTTATAGTTTAAGAGATTACCCTAACAAGGTTTTGGTGATTCAAACGATTCAAATTTTTTTATATGAAAACTTTTTTATATTCGTAGTACTTTACTGTATCTATAAAGCAAGGCAATGGAAAAAATTTTTTTTTACCGAACGTAGGGTCGTCTCTGTTATTTTTCGTTATAGCTTCGGCATTTATAGTCGCATCTTAAAGTGTGATATATCGATTTTTTTTGCCTCGAGGAGACGTTTCTTCTTCTTTGTTTCTTCTGAATTTATTAAATTAAATAACCGGTTAACCGGTTTGCAAAAAAACCGAAATATGAAAAAAAAAAAACGGTTTTTCGGTTAATCGGTTAACCGGTTTGGAAACACTAATTTATACAAAAGCAATCCAAGAATTTTTAAAAACAGTTATTTTTAGTGCTATTTTTTATATTTAATTGTAGTTTTTATGCGGATAATATTCATTTTAAGCAAATTAAATAAGCTCTAATACCTTTTCCAAAATTTTTTCTAGTTTGGGATTTTTTGGGGATATTTTAAGATTTGTATAGGGACAACGAAAAAAAGTATCTGGCAAGCCTGATTAGACCGATAGTTTCCTTACTGAAATAATTCGGTCCATTTAACAAACGAAATCTAAAATATTTTGTGTTAATGATTTCTAATCACAATAAAAAATTTTAGTGTTTATTCGCAACTTCAGACTATATTACTAACAACAAATGTAAACATAACTAGAATTTCAAAACTCCTATTTAAATTTAATCTTTCGAAATAGTCTCGCATTGTTGCAATGAAACTAATAGGTACACAAATGGTTCAAAATTGTTTTAAGAATAAAAACAGGGAGCTGTACTGGTACTTTACGAAATTTACCAAACTAGTTCTGGAGTGACTCTTCGGTACCAGTACTGTACCAGTTGATTTGCACCTAAAAGCAATTTACAGTAAAAAAATGTGGGTGTTTATTTGCAAACTCTAAATACAAATATAAACGAAATGAGAATTTCAAATCTCGCATTTTAATTTATTTTACAGTCCCTACATAGATCGTATTTAACTAGTACACAACTGGTTCAAAATGGTTATTTTGAGAACTAGTTTTGTAGTTTCTAGTCAAAAAACGAGTAAAAAGGTAAAAGTCGGGCATGCCGACCATATAATACCCTACACCAGTCTGACTTAAGCCAACTAATGTTTGGATCTGAAATTTGAATGGGTTAAAACGGACTTGTGTCAAAATTTTCTATAAAATCATAAAAGAAGAGAAAATCGAAAATATAGCCCATATGGGCGATAGGTCCAAATATGGACCGATCCTATCTAGAATCAATAGGCTTTTTCCTTGGGACCATGTAAGTCAGCGAAGCACTAGGTCTAAACATGGACCGATTTTAACCAAAATCAATAGGCTTCGTCCTTGGGCCGACATAGGTCTGTGTACCAAATTTCATTGAAATATCTTCGAATTTGCGACCTGCAGAGTGTAAAAAAGACAATTTTAGGCGGTGCCCTTATATGGGCAGTAGGTCTGTTTTCAAAAAAAATCAATGGGCGTCGTCCTTGGGCCGACTTAAGTCGGTGTACCAAATTTTGTCAAAACATCTTAATATTTGCGACCTGTAGCGTGCGCACAGGAATGCATGGACAGACAGACGGACGGAGGGACGGACATATATTAATTATACAAATTAACTAGAGTTCAAAAAAATAAACAAAAAAATTGACAGACAGACAGATGGACATCGTTAAATCGAAATAAAAAAAATTCTGAGCCGATCGGTATACTATTAGGTGGGTCTAGGACCAATATTTTTTGGTGTTACAAACATCAGCACAAACTTATAATACCCTTTCCACGTAGTGGTGTAGGGTATAACTAGTACTTTTTAGAACTAGTTCTAGCATTGCTACTGGGAAGCCTTTCGTTACACAACTTTTTATAACAGTTTGTCGAAAAATTCAAAACTTTCTTTTTACCAAAATTGTACTAATATCTTTAATAGCTGGTAGGAAACTGAAGATCACCTCCATTTTTTCCGTTATTTTTACTGTATTCAGGTAAATAACACAAATCGTTTCATCGTTGTGCTACATATCACTACAACTAAATTAGAAATAAGCAATTTATCGGGGCATTCTTACCTACATGTTCTGTATTTTCCTTTTATTTTAGTGCTCTGTAAAATGTGCTTAATCATCTTTAAATTTATTTATATTTATAGTTAATTTTGATAAAAATATGTAATAATTAAATCTCTAATTTAATATACAATTTTTTCTTATTATTTTTCTTCTTTACTACTAGCAATAAATACATCAATGCCATGTAATGAATGCTCATCAACGGCAGAAAGTTGGATGTGTCTTTGTTGTCATAGAGTTTTATGTGGTCGTTATGTTATGGAACATATGGTGTTTCATAATATAGAAACATCACATCCTTTAGCTTTAAATTTTCGTGATTTATCCGTTTGGTGTTTCCCTTGTGAATCATATATTGATAATAGTCAATTACATTTATATAAAAATTTGGCACATCTTCATAAATTTGGTGAAGAAATGAAATGGTCATATGATGATGATCATCATCATCGGCAACAGCTTAAACATCAACATAAAACAAAAAATAGTGATAGCGAGGATGATTCTACTACTGATGATAGTGACAGTTTAACACAACAAAATAATTATTTAATAAAATTAAATTTCGATTCGAGCAACTGACATTTACTTTCCTTACTGCTGGAGGCAGTACAGCATCAAATATGTTTGCTGTTTCCGTCTCTACGTCCAGTTTTACAATTCGTTTTACAATATATTTGGCCTTTAGTACAACGTCTGTGTGCGAATATATTGCACTATTTTATGGCAAATTAATACTGAAATTTAAACAATTAACAAAATTTTACTATAGGCCTTTTTTAATTACCGGATTTATTATATATCTTTAAATATTCCATATTTCGGTTTTAATTTGAAAAAAATATGTTAAAATTTAGTTAAAAATATATTTAAAAAAAAATACAACATGGAATTTTGAACGAAATAAAATAAATCCGTCGATTAAACAAATGCCATACAATTTATCCGAAACTACATAACGAATGTATAATATTTAGTAGTTAAGTATGTATTATTTTTCAGGTCCGATTACTGAATATCCAGTTACAATTTAGCCGACAGTTAAATTCAAATTCTATATGGGAAACAATAACAAAGATGTCAGTTAAAGTCCCAGTTAGTAGCTAACTGAACATTTAGTAATCGGGCCTAAATAGACAAATATATTAAACTTAGTTTTCTTTTAACAAAATTAGAAGAAAAGTCTTAACATTTTTGTTAAAATTCTTGAGATTTATTAATTGTATTAATAATGATAAAATTTATTTTTTGTTTTAACCAAATAGTCACTTTTACAAATAAGTTTCTTAATACCATTTTTTTGGGATATTAGATGGCTCAAAGTAGACTGTACATTTGTTTCGTTATTATTTAAAAAGACAAAATACATGTTCAAGATGAACATTTTTGCATCATCCTCTAAATTTAAAAATAATCTACATCCTTAAAACTCCGCCTTAAAATAGAAAAACTCCTAAATTGGAAATTTATTTATTTTTGAAATTTGACGAGTTTTTCGTACGAAATATGTTTTTTTTAAAAGTATTTTTTTTGATTGAGTTTTTTTTTTGAATTTTTTTTTACCGTATTTTTTTACAAATGTTCTTCCTAGCCACTCCCCGTAAAAACGGGATGAGCTAAAAAGAAGGCCACTTACAAAATATTGAAATAACAATAGGTTTGTTTTTTTTCGAATTTTGTATAAATATTCCATACAAATTTAAGCATTTATAAAACTTTTAAGTAGGTATAAATTTAGCTTCTTAAAAATTTAGTAGTTATAAAAATGCTACCAAATCTTAAAAATTCTTGGCCTTTCTCTTTCAAATGTAAACAAAAATATTTGTCATAAAAATATTTGAAATTTTAGAATTTTTTATTTCATAAAATATCTGAAACAACAAAAGCTAACAAATGAATTATGCGTTTGTTGGTAAAGGTACAGCAGGGCACACAAGATTATTGCTCCATTTCGAGTACCGGCGAAGTCTTTGTACGAAAACAGCTTTTGTACAAAGGCGACCCCAAATGTTTAAATTTTGTTTGTTTACAAAAAATAAAAGAAAATTAGGAAAATACAGATAGTCGGTTTTTTACAAGTCGTTATAGATATAGGTATAAAATTCGAAAAAAACAAACCTAATATTTAATTTTTAAAAATTGTTCTAGATACATGTATAAAAGCATACATGAAATTTATTTTTCTTTGTTTTTTAAGAATTTTAAAATTGTGGGAGTTATATATTTTTAATTTTTTCCAAGTTGATTTATTTATTTTGCACCTTAGTATTGACTTTAGTAAAAAAAAACAAAAGAAGAAACTAGCAATAATCAAATAATGTTGAAAATGGTTTATATATATTTTATTTCTTGTTATGATATGATGTCAACTTTAATTTGTATTTTTTTTGCTATTACAACAATTTACCACATTGTTATATACTCTTTACTGCGCTAACGTGAAATTCTAAAATTAATAATAACAAAATGAATTAGTATATTAACCTATAGTAATACATAGTAATAATATTATTAATTGTATTGTAGTTTGATTGTAAATTATTTTTAAGGTTATTACAGAAATTAAATTAGACATACATTTGACCGATCTACATGTTTCATCCAAAATGTCATATTATATTTTCTTAGTTAAGGTTAAAAAAGAAAATAAATAAAAACAAATTAATTAATAACGTTTAGTTTAATGTGCAACACAAACAAATCGGAAGTAAATAACTATGAAATAATAAAGAAATATTTTAAAAGTAATACAATTTTTAAAGCTCATTTAAAGAAAGAAAAAGAATAAAATATTTTTATTGAAAATTTAATGGAGACAAGGCAGATTCGTCTCATCCAAAGACTCGTCATTGATTTAGTTTATGTGTTAAATGATCAAAGTATTTTTAATTGCTAAATTCTCTATATGAATATTTTTTTTTTGTATGCCATGATCCGGCATCAAACCGGCAACCTTCTACAAGAAGCATATAAACTACCCAGGAAAATTTTCTGTTCCAAAGAATCGGTTGTAGAATAGCCGTTTTTCCTTTACAACCGCTTCTACTGTCAGTTCTAACACTGATGATTTTTGTTTGAAATTGTCCCAAAAGCAACCACTTCTATAGCTCCAAAGTGGAACCGGTTGCCCAAGAATCAGTTCTGGAACTAGTTATATAACTAATTATACGTCAGTCATATAAAATGATTCCATATCCAATTCCATGGAATCATGGTATGTATATATGATGTGCACATTAGACCGTATTTTTGCAAGGTAATTGTAAAAAAAAATATTTTTGCAGAACGTAGGGGTCACCTTTTTTAATTTTTCGTTATAGCTCCGGCATTTAAAGTCGGATTTCAATGTGTGATATATCGATTTTTTGCCTAGGAGAGACCAGTGTTTTGCTATAAAGGAAAAATCCAATTAAAAAAAAATTCTGCTGGTTTTATCGAAAAACTTCCTTGGTAAAAGTTTAATGATTTTTTGCGAGCTTTAATTTTCTGACATTAGGGTCGTAGCAACTGAGATCTGGGGGGTAACCGTGTAACTCACCAGGTAGAAAAATACAAACGGCACAATGTCGGCCCGGTATTGGAGGCGGTAGTACAACGCGTCGGATTTTCAACTTTCACTGTACTGCCTTGTTGTAGGCTTGGGATTTTATTTTTTTTGTATTATCCTAGTACAATTAATAACAAATTTAGTAGTTTGCTAGTACTTCACTGGCCTTTTAGTGTACATCACAGATTTTTAATGTATTCTTTTGAAACTTCACAAGAAAATAATGGCTATGTCTCTCTTACATAAATAATTGTGTAATAGCTGCCAAAATACATAAAATTAAGTAGTACCGGCATTTCGTAAAAAACAGTGCTCTCCCAGTACAATTTTTGTTGCAACGTCGGCCTGGGTCGATTCAAAAAAATTTTCGAATTCGTAAATCTTGCAAATATTCTTAAAAATATAATTCTATATAAAAATTCTACTTTTTAAGTTATTTTTACTTTGTACACTACACATAAAAAATCAAAAAGTAAGATTTTTGCTAAAACTTTTCTTTTTACGAAAGGTAAAAAATTTACGAATTAGAAATTTTTTTTCGAATCGAGTTACGCGGTAACCCCCCTGGTGGGTAAATACTAGAACGGGATACTTGAGGTCAATGTACTTTAGATCAAAATATTGGTCCCCTCGAGAAAAAAACATCGGTGTAATAATTTGGATTGGACGGTGTACGGCGAACTATTTTTCTGAGGTACGGTCTACACCAAGGCTGGCAAAACTATGTCACGCGTGCCAGTAGTGGCACGCGATCGGATTTTTGGTGACACGCGACGTTTGTTGAATGTTGCAAAAATTATTTAATTTTTGTTGGAAGACCAGCGAAATAATACGTTAAAAAATTACATAAGTTTTTCGCTGCAATAATGCTCCAAAACGCAAATGCTAAAAATTTTCTTTTAAAATTATTAAAAAATGCGTCTTAAAACTATTTTTTGTTTACGCAATTATGGTTAATAACTCAAAAATTCATTCTTTCGAAAGTGTTTCGGATCAAAAGTATCGAAACTTCTCTGCGATAAATGCATTGATAAATCAAAAAAGTTATTAAAAATTTCTTAGCTTTCTACGAATAGATTGAGAGAACTTTAAATATTTCAATGGGGAAAGGCTTTAGAATTGGAAAATTAAAAAGTGGCAGAAAAGATTTTTTTTTGCTAAAGTTATTAAAAATGGGTTTAAAAGGGCCCTAAAGAAAAAATGCTCGAATCGATTGAACCTGTTTGCTAAATATTAGTAAAATAAAAACACCATGAAAAAAATCTGCTAAATTTACATAATTTTAGATGTATTTTATTTAATTGCAAATGACAAAATAAAATATTTCTAGCAGTCTTGCATTATCATTTGATGTGTTAAGTCATAGTTTATTCTGTTTCCTTAAAGTGTAATAAAAGTTTACGGTTTATTTTTTTCTTTATTTCTTGTTGTTATTGTTCGTTAACAATATCTAAATATTATAAAAAAAACAAAAACAAAATTAAACGCAATCGAGAAGAAGATGTTGATGCCTGCTCTGGGTATAACATGAATAGAAAAAAGGCCACAAACAACTCTCAGAGAGCTAGCAATTCAAATTATTTTGCACCTCTGCAAACTATTGATGATGACGATAATAATGAAACAATTATCGAACCAACTGTTAAAGTTAACATACCACCAATAACAATCTTAACATTTAAAATTGAACAAGTTCATGAAATGTGTAGAATATTAAAAATCAAAGATTACTCTATACGTAAAATTTCCATCGGTCTAAAATTGTTTTGCACAAATAACGTAGATTTTACTACCGTTTGCGACTCTCTCACTAAGAAGTTTCAGCTCGAATATTTCACATTTGAAGCTAAAATCGAAAAGCCTTATAAGGCTGTACTATTAAGTCTAAATAAAACAGACCCATCAGTTGTTAAGTCCAGACTTTTAGACATGGGCCTTAAATGTATCGATGTTAAAATTGTTACTAGACCCTATGCTGGAGCTAGGGACAGTAACAACGAACAAATTATATTCATTGTCTACTTTGAAAAAAAGTCAATCACATTAAGAGAATTAAGGCAAAATTACTCAGCCATCAACTACATAAAAGTCAGGTGGGAATACCAAAAACCCAACAAAACAAAACTGACCCAATGTTATAATTGTCAGATGTATGGACACGGTGCCAGCAGATGCAATGTTAAAACATTTTGTGCCCATTGCGCCGGGAATCACAAAACTGAAGAATGCAAGTCAACCATTGTTAAATGTGCTAATTGTAAAGGCCCCCATAAGGCTATGTCCCCTGACTGCCCTAATAGGGAAACATATAAGCAAATAAGGCAACGTGCTCAACCAAAGAGTACCAGACAAAGAAGCCAACAATTCAACAACCAATCAAATTACAACGTTAATTTTCCAAATGCTTTAAATCAGAGCGAAACACCAAATCTATCTAGAACGGGTTATAGCCAACCATTCACCCAAAATAACGATAATAATAATTTGTTCGCTTTAGAAGAATTAAAAAAATCTTACCTTTGAATTAATTTCAAATTTAAAAAAATGCAGGTCTCGTGAAGAGCAATTCGAGGTTGTTACAAACCTTGCATGCAAATTTTTGTACCAATGAACAGCAACATAACGTTATTACAATGGAATGCTCGTAGCATTCGCACTAAAAAAGACGAATTATTCCATTTCTTGGAAAAAACCAATATTGACATTTGTTTACTTTGTGAAACCTGGCTAAATAAAAAAATTACAATAAAACATCAGAACTTCTACTGCTACAGATACGATCGACAACGTGGTGGAGGAGCTGGAGTAGGAGTAACACAGAACTGATTGAAAACATAGGTGTTAAGGTAAAATCTGGTAATGACTTTATAAATATTTATTCTTGCTATTATCCTGGTGGTTCAACAAACAGGGACCCTAGAAGAAAACAAACATTTGCGACAGATATTCGTAAACTAACGAGCTCAAATAAATACATATTAGGAGGAGATTTTAACTGCAGACATAGTTATTGGGGATGTCAAAGAAGTAATGGCTGGGGTAACATATTATATGAGAAACTTCAACTAAACCAAACACAAATAGTATTTCCCCACGAATATACTTATATTCCGGCTGATCCAAGTAAACAACCGTCAACTCTAGATTTTTTTCTAACTAATATATCTCAAAATATGTCCGCAGTAAAAGTTATAAATGACTTGAGTTCTGACCACCTACCAATCATTAGTACAATTAATTTAAATTATGAAATGGTAGACAATTTATGCTACGCTTTCAGCAAGGCAAACTCTCCGCATTTTATGAAATTCATAAACAGGAATCTTCCTGTGGCGGATAGCGTTAATGAAATAAACAACAGCTCTCAAATTGACAACATGATAAATGTTTTCAATAATGTAGTAAAAATGGGAATAGATGAAAGTGTGCCCAAACGTAGAATTGCATCAACCTCTAAACCGTTACCAAACAACATAAAAATTATGATACAATTAAGGAACGTATTTAAAAGAAACTGGAAGCGTTACAGAGATGTTAATGATCGTCGAGCTATGACACGTTTAAATAAAAATATTACGAATGAAATAAACCACTTCAGAAACCAAACTTGGAATACCATGTTGTCCAATTTGTACAAAGCATCTTCCCCTTTTTGGAAAGTTTCAAAAATGTTAAAGAAGAAATCTAGCAATATTCCAATTTTAAAACACAACAATGTAGTATGTTTCACCCATGCAAGAAAAGGCTGAATTTTTGGCTCACAACTTTAATTTGAACCACTGTATTTTATCAAATTTAAGTGATACTACTACGATTACTGAGGTTAATGGTGTTGCAAACCTTATTCGTAATATTAACCCAATCCCACAAAACTGTTACTTCACTACTACTGAAAAAGTTGGTGTAATTATAAAAAAATTGAAAAACAAAAAAACTCCAGGTTTAGACGGTATTAATAATAAATGTCTAAAAAATTTACCTAATAAAGGTATCAACTATCTAATGAACATGTTTAATGCTTGCCTTAAATTATGCTACTTTCCCAGTGATTGGAAAATCTCGAAAACCATACCAATACTCAAGCCAAATAAATCTCCTGATTCTCCACTTTCTTATAGACCAATAAGTCTGCTCTCTTCTATAAGTACAATCTTTGAAAAAATCATTAAGGAAAAGCTTATTAATTTTATCGATGCAAACAATATACTTCCATCGCAACAATTCGGGTTCAGAAGTGAACATAATACGTCTCAACCCCTACTAAAAATCAGAAAATTAGTTAAAAATAATTTTCAAAACGGCAAATCAACTGGAATGATATTGCTAGACATAAAAGCTGCGTTTGACTCCTTTTGGCATAATGGACTTATTTTTAAATTGAAAAAATTCTACTTTCCAATTGAACTCATAAAAATTATCCAAAACTTTCTTCAAAATAGATCGTTCAGCGTTTACTTGGGTAAAACCTGTTCACAACAAGTTAATATCATTGCAGAATGTCCACAAGGTTCTTGCCTGTCGCCAGTTCTTTACAACATCTTTACTGCTGACATTCCAACATTTTCCAATTGCATTACGTCTATATTTGCAGATGATACATCAATTCTTAGTTCTGATGTTTATTCAGCTGATATTATTACAAACTTGCAGTCTGCTCTTACTGGGTTGAGTAATTATTTTGATAAATGGAAGATTTTGGTTAACCCTGAAAAAACACAGGCTATTTATTTTACAAGAAAACGTAAGTCTTGTTTTATACCCCAGAGTTTACCTCGTTTCATGAACCATGATATTCCATGGGAAAACAACGTCAAATACTTGGGCGTTATGCTTGATACAAAGCTTAATTTTAATAATCATATTCCCTATGTAGTGGACAAAATTATTAGAATAATGTACCCAATTATAAACAGAAAGTCGGAAATGAACATAGACAATAAAAAACTCATCATCAAATCTATATTCCACCCCATAATGTTTTACTGTGCTCCAGTTTGGTACACGTCTGCAAAATGTCATATAAAAAAACTCCAAGTAGCACAAAATAAGCTACTTAAAATGATATTTAAATTACCATGGCACTATTCCACCCGACGCCTACATAGTCTCGCTGGCTTCGAACTCGTTCTGGATAAAATCGAAAGATTGACTCTAAATTTTAATGGAAGATGCCAACTCTCACAACATGTACATATCAATGAACTCATCTCATCATAATTTTATCTACTTTATTTTTTTCTCATTTTTATATACCTCTGCTTCATAAAGGTTTTTGTAAATTTTTTCCTTCCGTTTAATAATAATGTACATAAATTTCATAAATTAAAAAAATATATTTATACATCTAAGTATAAAAGGAACGAAGTTCCTAAACTCTTTGCTTCTAAGTCAAATGTAAATAATATAAATATTATAAGAAATAAATTGAAATTGAAATATTGCTAAATAGTTATTTAACCTTTCCAATTGTTAATAAAACTTCAGATATTTGTGCTCTAGGGGCGAGTAACTTATTTCCAATATAACCGTGGTTATACGGTCAGTTAATTTATTATAAACATTATAAGGAGAATATTACTGCACTGTAACAGACAACGATGCATACAAAACTATAGCTTAAAATTTGGTTATGAAAACATTCACTGGAAGAATCCTGAGGATTATATTCAAAGAATATCGAAATATTGATTAATGTATAAGGAGAATATTTATAATAAAATCATTGACCTCGAGCTCAAATATCTGAAGTTTTATTAAACGTTGTTGAAATATTAGTAGATTTAAACCACCATAAAAAATTTCATATTTCGCAATTTTTTTTTTTTATTTCTTTTTGTATGTAATTCACAATCTAACCTTCTAATATCAATATTTAAAAGATTTTTCCCGCTGTTTCAATTTAATTCAATTTATTTCTTATAATATTTATATTATTTACATTTGACTTAGAAGCAAAGAGTTTAGGAACTTCGTTCCTTTTCTACTTAGATATATAAATATATTTTTTAATTTATGAAATTTATGTACATTATTATTAAACGGAAGGAAAAAAATTTACAAAAACCTTTATGAAGAAAAAAAATGAGAAAAAAAAATAAAAATAAAGTAGATAAAATTATGATGAGATGAGTTCATTGATATGTACATGTTGTGAGAGTTGGCATCTTCCATTAAAATTTAGAGTCAATCTTTCGATTTTATCCAGAACGAGTTCGAAGCCAGCGAGACTATGTAGGCGTCGGGTGGAATAGTGCCATGGTAGTTTAAATATCATTTTAAGAGCTTATTTTGTGCTACTTGGAGTTTTTTATATGACATTTTGCAGACGTGTACCAAACTGGAGCACAGTAAAACATGGGGTGGAATATAGATTTGATGACGAGTTTTTTATTGTCTATGTTCATTTCCGACTTTCTATTTATAATTGGGTACATTATTCTAATAATTTTGTTAATTTTGTCCACTACATAGGGAATATGATTATTAAAATTAAGCTTTGTATCAAGCATAACGCCCAAGTATTTGACGTTGTTTTCCCATGGAATATCATGGTTCATGAAACGAGGTAAACTCTGGGGTATAAAACAAGACTTACGTTTTCTTGAAAAATAAATAGCCTGCGTTTGTAATAATATCAGCTGAATAAACATCAGAACTAAGAATTGATGTATCATCTGCAAATATAGACGTAATGCAATTGGAAAATGTTGGAATGTCAGCAGTATAGATGTTGTAAATAACTGGCGACAGGCAATAACCTTGTGGACATCCTGCAATGATATTTACTTGTTGTGAACAGGTTTTACCCAAGTAAACGCTGAACGATCTATTTTGAAGAAAGTTTTGAATAATTTTTATGAGTTCAATTGGAAAGTTGAATTTTTTCAATTTAAAAATAAGTCCATTATGCCAAACGGAGTCAAACGCAGCTTTTATGTCTAGCAATATCATTCCAGTTGATTTGCCGTTTTGAAAATTATTTTTAACTAATTTTCTGATTTTTAGTAGGGGTTGAGACGTATTATGTTCACCGCTGAACCCGAAATGAAATGCGATGGAAGTACACTAGGTGTCATAAGTCTACGCTCCAAGCTCATTACGAACTATTAGTCCAAAAAATTTCATTAATTTTATACAAAAAAACTAAATATTAGATGATAACTGTTGCTTATAGTGCTGCCGACGTCGGCGATGCACATTTTTTAAACATGCATATTCTAGCAAATATAACGGTACCTTTTCTCAAAAAACATGTATTTAGGCAGTATCAAAAGTGTACGCTCATAACTTCTAATCTTTCGATATGTAATTATTGTGAGCTTTTTAGTCATCATTCGATATTCATTTATTATTTTAATGTTTTTCCCAAGTTTTAAAGAATGGATAAAAAGAGAAGAGAAATAAGTGTAGATGAAAGAAAAATAATCGTAAAACTTTCGAAAGATGGTCAAAATTATCGCCAAATAGGTAAAACTGTTGGAAGAGCATGGACCTCCGTGCGAACAGTAATTCAAAACTTTGAAAAAACGGGAATAATAACTTCCAAGCTAAGATTTGGCCGTCCATGCAAATTAACAAATAGAGAATCTCGAAGTGTAGCGTCTCTTATAAAGAAAAATTCAAAAACTTCTGCACTTCAAATAACGGAAGATATCAAACAAAAGTTTAAAAAGTCAATTAGTGTATCCACAGCCAGAAGAATTTTAAGAAAAGCCGGGTATCATGGTCGGGTAGCCCGAAAGAAACCCTTCATATCGTTGGTCAACCGAATAAAACGTGTTGAATTCGCAAATAAATACGTAAATATGCCTACAGAATTTTGGAAAAAAGTAATTTTTTCAGACGAAAGCAAATTTTGCATATTCGGAATCAAAGGAAGACAAATTGTGTGGAGGAAGTCTGGAACCGCTCTTAATAAAGAAAACTTGCTGGCAACAGTCAAGCATGGTGGAGGTGGAGTGATGATGTGGGGATGTATGGCAGCTGCAGGAGTAGGCAATTTTGAATTTATCGATTCAACGATGGACAGATTTGCTTATTTAGATATACTTAAAAGAAATTTAAAGCAAAGTGCTGAAAAATTGGGGTTGTCCAGGGAGTATTACTTTCAACAGGACAACGATCCAAAGCACACTGCTGAGGTTGTGAGGCTTTGGCTCCTATATAATGTTCCAAGGATGCTGCCTACACCCCCACAGTCACCAGATATAAACCCTATAGAGCACTTATGGGCATTACTGGAAAGAAAAATCCGTCAGCACAACATTACAAGTAAGCCAATGCTAAAGGACGTAATAAAGGAGGAGTGGAAGAAGATTTCGGCGGAAGAGACTACGCATTTGGTTAATTCAATGCAGAATAGGCTCAGAGAGGTTCTCAAAAATCGTGGTTACCCAACCCGGTACTAAGTTATCGTTTATTTTTTACATATAATTACTTTATATAAATTTTTTTGTTATGAGCGTAGACTTTTGGAGTTAAAGTTTTTGAAATGTTATTTTGTTTTTGACTTTTTTAAAAAAACTATTAATAACTATGAGCAAAGTGATATCTTATTTTAAAACATATGAAATACAAAATTTAATTTTATAAAAAAAAATATCTTAACACAAGTTTTTTATTGTTTTTTCTCAATTGTTGTAAATAAGACACTATGAGAGCGTAGACTTATGACACCTAGTGTATATTGTTTGTATCGATAAAATTAATAAGCTTTTCCTTAATAATTTTTTCCAAGATTTTACTTATAGAAGAGAGCAGACTTATTGGTCCATAAGAAAGTTGTTGTGTATTATATGTTAATTCTCTAAGTGTAATCTTGAATATCAACTCCTGTATATAATATGGAAAATGTAACACTTACTCACTTGAATTTTAATCAATAATTTGTTAGAACACGTTTTGTAATAAATAAAAATTATAAAAAATAAATACATAAAATAAACGTTCAAATACAAAAATTGGTGTCAGAAGTAGTTAAAAACAAAAAACAAATCAAAAAGAAGAGATGGAAGAGACGGTCAAAGGTTTGACAGATTCACTGGCTGAGGCCATACGTAGAGCAGTGATTTATGCAACACAAGCTGCTGTTGCGAACATAAATTATCCAGTTCCACCTTCTGCAAAAGCACCTGCTTTTTCTATACTGGAATATAAAGGAGATGACGGTGCAATGGTTTCTGATTATTTTCAACGTTTTGAGTGGGCACTGCAATTGTCTAAAATACCCGCAAATGAATACCATAGTTACGCACGTGTCCATATGGGGGCAGAACTTAATAATGCTTTGAAAGTTTTGGTTAGCCCGAAGTGTCCAGAGTCATTAACATTTAATGAAATTGGGAACACTTTGATTAACCATTTTGACAACAAGAGAAACAAGTATGCGGAAAGCATAACATTTCGAAAAATGGTACAAGACAAAGATGAGCCAATTGCGAATTTTGCATTGCGACTGAAACAAAGCGCAATTCATTGTGATTATGCTGATTTTCTAGATCGGATGTTAACAGAGCAGCTTTTATGTGGTATGAGGTCCCGTGACGTATGTGACGAAATCATCAGTAAGAAGCCCGAAACATTTGCAGCAGCATATGAAATTGCACACACCAGGGAACTCACACATTCAACAACGACGGAAATTAACCCGTTAACGTCAGAGGAGGCTCAAGGCGAAGAGGTCCACAGATTACAACCTTCGTCGAGGTATACCAAACATAATACTAGAGACAAAAGTACGGGTAAGGTAACCTCATACGATACACAATGTTAGGGATGTGGTGGAAGACATCCAAGAAATGAGTGCAAATTTAGACAATCTAAATGTTTTCGGTGTGGAAAAATAGGCCATATTTCAAAAATGTGTCGAAGTAGAACAAATCACATATCTGATTCAGAGGGAGAAGACCCTGCGGATGTAGTAAACAAACTCAATAAAATAGAGATTATTAATTCAGTAAGAACAAGTGAAAGAAAATTAATAACAACACTCGTAGATGGGAAGCCGGTAAAAATGGAACTTGACACTGGCTCTCCCTGTTCTATAATGAGTGCAAACTCCTTGCGTAAAATTAAGTCCCACTTTAAACTACAACCAACAGACAGGCAATTTGCGAGTTACTCGGGCCATAGAGTATATTGTAAAGGACGATTACCTGTTAATGTTAGCTTCGGCGACACTCTATGCCGATTAAACTTATACATAGTAGATGGTGATTTTGATACACTAATGGGAAGAGAGTGGATTTCTAAGTTCGCAAAGGAAATTGATTTCGTTAAAATATTCACACCTTATAATCAGATTAACAACATCAATACAACATTGCCAACGTTATCGATACAACAACAAGAGCAACTAAATCAGGTACTTGGGAAATTTGAAGGTATTTTTAGCAATGTTGCAGGCAAGTTAGTAGGACCACCAGCAAAGGTGCATTTGAAGCCAGATGCCACCCCGATTTTTGTAAAGGCACGTGAAGTTCCCCTGGCTCTTCGAGGGACATATATTAAGGAGATCGATGCAAAAATAGCAGCAGGTTTGTATAAAAAGGTGGAGTACTCGGAATGGGCTTCTACAACCCACGTAGTTGCAAAGAAGGGAGGAGGCATTCGTATAACAGGAAATTATAAGCCGACTGTGAATCCACGCATAATCATTGATGAGCATCCGATACCGAAAATTGAAGACTTACTAAACAAAATACGAGGCTCTACGATTTTTTGTCATCTTGATGTAACAGACGTTTACTCACATTTAAGAATAGACGATAAATTCGCACATATACTCACACTAAACACACCAACACATGACCTAATCCGTCCAACTCGGGTAGTTTACGGCGCCGCCAACATTCCAGCAATCTGGCAGAGACGTATAGAGAATGCTTTAAAAGATATACCAAATGTTTTAAGTTTCTTTGACGACATTCTAGTATATGCCGATAATTTTCAACAATGATTTCAAGTCTTCAATCAATATTAAACAAAATGAAAGAACAAGGGCTTCATTTAAATCGTAAAAAATGCGTTTTTGCCACACCCATGGTAGAATTCTTGGGTCATAAAATCAATTGCCATGGCATCCATAAATCTGATGAACATATTGAAACCATACAAAATTCACTAAAACCTACAACACCCGAAGAACTTCAACTTTTCTTAGGTAAAGCCACATATTATAACTCGTTTATACCAGATCTGTCGACAAAATCAAGACTATTAAGAGACATGTTACTTCAGAAAGAATTCAAATGGAATAGAGAGGCTAATGAGGCGTATAGCAATATCAAAGAGATACTTATATCACCTCAGGTATGATCCTGCTCTCCCTTTGATATTGGCTACAGACGCAAGCAAACATGGACTAGGGGCAGTTTTGTCGCACAAATTTGAAAATGGCCTGGAGAGACCAATCGCCTATGCTAGTCGTGCGATGACCGCAATAGTGTGGGCTGTACAGAAATTTTTTAAGTACTTATATGCTAGACATTTCACATTGGTGATAGATCACAAACCATTATCACAAATTTTACACCCCGAAAAAGGGTTATCAGCTTTGTGCATAAGTCGAATGGCAAACTACTCATATTTTTTAAGTAATTTTAACCACGATGTAGTATGTAAGTCTACCAAAGCAAATGCAAATGCTGATTTTTGCTGGAGGATAGTCCAACCACAAAGAATAGGCATTATTTCAAATACACAATATTCTGAGGAAGAGTTCGACGAATTTGACGATTTTATTATTAGGCAAATGAATCAATTATCAATAAGAGCTGCTATTGTTGCCCAGGAGACACGAAAGGACGCGAGTTTGGGAAAGATCGTTCAAATCTTAGAGATGGGCCGGTGTTTAAAGAATGCAGGATACACTTCACCTGATGAAAACTACAAGCTCACTTCGGGATGCTTAGTGTTTGAAAATAGGATTGTAATACCTAGCAAACTTCGCGAAAAGGTTCTAAACGACTTACATGCAGCACACCTGGGCATTGTGAAAATGAAAGGCATGGCTCGCTCTTTTGTATATTGGCCCGGTATCGATGGTGATATTGAAAAGATGGCAAAATCGTGCAATAATTGTGCAATCCAGGCGAACAAACCAGCAAAATTCGGTGATCATCATTGGGAGTATCCTAGCGGTCCTTGGGATCGTATTCATATTGATTATGCTGGCCCTTTCTTAGGAGTAATGCTACTAATCGGAACGGACGCTTTCAGCAAATGGGTGGAGGTAAAAGTTACATCATCAACAACGTCCGGTGCAACAATTCAAATTATGGATGAAATCTTCACTGCTTACGGCGTTCCACATGCGGTTGTGTCAGACAATGGAACAAATTTTTCATCTGCAGAATTTCGTAATTTCCTGAAAATAAGTGGTGTTGTGTACCATAAGCAAACAGCCCCGTACCACCCAGCGACTAACGGGCAGGCGTAAAGAAGTGTTCAAACAATCAAGAATGCCCTCAAAGCTATGGGCTCAACAAAGTCGACCATTCAAGGTAATATTAATCAGTTTCTACGACAATATAGAAATGCACCACATGCCACGACTGGTCAACCACCGTCAATGCTATTTTTGGGTCGACTTCTCCGCTCACGTTTAGATTTGGTTCGACCAGAAAATATCAACAACAAAGTGAAAGAAAACAGTACGTCGAATTCATACCGAACTTCCGTACATTTGAACTTAACAAAAAAGTTTACTTTTTGTCCGGCAACCCAAGAATGGACAAATGGTTACCGGGAGTTATTAGAGCCCGCTTGGGTGATCTACACTATGAAATAGAATTTCGAGGAAAAACCTTCAAAAGACATGTTGATCAGATTCGATCCTCAGGTGATAATACAAGGCCAAATGGATTTTATCGGTCAAGACAAAACGAGACGACACCTTGCGGCGTTATTGAATCATCGGATTTCCAATCTATAAATAATGATAACAATGATGCTATGATTGAAGATCTCGCTACCAGTACCCCAAATGTTATAGAACCTCTCACGGCAAATCAAAATGTAGAGTCAGCAAGGAAAGAAGAGTTAGGGGAAACAGAACAGGTTGTGCTATCGTCGACTGGCTTGACGACTCCGATTCGTAACGAAGCAGGCAATGCAACTAGTGACTCAATTGGAGCTCCAAGACGTCCCACCAGACAAAGAAGACCCCGAGTATTATTCTCCCCTTAAGCGAGGGAAGAAATGTTGTGTATTATATGTTAATTCTCTAAGTGTAATCTTGAATATCAACTCCTGTATATAATATGGAAAATGTAACACTTAATCACTTGAATTTTAATCAATAATTTGTTAGAACACGTTTTGTAATAAATAAAAATTATAAAAAATAAATACATAAAATAAACGTTCACATACAAAAAAAGTGGAGAATTATCATATATGGGTGAAATCAAAAAATGTGATAAGTTTTTGGGCCAAATTTGTGAGAAACAAAAAGTGTTAATATTTCGGTTTTTTCTTAATGGAATCAGTAAGTTTAGTCATTATAAACCTAATTGCAAAAAATCTCTTCTACAAGTTGTCGCAATAACTTTTTTTGCACAATTTAAATTTTTTTTGTGGTGACGGAGTTTACATTTTCACAAGCAAAAGATATAAAAAAAAAATTTGCGTACGCATTTTCTTCAATTTATTAGTTTTTCGTATTTGGGGTTTCAACATGCTTTTCATTAATAAACAATTTGTGTTTATCAAATTGGCGGTTTCGCAAATAAAAATACAATTCCGCGAAAATATTTTTGCTCCTTTTAAATGCTTTTCAAAAATATAAATTTTTTTAAAATCCAATCAGCGGTTGCGCAGTTACAAAATAATATATTAAAAACATAAAATTTCGCGATAAAAAAATTCTTAAATTGTGTGAAACAAATTTAATTTGTCAAACTAATGTCAGTAATGGCTCGAAATATCGATTCCAAACCAATGAAATGCAAAATCAATCGTTTTTCGCTCCAGCAGTTTAGGGTAAAAAACTGATAACTTTTTTTGATTTGGCGCAAAATTATTAGCTGAATCGTTTTTTGACGCATAATTATTAGTCGAATCACCTCTGTTTATGGTTATTTTAAAATATTTTAAACATTTACCTACATTTTTTTGAACGCAATCTGATGCAATCAATTTTGGTTACGGAGTTTACCGTTACGGAGTTTACATTTGGTTACTTTTTTCGTTTTCTTTCAGAAACGCTTTGTCTGAAGTTTCTTTCCGAAACAAAATCGTAAGATGCCTACAAGGTGAATCCAAATATGCCATCGTTTTTTTTAACTCGTTAAATAGTTTGGTGTAAAAATTAGGAACGGAGTTTACAACATTTTTTCAAATCTTATTAAAGACATCCTTTTTCATCTCGACAATGTTACATGCTGCAGAAAAACTTCAAGTCTGTTATACTAGATGATTGTTTACAGTCCAACAATCATTTGAGTATAAATAACATTATACTTTTCGCAATATAATTAATAGATAACTCCAAAATTCGTGTGTATGCATTTTTATCAAAAATTATGACGAAAAATCGTTACAGAGTTGAAGTCGTGTTAGCATAGACATACGGAAAAGTTTGTAAAATGTATTAATTTTTACTAAAAACGTTACTTTTCCTCTTCATAAAAATTCTTACAGTTAGTGTTTAGCTTCATTGGTTATTAAAATATAATCTATTAAAGTTAAAAAACCTTATGAGTTACTGGTTACGGAGTTTACATTTGGCCTATAAAATTGGCCAAAAATTTTATGTATTAACCAAAAATTCGTCCGATTGTTATAGATTTTGTAAAACAGGTGACAATTCGCTGATATATATAAAAATATATAACTCAAATGTAATCCATGCATTAGAAATTAGCTGATTACATGGTTTTTATCACATTTTTTGATATCACCCATATACTTCTTTATTTCGATATCGTTAATGATATCATATTTTCATCGAATAGTGATAAAATAACGACAAAAATTTTGCAATATGACGAAAATATCGCATTGCCTGATATTTTCGATATCATAACGATTTCGTTATTTCATGAAAAAACGATATCATTAACGAATGTGCACTTTTCTTCACAGTACCTATTACTTATGAATCGTTAATGATATCATTCTCGGACAAACGTATCATCGAAATGATATCGTTACGAATTCGAAACGATATCGTTTGGTTTGTTGGGTATGTCTGCAGTTAAAATCTCCTCCTAATATGTATTTATTTGAGCTCGTTAGTTTACGAATATCTGACGCAAATGTTTGTTTTCTTCTAGGGTCCCTGTTTGTTGACCCACCAGGATAATAGCAAGAATAAATATTTATAATAAAGTCATTACCAGATTTTACCTTAACACCTATGTTTTCAATCAGTTCTGTGTTAATAGGAGGTATAAGTTGATGCTGAATATGTTTTTTAATTAAAATAGCTACTCCACCTCCTACACCACGTTGTCGATCGTATCTGTAGCAGTAGAAGTTCTGATGTTTTATTGTAATTTTTTTATTTAGCCAGGTTTCACAAAGTAAACAAATGTCAATATTGGTTTTTTCCAGGAAATGGAATAATTCATCTTTTTTAGTACGAATGCTACGAGCATTCCATTGTAATAACGTTATGTTGCTGTTCATTGGCACAAAAATTTGCATGCAAGGTTTGTAACAACCTCGAATTGCTCTTCACGATACCTGCATTTTTTTAAATTTGAAATTAATTCAAACGTAAGATTTTTTCGGCTGGAAGTATCAATTTTCAAATATAAAAAATTTAAAAATAAATATATTTTTTAAAAAGAATTTACTAATTCATTAAACTTGAACAACCAGAGCTAAAAACAATTTTTTTATATGAAAAGAAAAAAGTTAAAATCTTCTAAATATTAAATTTTTATAAATATAATTTTTTTAAGCTATAAAAGCTTATATAAATTTATACTGTGAAAAAAATTAAAAAAAAAAAGTTCTTAATGGGTTATTATAATACTTCAGAATGCAACTGTTTGCAGATGTGTAAAAAATCAATTAATAAAAAACGTAGCTGCTTAACTTTGCATTTAAAACTCAATATATGTATTTGGTGTACGCATTTTTATCAAAAATTATGACGAAAAATCGTTACAGAGTTGAAGTCGTGTTAGCATAGATATACGAAAAAGTTTGTAAAATGCATTAATTTTTGTTAAAAGCGTTACTTCTCCTCTTCATATAAATTCTTACAGTTAGTGTTTAGCTTCATTGGTTATTAAAATATAAGCTATTAAAGTTAAAAAACCTTACGAGTTACTGGTTACGGAGTTTACATTTGGCCTATAAAATTGGTTACAAATTTTATGTATTAACCAAAAATTGGTCAGATTGTTATAAATTTTGTAAAACAGGTGACAATGCGCTGATATACAGTATTGTTCGAAACCTAAGCAACTTTTCCTAATAAAGTAATCAAAGTCCTACATATTCTTTTTAAATTGGTTTATACAAAATAACACTTTTAATTTTTATTATGTTATGTGCCTACATTCTAATAATAACAAGAAAAATTTAATTCCATTTCCTTGCCAGTAAAAAAAAACAAAAATGAAATTGACTCCATATATTGCTGTTCGAAACTTAAGCAACTATTTTGTTTTTGTATTTTTTTGCAACAAACAAACAAAAATTTTGAAACGTTTATTTAATTCCCGTTTAGTTTGACAAAGAAAATTTAATTTTTTTTTGTTTCTGTAGATGTAGAATCAATTACTTATGGCTATGGCTATGGCGCGTAAACGTTACGGAATCGATTTTAAGCTTAAAATTTTTGAACTCTTTAATAAGGGCCAATCGCAAGTCTCTATAGCTAACAAATTAAGCATTAACAAATCAATAGTTTCTCTACTAATTAAAAAGTACAAAGCTACTGGAATAGTAGAGAAAGCCAATACTAGAGGGCAACATCGAAAAACTTCACATCGAACAGATTGAAAATTGTCCGATTAATTAAGAAAAAAACCCTTTTTTTCTTCCAAAAATGTTGCGAGTGAGCTTAATCTCAATATTAGTTCGAGCAGTGTGAGAAAACGATCATTGGAAAATAATTTTAGAAGCTTCATGCCGTCTAAGAAACCTATACTGACAAAAAAACATTTAAAAAAGAGGTTTGCCTAAATGATTTTGCAACGTATTCGTTAATTTTCATTAGTTTTATGAAAAAAAGGTTGGATTTTGCAAAAGCTCACGCAAATTGGACTGTGGGGAAATGGAAAATAGTTTTATTCAGCGACAAGTCTAAATTTAACCTGTTAAATTTAGATGAAGTATGCCACGTTCGAAGACCGAAGGGAAAACGATTACATCCGCGTTATTGTAAAGGAACAATAAAGCATGGGGGCGGAAATGTAATGGTGTGTACCTGCTTTTCGACGAGTGGAGTTGGTCTTTTGTTGAAATACAAATAAAAATGGATCGCTTTGTTTATTTGGATATTTTAGCCAAACACATGCTTCAATATGCCGAATTGGAAATGCCACTTCGATGGGTGTTTCAGCGTAATAATGACCCAAACTCTCGTCAAAGTGGGTCAAAGAATGGTTACCTGTTAATGGGATTCAATTATTGGATTGGCCAGCTCAATCTTCAGACTTGACTCCCATAGAAAACCTATTCGGAATTTTGAAGCGCAGGGTCGGAACTCGCCGTTTTAGTAATAAGCTGTATCTGATAAATTGCTTAAAATCAGAGGGGGAATCAATACCAACCACAATACTATCAAATCTAATAGATTCTATGGCAAAACGATGTGCGGAAATCATTTGCAAGAAAGGGTATCATAGGAAGTACTGAAAGTTGCTTAAGTTTCGAACAGCAATATATGGAGTCAATTTCATTTTTTTTTTTTTTTACTGGCAAGGAAATGGAATTAAATTTTTCTTGTTATTATTAGAATGTAGCATAATAAAAATTAAAAGTGTTCTTTTGTATAAACCAATTTAAAAAGGATATGTAGGACTTTGATTACTTTATTAGGAAAAGTTGCTTAGGTTTCGAACAATACTGTATATCGAAATATGTAACTCAAATGTAATCCATGCATTTGAAATTAGTTGGTTACATGGTTTTTATCACATTTTTTGATATCACCCATATATATTTTTTCAATTCTAAAATACATTTTTAAAAATGGTTGAATATTTTGGATAAATGAGACATTTTGTAACAAATAAATGAAAAAGTAAAGATAAGAGATATTGTAAAATTCTATAATATTTAGAAAAGGACACTTTTACGGATAAAATGCTCAAACCAATGTTCGAATTGATCACATAATTTCATCATTTAAGGACATTATTGATTGGGCATCTAATTCAAATGGGTCCATACAAGATATGTGCATCCTGCCCAAACTTTCTAACAAAGCCTCCATTCAAAAGCCTTCAAACAAGTTTAATTTCTTAAATCAATCGATATTTATTTTTTCTTTGGTCTTTATTTATTCCTTAATTTGTTAAAATTAAAAAGAATAAATAAAAAAAAATTGATTCCCAGTATGCTTTAATTTTCTGAAAATTCTATAAGAGGCAAAAATTGTTTTGAGTTCCAAGAGGGTTACATTTTCCCAATGTTGGGATTACTTTGGAGCCCTTTACATTGGCAAAAAAAATATGCTGGCAGAAATTAAAATTTTGCAAGTTATGTTTCAACGAAAAGGACTTGGTAGTAAAAGGGTATGTTTATAATTTATTAAATAAAACTTGTATGTTATATTAAATATTTAGGACCATTTGTTAGATATAGTCTTGACTAGCCATGGATCTGTGCGAACATGAAACAAATCACACTTGAACCAACAACAAATCTTATATAAATTGATTTTATATATATATTTTTTGCGAGTGATTTTCTGACCGTGATAAAGTGCTGACGTTAATTGTGATCTCTTTTCTATAATTCTATTTAAAATTAAAAGCAATAACATTTGTTATTGTTTTAAGAAAAAACTTTTTTTTTTACATTGTATAAGTGTTGCCATAACGGCGATTTTCTCGTCAGATCTAGCGATTTTATTTCGCCCCTAGCGGGAAAAATTGTCCTGTAGCTATTAGCCAAAAATCTAGCGATTTTTTTATCAGCCGTAATATAATTTTTAAAACTCGGTTTTATGTTGAAAAATATTATAAAACTCGCACATTGATATTCCTTTATTATAAAACACAACATCTTAAACGATTTTAGTAAAAAAAACTCTAAAAATACACATTTCGATAAAATATGGGTATGCACTTTTTCATCGTACAACGCCCTCTATTGTGTATTCGCAATACTAAGATTAATTCAATGAAAATCAGGACTCATTATTTGAAGCTTAATCGTAAAATTTTTCATTATTTAATTTATTATTATTTTTCTTATTAACATATTAAAGAAATTTTTGAGTAAAAACTGCTTTAAGTACCATTTTTCAACAATCTAGCGATTTTTGGGTCTGATCTAGCCATTTATTTTGAAAATTTGTTGGCAACACTGCATTGTATATTGAAATCAACAACAAATTATTACTTATTATTAAGTAGTAAACAAAGGGATTAATATTCTTCTATACTAATCCTCTGCTGTTACAGCAGAATGGATAGTAGCAGCGAGTCTACTGAAGAAAGCGACATTGTCTGGTAGACAGTCGCTGAAAACAAAACAACGAAACGACGACAAAATCGATCACCAGGATTAGTTAAGCATGCAATCAAAATAAAAAAAAACTACCAACAATGATGATTAGGGCAAGGAATTCCATGCAAATGTATGTTATTTCTCGATAGTCCAAAACTAATATAGATTAACATTTATCCGAATCATCAAATTTAGAACAAACTGGCATCGATTTGTAGTTGCATATTTTGACATAAATGCATGTTTTTGCATATTTCGACTTTAAATGCATATTTGGTGGCTTTCTAATGCATATTTTGTGCTTTTTAATGCATATTTGTTCATATTTTTCATTTTTAGTAGCATTTTTTATTTTGTAAAAAAATATAAAAAATTGATACGTTTTCATATTTTGATTCAATCAAAATAAACATTTTTAAAACTTTATTGACCTATGGGAAATCTTCGAGTTCTGTGTCTGTTTGCAAAATAACTAACTTAAATATATTTTTAAGTTTTAAAGTGCATTATTTTTGCAAAAATTATAGTTTTTAGTGCATATTTTTTATATTGTTAGTGCATATTTTTTTTTTAACCGCATATTTTAGGCGCATATTTTTAATTTTTAAGTGCATGAAATTCCTTGCCCTAATGATGATATACCAAGTACCTACTAGCAACAACATGTTTGCTGCACTTGATGTAGACAATAATGATGATGTTAATTATATTAACGATAATGCTAACAAAGAGCTGTGTGAAGAAAAACCGCCTCCAATAATTATTCCAAATGTTTCAGATATAAGAGCGATGATGAATAACTTTTCAAAAATAGTAAACCTTGAAGATTATTCGTACAAATCCTTGAGAGGTGGACAGGTAAGAGTAATGGCAAAAAACGTAAAGGCATATAGAGTGATAGTAAAACACCTATCTTTCGTAAAAAAACTTAAACGTTTTCAAATCACATTACAAAATGTTGTTTTCAGCCGATCAAGCCGCCGCCGCCGCCGATTATTTGGTTGCGCCGCCGCCGCCGATTTTTATCCGGCTCAACCTCAATCGCCGCCGCCGCCGCCGATTTTTTGCTTGCGCCGCCGCCGCCGATTATTTTGGTCGGCTTGTTTCTCTGCAAGTAGCACAAAATAAGCTCTTAAAATGATATTTAAACTACCATGGCACTATTCCACCCGACGCCTACATAGTCTCGCTGGCTTCGAACTCGTTCTGGATAAAATCGAAAGATTGACTCTAAATTTTAATGGAAGATGCCAACTCTCACAACATGTACATATCAATGAACTCATCTCATCATACTTTTATCTACTTTATCTATTAAGTAGAAAAGGAACGAAGTTCCTAAACTCTTTGCTTCTAAGTCAAATGTAAATAATATAAATATTATAAGAAATAAATTGAATTGAATATGAGGATTTTTTTTATTACAATATCTGCAAGCTTTACGAATGCGAAAATTTGTTTCGATAACAATTGCTCGGATAAATGTTTCCAATTTTAAAAGTTTTTAAAAAGAAAATATACTTAAGGTGACAAATTTTTACAAAAAACTGTGTCTATTTTTGGCACGCAAAGAAAAAAGTCTTGCCACCCCTGGTCTGTTTTAAAATTTTCTAAAAATGTTTCAAAATTGTCCAAAAAAATTTAAATCTGTGTTTCAAAATTGTCCAAATGCATTTCAAATAATTCCAAATGTATTTCAGAAAATTCCAAATGTATTTAAAAAAACTATATTTGTATTCCAGAATAGAGTTTTTTTAAATACAATTGGAATTTTCTCAAATACATTGGAGAATTTTGATATACAAATGGAATTATTTGAAATGCATTTTTACAATTTTTAAATGCAGATTTAAAATTTTTAAATACAAATGAAGAATTTTGAAACACATTTGGACAATTTTGAAATACAAATGGAATTTTCTTAAATACAAATAAAATATTTTAAAATATATGTATGTATTTTTAATATTTGTAAGCCTTCGCCTAGTTACGGAATAAGTAAGACGTGTTTCGCAATGTCGCCTGTTACAAAAATTATTTGTGCCAAGTGTTTTAATCCTATTAATAAAGACAATCTTATATTGTCGTTTAAATTATCACACGGTTTGTGCTAATATCAAATCTGAAAATTCCCTACGGGAAATTTTAACAAACTGTCACCGAACTGGCCCCTTTATATGAAATAGACTGGTCACTTTTACATGGCGTTGTCATAGGAGGGGGAAATTGACCCATTGTGACATGTCACAAGACAAATCCCAGGACAGGTCCCTGAACTTTGTTTTTTATGAGAGTTCAGTAACCTGTCCTAGCATTTGTCTTGTGACATATCACAAGGGGTCAATTTCCCCCTCCTATGACAACGCCATGTAAAAGTGACCAGTCTATTTCATATAAAGGGGCCAGTTCGGTGACAGTTTGTTAAAATTTCCCGTAGGGTTATTATAAAGCTGTTATTAATAACAAGAACATTTTGTTTAACACAGAACACAAGTGGAAACATAAACTTGATAAATACCCCAGGAAAATTTTCTGTTCCAAAGAATCGGTTGTAGAATAGCTACTTTTCATTCACAACCCCTTCTACTGTCGATTCTAACACCGATTCTTTTTGTTGGAAATTGTCCCAAAAGCAACCCCTTCTATAGCTCCAAAGTGGGACCGGTTGCTCTAGAATCAGTTCTGGAACTGATTCTACGTCACCCAGACCTTACATATAGGATCCCAGCAACTGGTTCCGGAACCAGTTCCATGGAATCGGTTGCAGTGGAACCAGTTGTAGAATGGGTTTGTTTGGCTACCGATTGTAAAAAAAATTCCTGGGACGTCTCATATTATTGATCAACAATCTAAAAAAAATTCTGTTTCATTATCTAATATTCCTGATGCTCTTCAAGATAATGACATCAACGCAATAAATGTAAAAATACATACAACCTTGCGGTTTGTTCTGCTTTTATTAATTTTATATGGAATTTTGACAATTAAAAACGCACTGCGGATTCTCTCTAAATTAAAACTTCCCGACTAAAAAGGTTTTCATATAATCTTATATGATTTGATATAATTATAAATGTTTGTATGCGTGGCTTTATATAACCATATACATTTATATTAACACTATGGTTTTATAAATATGTTTTATATAACGTTATATATAATCATATGCGATTTGGTCTCCAGCCATATATTAAGAGATCTGCAAATATAGTTCATACATAATTATATATAATGGCATATAAGCTTTTATAAACAATCTTAGATCAAAATATATAACAAAGTTAATATAAAATTGTATTAATTTTATATATAATTATATCTGACATGATATCTAATTATACAAAATTTTATAAAGTTTAATTGCAATTTTTAAATTTGAAAATATGTTGAAAAATGAAATGTTGAAATAAATATGGTTTAAGTTCAGTTATTTTTTCCGTGAAAAAAAATTAATTCTGAAAGTTATTTTTTTATTTTATAAGACACACATTTTAAAGAAAGACCAAAACTCTAAACTAGAAAAAGTTGTTCCGACAAATTTTTGTAATGTTTTATTTTGTCAGCTATTTCTAAGTTTATTAGTAAAAATTTTTCTAAACATTTGATATGAATAAAAATAAGTGATCTCAAATAATGATCTATTTACTAAAATTTTATTTGAAAATCTTCATCAAATTATATGTATTAATATATAATTTGATGCAGTTAGATAGACCACCACTCCACACATACACTAAATGTACACACACATACATGTAAAGAAAGTGTGAATGAATGTATAAAAACAACCGTCACCGCAGTCATTTAATTTGTTTTTCTCTCTACAGCGGAATCCGCAGCCGCAAGGTTGTATCTCTACTCTAACTATTGCTGAAATTCAACCAATCTCATCGATACAGCATGTTCGCTCTGAGAATGTTATTTCTCAAAACAATGGTGCTACAACTCACTGTTGGTAAAAGTGGCACAAAAGTGCCATTTGTGGCACTATTGAATGTTCAATGGCACCTTGGCATAGAATTTTGGCACATTTTACGAACATTTCTATATAATTTGATAAAAGGTCGATATCGCTGGTTTTTCATTAAAAGCCACGCCTATTAAGAAGGGGTAGGAAAATTAGAAAAACAAATGCTACACTAAAAATATCTACAATTTTTTGGACCACCTTCCAGTTCTTCGGGGACAATTTTATCATTATTTTGGTATTTAAAAATAAAAGCAGCGGGGATAAAATTAGAAAAAACTTTAATTGATTCTTTGTATTTAATTGTAAAATTTTTTTAAAGTCTTGGACCTGCTAACTTATCTTAAAATAACGTAAGTTTAGTGTTTTACTATAGTTAAGAATGGCATTTTTATATGAAAATATTTGTGGTAAGTAATGTTATACTCGGGTTACTTTTTAGATAAGTTGCCCGCCTTTTTTATTTTTTGTCTTTTCATTCTTAACCCTTAAATGCATGATCTCTACAATTTTAACCTTTTTTTATATATGATTTCTAAAGACGTGTACATTTCAAGAAAAATACCAAAAAAAATTTATTTAAAAAAAGTTGATTTTTATTGAAAAATATGTTTTTTTTGCCAAATAGCTAAATTGTGATTATTTTAACGTGTATGAAAAAAAAAAAATAAAAAAAAATATATGAAATATGAATTATACATTTATTGTTGCCAAAATTAAGTTTATTGCGAGAATACCACTTTAAATATTTAAACAAACATTTTTTAATATTACACTTTTTGTAAAAACGCGTGTTTTAGATTTTTCACAAACATACGAAGCAAAACCAAGATTTTTCCTATAACTGTTTAAAAAATCTGAGTTATAGTTTATAAGAGCACTTTGTGCAGAAATGCCAAATGGCTACACCATGTATTTAAGAGTTAAAGTAACAAAGGGGGTATATTTCTAAACACTTCGGTGAAGTGTTGCGTTATTTCTATAGAAATTGTTTTTGTTACAAAAACAATTTACATTAAAAGTTTCCTTAACTTCACCCAAGTGTTTTACGAAATTAGATAGTAATTTTTTTTTGGCACTTTTAAAGCTTTTTCGGCACTTTTTTGGCATCATTGAGGCACCAAACGAAAATTCTCAAATACCATCACTGCTACAACTGGCTCTCAAGGCAATTTAAAGCTGTGTCGCCCAAATACTTGTTAGAAAGACGAAGATTAATCGGCTTTTTACACGTACACAACCCGAAAGTCAACGAAACAAAAAACAGAGAGCATAAAAATATAAAAAAAATCATTAGTTGTATATCTGCTGTCAACAGAGTAGGTCTATGTCGCTTTGTTTGACAAAATAAGTACACATATAATATTTTGCAACAACCAATGAAATTAAAATACATATGTGACCTTCTCCGGAAAAACGGGTTTGGACTTAAGAGTGGATTCTGGTACCTAAAAGGGTGTAGAATAAGATGAAATGAGTTAGATTAACTAACCATACCAAATCGCATCTCCCAACTGAAGGTGTGTTCAAAGTGATAATGCGTTATGAAACTTTAAATGCGTTCTTCTCAAAACTTCATTTTCACATACTAGGTCCCTTTTCTCGGAGAAGGTCACATACAGTGGTGGCCACGAATTTAACACAATTCAAGTTTTTTCTAATTTTATTGTTGTTGCCTTTATTTTTAAAGATTAAAATAGTGGATAAATTCGCCACGAAAGGCAAGGATATGGTTCAGAAAATTGTACAGAATTTTAACGTAATATTTGTTTTCTCATTATGTCACTTGTTTTAAGTGGGCGTGGTTTTTAACGAAAAATTAGCGATATCCCCGACTAAAAAAGATGTTATATAATCATATATCACCATATATAAACCCATATATATGTTCATATCGAATTTGATCCGAATATTGGATTATATAATTATATCAAGCGAGATAAGTATGTTATTTAACCTGATACAATTTGATCCGAAAAATGGGTCTATTTAATTGCATCAAATTATATATAAAAACATATAATTTTATGAAAATTTTCAAATAAAATTTTCATAAATATTGTTGAGATCACTTATTTTCATTCATATTAAATACTAATGCCCGACAGAACAGTTTGGCTAAAAAAGTGGGTATTGGACGATCTTTCGTATGTTGACGCAATACAGAAAAATTTTATTGATGGAAAGATCTTTTAAATGAGGATTGAATGCGATTTAGGACGTTTTTAGGACGCAGATTTTCCTTAAACTTAGAATAACGCAGTTTGTAACAGAAATCCTTCTTTGAAAATGTGGTTTATTTTATTTCAATAAAGACCAAAATTCAAAACGACAAAAAGTTGTTTATAAACATTTTTTGCTAATAAACTTGGAAATAGCTGACAAAATAAATTTTCAGATTAACTCCACATTACAAAAATTTGTCGGAACAACTTTTTCTAGTTTAGAGTTTTGGTCTCTCTTATAAAATGTGTCTTTCTTCTAAAATATAAAAATTAACTTTCACAATTATTTTTTTTTTTCACGTAAAAAATAACTGAACTTAAACCAACGACTATATAATTAAAAGATTACCCAATTCTCCCTACCTCTGTTAAATGACTCTCTTCTTAATTTGTATCGAAAAATTCAAAAGTGATGCAATTTTAAGTCTGGTGACTATTTGTAGATAAAAATAATGCAGGACTTAAGGAAATTTTATAGGATTTCCAAAAATATACAGTTTGTACAGAACCGATCAGTACTGCCTAAATTTTACTATGTAATTTGGTAAAAGGTTGATATCGCTAATTTTTCGTTAAAAGCCACGCCCACGAATTTAGCCACTATTTTAATCTTTAAAAATAAAGGCAACAACAACAAAATTAGAAAAAACTTGAGTTGTGTTAAATTCGTGGCCACTACTGTATATGTATGGTATATAACTTTATAAGGTTTAAAAATCGCTGTATTGTAATTGTTTATATTAAAAACAATTAAAACGCAGAGATTTTTAACTTTGTTGTATTTAATAAGAATTAATATAAATTATTTTTATTTTTTTTTTATTTGTTTTTTAATTTATTAATATTATAACATTATTTATCTATTATTTTTACACAGTAAATTATTAAAAAAGAACACGTGCACCTATTTTCTTAAAGAATATTTTTTTTATTACCTATTAATTGCTTTTATGTTTATTTCTTTTTTCATTCGCTTATTGCTAAAATCTAAAACAATCCAACAAACAAAACAAAGTGATTTTGTTCAGAGCAATGGGTACCAATACACAGTGTTGCCAACTCCTGAAGGCAGGAAAGCACCGTGAGCATTATGAAAACGGGTAAAAAGGGTAAAAATTTACCAAAAATGGGGTAAAAAAGCACGATATTAATTTTTTGAAAAATTTAAATCAAGAATTTAAAAACAAATTTTAACTTTGAAAAATCGGGTAAAAAAGGTTCAGAAAATTACCTAAAAAGGGGTCAAAAAGCACCGAATTAATATTTCAATATTTTTAAGTTTATATGTAACGAATTTGCTATTTAAAATTGTACTACAAATATTGTGCGAAAATGTAGTTCTTGTATAGTTCGTATTATTTTTTAAATTTTGGCAGAAAATTCAAGAAAAATTTTAAAAAACGAGAACAAATACCAAAAATAGAAACTGTAAAAAAGCACTAAAAGCACTGCCAGAAATCTGAAAAAGCACCGTAAATACCCGCTTTTTTAAAACGGGTATTTGTAAGGAAGGGTACGGGAAGGAAAAAAGCACCAAAAAATACCCGAAAAGCACTGAAATGGCAACACTGCCAATACATTCTCTTTTTTTGTAACATAACTAATACATTCTCATTTCTCTTTGTGGGCACCACTGATTTAAAGTCTATTTCAACAACTCGCAAAAATACACATACACAGTCAAACGTACATACTGAAGCATTAAACACATAGACGACTGCAGCTACACGACTACAGCCTGTCAAAAATAAAATACACACGTTTATATGAAAACGATTATTTTGACACCAACACAGCTACACGGCTACACGACTACTTTTGCCGCTGTAGTCAACTTAGGATAATTTCTATTTTTGTTGGCTACAAAACAAAAATAGTGTTGACAATATAACAAAATATGTAAAACAGGACAATTTTTCCCGCTAGAGCCGAAATAAAATCGCTAGTTCTGACTAGAAAATCACCGATATGGGATCACTGAAGAAACAGCTCTTTATATTTTACAATTGTTTGAAGGTTTCATTAATTTATATTTGGAAATAATTTTATTGTGATGTTTTGTAAAACAAAATGGATCATACAAAATTAACAAAATATTCCTCAGCCATTATTTTAGAAGCACAAACCAAAAAAGATTAATATGTATTTATCAAAACGTCAAATATTTAGAATCATCTGTTTACTATGTTGCTGTCGTTTTCAAAAAAATTAAGTAGCTGACTACACGACTACAATTGCAGCCAGCAGCATTTGTAGTCGTGTAGCCGCAGTCGTCTATGTGTTTAATGCATGATGCGGGAGATGTAAATGCTGCTAGTTTAAATTTGTTACCAACAACATCAAATGCTTTAGCTAATATAAATTTAACAAACTCATCTGAATGGGTCAATGTAAGAAATAAGAAAAAAAGAAATAAAAATAGGAATATTGTTGTAGGTCAAAATGACAACAACGAATTGGAAGTAGTAATAAGAAAAAAGTTTGTTCATCTGTCATCTTTTAAACCTTCTGTTACCGAGTAGCAAATTATGTCATATGTTAGGAAACATTTACATGTTGCTAAGGAGCAATTAGCTTATTTTAATTTAGTAAAAAAGGATATTGATATTACAACTTTAAAGAAAATTAACTTTAAATTAGGAATATCTGCAGATTGTTATAGTAAACACTGTTTACACTGAAGTGTAAAAATACAATACAGTGTAGACGTGTTTCAAATAGGTTCCCAATAAAAGTCAGTTTTTGTGGAGTATAGGCCGTTAATTAAGAAAAAACTTGTGTTAATCAACAGTTTAATTGACGGAAAATATTTGATTGTAATAGAAAAGAATATATATAAAAGCACACTGCTCAAAATCAAAAGTTAAAACCACAATTTTTATGTAAATAGCGAAAAAAAAAAATTGTAAGCTGTGTTTAAAATTGTCAAATTGTAAGCTGTGTTTCAGTCACAAACAAAACAATAAAAATAATTCAGCCCAAAAGTATAGGGTAGAGGGGGGAGCCTTCGCCAATGGGGCACATACACTAATCCCATTTTTCTCCGATGTTAAGGGAGATAAAAAATTGGAAAAAATATATTTTGTGCATTTTTCAATTGCCTTTCCTTGACATCCACTTTGACGAATTTATATCACATGTGGTCGCAGACAGACGTGTTTTTGTGTTTTTTGGGGTGCCAAAAAATAATTGAAAGCAACTACATTTTGTAATAACTTACTCAAATCGTGTGATAAAAAAATAGTTCTTCATTATGTTAGACCTATGACCCTAAGCTTTCATAAAATAATAATTTGATTTTAATAAATGCTTAAAAAGTGTAAAAGATATTAATTTTATGTTAGTGCCTGCCTCTGGGAACAATCACCAGATGGCCCCTGGAGCTACGTACAGTTGGTGCTTCCCTGCCTAAAATGCTCTATAAAGGCACATCTACTCGAGAGAGAAAATTGCTAGAGATAGAGCAAAAAACACCTCTAAATAGCTTAAATCATTCACAATAGAGCCAATTAGAGATGTTTTTTGCTCTATCTCTAGAAATTTTCTCTCGCTTGTAAATGAGCCTTAAGACTTTTCTATATGTTTAAAATATGTTCAATAGTAAATTAGTACAATCATGTTCATTCTTAAATTTATATTAATTATTCAGGTTTTTGAAATTTTGAAGAATCATTATATTATAGTTTTAAATTATTTTTTTTTAATGTAGTGGAGATTTATTGATTGAAAAGAATCATATACCTTAAAGAACTTATCCTAAATTATTTATTTCAGTTATTAAAACATTGACTTTGCCGTATTAACAAAATTTTTTTGTTGAAATTGTATCTAGCTCTTTTGGCGAATATCCCCAAGGTTTGGGGCAGTTACGCCGATTTGGGTTACTTTGGAAATCATAAAAAAAGTAATAGAAAATATGCAAATAATTAGAATAAAAATCATAGAAATAAAAGCCAAGATATGTAGATCTTTAATTTGAAAGTAATTTTTGAAAAATAATTAGGGGTTAGGAAATGACAGTGCTTTGAAGAAAAAGTGGCGAAGGATCCCCCCTCTACCCTACTCCATTTAATTAACGTATTGCTAATACAGTACAACTTAGTGATGAACGATATTTTCCAATATCTCATTAACCCCTACAACATCGCAGATAGAAAATTCTACGCAAGCAGCAATGGGAACATTTTGGGAAACAACACCCGAGTGTTTAGTGGGCAATAGTCAGTAACAGATCTGATGAAAGCAATGTCAGCAATTTTAGATGAAGGACTGAAAAAACTACCCACAAAGTAAACAAAATTAACGAAAGAATTAATGAGCTTGCAATAGAAAATCAGAACCTCAAAGAGGATATAGCAAAATTGAAACAGCAAAATCTTAAGGATCATCGTCAAATGATGCAGCTGGAGGAACAAATAAAAAGCAGGAACTTAATATTTAAAGGAGTGCCAACACATAAATCTTTATTTAAAGCAATAATTACTATATTGAAGGACAAATTAAAAAACGAATTGTAATAGAAAATGTTAAGAAGGTACACGAATCTAAAAATAAGATGACCGTAGTGTTCGAAATGAGATCCAGTTATATGGTACGATATATTTTAGGGCATGCGAAAAACTTGGCCGGCTCATCGATATATGTCGATCGTGATCTGAATTACGATCAGCTACAATGTAAAAATTTAATACTACAACTTAAAAAAGATATTCTGAATATAAACAAAAGCAATAAAGTCAAAGTATGTAATCACAAACTTTTCATTGATGGAAAATGGTTTACGTGGAATAATCAAGATGAGTTAGTGTGCGGAGAAGACAAGGCTGAGGTAGTGCTATTAATACAATTAATTTAAAACTTGAAAATATTTTGGAAAGAATTAATTCAAAAAACTAAAAAATTTTAATTCTACAAATAATCAATTAAATTCCAAATTAAATGATTCTGTAAGTCATAATTTTGTAATTAATTTAGTGTCATATAATATTAATGGGTTAAGTAACAAATGTCTGTTCCCTGCATTTTTTGAATATCTTGAACAACATGAAATATTTATGGTATCTGAAACACAGGTAATTGAGGAAAAAAACCGAACAGTGGACAAGATATTTTAAAAACTATCATCTTTATTGGAAACCAGCACTACACTTAAGTGGACGTGGCAGAGCAAGGGGTGGTTGTTTATATGGAGTAAGAAAATATGTTAAAGATTCGGGGTTATGATGACGTTCTAATATGTGGAGATTTTAATTCAAACATTCTCACCGAAAATCATTTACTAACTGACATGAAATCTTTCGGGCTTGATCCCACTAATAGTACTATACCAACACATTTCACTTCTACAATTAGTACGCTACTGGATATATTTTTTGTCAGTAACACACATAAAGTTTTGCTATATGAGCAGTTGTCGGCATCATGTTTTTCGAAACACGATCTAATTTTCTTGACTTTTGATTTCAAACTGCAGTATTCAAGTAATGACATAAAATATTATGATTTTATGAATATAGACTATACCAGCATGTCCTTTGAGCTGTCCAGAATTTATTGGAGCTCTATTTACTTTATGCCCTCCGTTGATAATCAACTAAATTTTTTGGAAGAAAACTTGTACGTTTTTAATAAATCTGTTCCTATTAAAACTATCCGACAAAATACTAAAAAGAAGCCTTGGTTCAATTCCGAAATTAAGGCAGCAATTGCACGTAGAGATTTTGCATATAAATGTTGGAAAACATTCAAGATCACTAATCAGCATACTGAATATTGTAATGCTCGTAGGAATGTGATCAGGCTGATCAAAACTGCGACAGGCTGATCAAAACTGCGAAATCTGAGTACTACTCTTCTCGTTTTTCAACTGTTGCGGGAACAAGGAAAACTTGGAGAACTATACGCGAAATTGGGATTGGTAAATCGTTCTTCTGTTGCTAATGGCATAGATGTAGACAAAATCAATGAGTCTTTCACAAACCTACCTAATGCTTCTTCAAATGTAAGTTTTTATGATCAAAACCATAGCTCGCCCCCTGGCAACAATTTTTTCTATTTTGAATGCGTAAGTCAAATAGATGTTTTTTCAAGTTGTGTAGCTGTTAAGTCAAATGCTGTTGGATTTGACAATATTCACCCAAAATTTCTAAAAATTGTTTTACCACAAATGTTACCATTTATAACATACATATTTAATAATATAATTACGAAAAGTTTTTATCCTCAAAGCTGGAAACATGCTAAAATAATACCAACTCCAAAATCGAATAACGATTACCGTTCAATTGCTATGTTACCGTATTTATCGAAAGTTTTTGAACGACTGCTTCATCAACAAATAAACAAATATGTTGGTGAAAATAATTTATTGACAAATAGACAATCGGGGTTCCGGCCCAAACACAGCTGTGTAACAGCTCTAATAGAGGTCTCTGAGGAAATTCGTGAAAGTATTGATGATAGTAAAATTTCTTTGCTTGTGCTACTTGACCACTCTAAAGCTTTCGACATGGTTGATCATGATGTCCTCTGTTTAAAGTTACGTAGAATGTTTAACTTCTCACATTCGTCTACTCGATTGCTATCGTCGTATTTGTTGGATCGTAGTCAGTCAGTTACTGTAGATAATAAAACCTCATGCATGTTACCAGTCGTAAAAGGCGTACCGCAAGGATCAATACTCGGGCCTTTACTATTTACGTAAATGATCTATAGATCATTTAAGTAAATTATCCTTAAAAATTCCTTAGTTGTTTATAATGAATATTTTAACTATATCATAGGTGAAATACCCCTAACTAATATATAGTTGAATTGATTTAGTTGATGCTAAGTTTTGTAGATATCAAAAAATTAATAGAAATCAACTATATCATATAAAAAATAGTTAATCGACACTACAGATATCGTTTTGTTCCAATTTGAAAGGGAAGTCACAAACATTGACAAATTTTTTTATTATAAATAATTTTAAATGACATAACATTTGAGAAGGAAATATAACAAAACCAACACAATTAAATATAAATAAGAATTCCACACATTTAAACTTCTTTTTAGCTTTTCCAAATTCATTTGTAACCAGCATGTTTTCAGGCAACTTTATGCCACGACATCGAAATTTAAAACTCGGCAGAAAGGATTCTTTAATTGTCGTTTTTGTTCGTTATTTTGATCAATTTTTCATCCCACATTCCAAAATTGTATCTGCCAAACATAAAAGCACATTAGATATTAATTTTGGATGGTTTAAAACATATATAAATAAGAACTTACCAAATCAACATTTCATTTTCTGTTTTTTATAAAAAATATATTTTTAAATTATTTTGTCAAATTAAAATTAATTGAAATGTGCATTTAGAGGGTAACCAAAATTTTATTGAAACAGTAGTTGTTTTTTATTATGTTAGTTATTTATATATTTTTTAATTTCAACTATAGATTTTATTAACTATCTTACTATAGAATTTTATCGGTGTAGATCAACAATTATCGTATTGTAAAATACACATGTACGCTGATGACGTGCAGTTATATATCAGTAGTGACATCGGAAATTTAAATGATTGTGTTAAAAAACTGAATATGGATCTGGAACGTATTCATATTTGGGCGAATACAAATGGTTTATGCCTTAATCCCTCGAAATCCAAATATCTGATCACAACAAAGAGAACTATGAAAAAACTACCTTTTGAACCGATAATAATGCTAAACAACCAGAAAATAGAAATTGTATCATCAGCCAAAAATCTCGGCGTTATTTTCAATAACACTTTAACATGGTCTGACCATATAAATGCTGCAACTGGAAAAGTTTTCGGAATGTTAAGGTCACTATGGAGTACTCAACATCTCACTCCACTTAATGTACGCATATTACTCGCAAAAACATATCTTATGCCCACTCTACGATATGGGTGCGAAATATATGCATGCACTGATTCCAAAAGTAGTAAAAAGCTAGGGTCTACTTACAATGCAACCCAGCAAAATCTTTGATTAGCAAATAAGTGGTTATATAATAGAAATTCATAGCTCCGCACAACTTATTTTTTGGCATCTAAACTAATTATTTTTGTTTGGCGTGGTCGTTTTTATAAGTAGTCACGCTTACCTGCTCGCTGACGAAAAAATGAGAAGTAAGTAGTTATGAGATTCTGAATAATAAGTGGTTACAAACATGCTTACAAAAAGTTTAATTATAAGCGGTTTTCCGACTGCTTACTTGATTCTTAAAAATAAGGAGTTACACAAATACTATTAGCTTCAGGAAATAGATTCAGAGAAATTAAAGTTTTTGCTAGAGTGTAATTTTAGAACTCGTCATAAAAATTTTAACACAAAACATATTTACATGTAATAAATATAAATGTATAAAATTCAACTTTGTAAAAAGTTCTTATTTAAACTATTGCGAGTAAGTCATTATTTTATATTTAAAAGCAATGACTACAATAGGCCGTTATTAGGAAGTCATTATTTTATATTACAAAATAATGCAAAAGGTAATGATATATCATTATTGGTAATGCAGACAGCAATGAGGTGTCATTACCAATATTTTGCTGGGAATCTTAAGATATGTCTTTAATATACACAGATTTGATTCTGTTTCGTTTTACTCAAAAAAGCTCTATGGAGTAACATTTGGGAACCTACTGACAACAAAAACTTTGTTATTCTTACATAATACTGCATTTAGACTGAGAAAAAACTACCTAGTTTTTGGCCGTTGCTAGTTTTTACTTGTCAAAACGCATACATAAAAAACAAACACAAACTAGTTTTGTACAAAAACTAGGTAGTTTTTGCTCAGTCTAAATTCAGTATAAGGTAATATATCTGTGGCAATAAATAATAATGGCTTAAGTTGACATAAGTGCTTTTTCATTTTATTACATATTCTTTTTCTCTTCTTTAAGATCTATCACTCAGCTAAATTTCAACTATAAAATGTCATTATTAATAAAACTATACTCATTTATATTTTAACTTAAGTATTTTTGGAAAATAATACATAAGCCATAACATCTTAACTCAACTTAATTTTTTTTAAGGTAGCTGCATCAATATTAAAATGTTTGAGCATTAAAACTTGTATACACTTAAGTTCAATAACGGACAGCCCATTCAGATTATTTCTCAATGAAAAAAACCTTATATTTAACTAAGCTTTTATAATACTAAAACCTCCTTTAATTTTGTCTACTTAAGTGAACATGAGTTCTTATAACAGAATTGCATTTTTACGATATTTTAAATCTTTATTTTTGCAAAACATCTTAACTCTACTTAGGATATTATGTTAAAAAGCAGTTGAAAAATAACGGTTCTTAACTGCTGTTAGGTTTATTTTAGTGTGTGTTCTTATGGAATTTTTTTTAAAACAAAAGCTGTTGTGTTCACTTTGCAGACAGTGTTGGCGCGAATAACATCATAGAGAAATGGATAATAATATTATTATTGAAAGTGTGTCTCCTACTTCAGAGTTAATTAATGCTATATTAAGTGATAATACATGTGCTGATAATAATACTAATTTAGAAGTTGCATTGTGTGATAGTTTATGTACTGATAATAATACGAATATCGATGCTGATGCTAATTATACGGAAAATGAAGATGATACACGTGCTGATCTGAATTCAATTTCAAGTAACACTGTTGATGATACTGTAAGTATTCTTGTGATTTTACACATTTATTGCTTGAAATTATTAAAAATTTTAATTAAGCAGAACACATCAAGTGTTGCGTACACTGCAGTATCGTCAAAGAAACATGCAAAAAATTTGAGAAACGAGGGAAAATCTTATATTTCAAAGTGCGGAAAAATAGTTCCCGAGCGTGTATTGCGTAAGTTGGAACCATGCAGGAAAAACTGCGTTGATAAAATATCTTACGACAAGCAAAAGGAAATACATAAGAATTACTGGTCGCACGGGTCATATCGTTTGCGCAGAGCAGCTGTTGCTGGATTAATGGATGCGCAGCAGACTAAAACTATTAAGAGGTTTAAGACCGAAGTAAATTCAAGAAAAAGAGACCATTCTTATAATTATTTTTTAGAAATTAATGGTGAAAAAATATCGGTATGCCAAAAATGTTTTAGATATACTTTGTGCGAGTCAGAACAATTTATTAAATCAGTTGCTAAAGCAAAAATTAATGGAACTGGATTTATGGATAAGCGTGGGAAACATCAAAATGCCAGAAAATTATCATCTGATAAAGAAAACGAAATTTATGAATTCATAAAGAGTTTTCCATCATATGAGTCACACTATAGTCGTCGTGATACATCAGTACGTTATCTTCCAAGTGATCTATCTGTGGCAGCAATTCATCGCTTATATTGCGAAAAATACGACCATTCTGTGTCGTTATCAACTTTTTCGACGCTGTTTAATAAAATGGGATTAAAATTTAAAAAACCTAAGCTGGATACTTGCCATAAATGCGATTTATTTGACCATAAGATAAGTATTGCTACACCTGAAGAGGTTGATTCTCTAAAGGCAGAACAAACAAATCGTCACAATGAAGCACAACAAGCATATGACTCGAAAAAAGCTGATAAGGCAAAAGCTATGAATGATGTTTCACTTAAGTTATTTTGTTTTGATCTTCAGCAATGTCTGCCAACACCAATGTTGAGGACTTCATTATCGTTTTACAGACGACCATTATGGACATTCAATTTAACTGTACATGAACTTGTGTCTAATCAACCAATATGCTACATGTGGCATGAAGCTTTGGCAAAAAGAGGTGGTAATGAGATAGCTTCTTGTGTTTTAAATCATCTTTTAAATATGAACTCTAATACAAAACACGCAGTTTTTTATAGTGACTGCTGTCCAGGTCAAAATAAAAATAGCTACGTTGCAACTATGTTTGCAATTTTTGCACAAATGGATAACAATTTAACTACTGTAGATCACAAATTCTTAGTGCCTGGTCACACTCACATGGAGTGTGATAGCGACCATGCTCTAATAGAAAAAAAGAAATAAAAAACAATGATAAAAATCCATCATCCTCGTGATTGGTATCAATTTGTTCGATCTACTGGATTAAAAAAACAATTTTTAGTTACGGAAATGGGTCAAAGCAATATATTTGATTTCGGAAACGCTGCTAAACAGTTATTTACTTGGCGGAAAGTTGACTGGAGAAAAATATAATTAGAATGAGATAAAGTGGTTCAAATTTACCAAAGAATTTGGGAAAGTATATTTTAAAAAATCGCTCTCTGAAGAAGATCCATTTAAATTCATCAATATAGAAAAGAGGGGATTCAATAGTGTAAAAATTAATGATTTAAAAATATGTTATGAGGGAGCAATACAAATAAACGCCAATTAGAAAAAGGATTTATTAGATATGTTACCTCTTGTTGACGAAATATATAGAGACTTCTATAAAAATTTAAATACAGTAAATACGCCAGATTTTTATCCAGATTTAACTGACTATGATGACAGTTATGAATGATACATATATATATACAGTATTATATTTATTAATGTGTCGAAATGTGAAATAATTTTAATTTAACTTATTATTTTATAAAAATTGTTTGTTTTCAATGGATTATTTTTTTTGTTTATTTCTTATATTTCTAATAAAGCTTAAAAATGATCTTATCTCAGGTTTTCTGCATTCTTCAATTTAAACTAAAGCACTTATCTCGACTTACTATCAATAAAATTATTTTGCCTTTCAATATAGTAGCTTAAGTTCATTTTAGTTTTTATTTTTCTGCCAATGGATTTTTTCATAACATCTTAACTAAAAAACAACGAATATTAACTAATAAAACTTTTTTTTTTTATAAAATTAACAGGTTTGTTCTAAATAAATGTGCATCTTTTACTGTGGCTAAAAATTTTATATAAAAACCAAACACAATTTATTTTAGACAAAACCGTTAATATCTCAAAACACGAAATTTCGACTTAAGCCATTATTATTTATTGCCACAGATATATATTCGTCAACCAAAATATCTGTATGATAGACTTGTGTTTTCGCGAACTGAAAGAACACATGACATAAGATATATTTGGTACGAATGTTTAGTATCCAAACGGCAATTTTATGTCGAATCCATACGTCTTTGGAATTCGCTACCAACAACCATTCAATCTATAAGCAACGCAATACATTTTAAGAATAAATTGTTTGAAATTTATAGTTAAAACGTTTTGTTAACATTTCTGATAAAAATTTGACCATTTTTTAGTTTTGTCTTAAATATCTTATGTTAATAATATTTTACATTTGTTGAAAAATTGTACAATATTTATATTTATTATTAAGCTATTTAATTCCTCAAAATTGTGCGTTAATTATAAATATGTATGTGCATTTCAAAAATCCAATACTTTAATTATAAGATTTTGTATCGTGTTGTGTTGGAAATCAATAAATAAATAAAAATATATCACTCCTTTCAAAATATAAACGGTGTTGATGTTATTATGCTCCAAAATAATAATACTAGAATTATCCTTGTACCTGTATATTTTAGAAGAGCAAACTGGGATGCGGAATTTGCTGTAATAAAAGATTTTTATAATTCAATTACAGAAAATAATACAATAATAATTGGTGATATGAATGTTCGAATTGGGAGCATACAACAGGAAATATAAAATCAAGGTTTTTGGCTGGTTTAGATGTGAGAAAATCCCAAGATCAAGAAGTAAATTTAATTGGAAAGCGTTTAGTAGAATTCTTTAATGATTTTGGACAAATTATTCTTAATGGTAGAACGACAGGTGACGAAAACGGAAATATTACATTTATTAATTATAGAGAAAACTCTGTTATCCCTCTAATGCACAAGGCCGCCTGAAGGCGGTATCCAGATTTTAAATAGTTTTTGGCTAAATAACAATATTTTATTAAACAAGTTGTATTATATCCATATAAAACTTAACTGTCTACTTTTTTGCCTTAAAACTTTTTTTGTATAAGGAACCGTTTTCAAGCGAGAAGCATTTAAAGTGAAAATTTACAAAATTTGAAAAAATTAACTTTTTAAAATATTTGAAAAATTGCCAAAAAATACATTTACGATCTGGCGTACATTAACGATAATAACAAAGCTACCCAGCCAGCAATTTCGGAGCGCTCATAAATAAGATTCTTAAATGGCTTATAGAAATGATTATTGTTTTTTTGAAAACACTCTTTTTTTGGTAGAAAATATGAACCTTCAGAAAACAATCCAAGAAGTTGTCTCTACAACCTAAAAAGCTGTCTCAAAATGAGGGTTCATTTTCCGGACTCAAAGAAGTTTCCAAAATTATTTAAATTTATGAGGAAAATTTCGATTTTATACGTTCTTTTTTCTAAGTCATTTCTGAGTATACAGGGGGCTCTTTTGAACGGACCACTTTCATAAGAAAAAGTGGAAAAATGTTTATGTTTTTGGAGCTCATTTCTGAGTCATTAATGATCATCTTTGTTTGCTGGGTAGTTTAAAGTCTCTAATTGTAAAATCAGTTAAAAATTTTTCTCAGGATACGTTTTACAAATATCTCTCTAACTCCAAAACTAGCCAACAGATTTTTTTAAAATTAAACACAGATTTTATACTTTGAGGTAGTAGTAAGCAGAACTAATTTCGTCAAAATTTATTAATGTTTAGTGCCAAATTCGCCTAATTTCGTAATTTTCAAAAAGCGAAAATCGCCATAACTTTTGAAATAACAACAATTGATCAACACTTTTCAACATAATTTTATTTTATTGATAGTATTATTTACAGCAAAAACCGAAATTATTTGACCACTGGATTTTAAGCTACGTCTTCAACTTTTGTTGTGCTATATCGCCTAAATAAAGCGATAAATTAAAATTTTAATATTTGTTCCATGGTAGATTTTCAGCGCCAAATACATATATGGTTTAAATATTATTGTAATCAGAAGAAAGAGCATTAGAGGGTTAATGACTTGTGTATCCCAAGAATTGCTATCAGTTATTGAAATGTTTGCAGTAGATTTTAAAATATGGTCGGATCATTTCCCTATTAAATTAAAGCTGAAAATAAATGAGAGAAATAACCAAGTACAAAAAATTAATTTATTGCCTAAACTAAAGTGGATTGAGTCGGAAAAAGGAAAATATCAAAACAGATTAAATAAAAACCTAAGAATTCAAAAAAGCAGAGAAAACTGGGAGACTTGATAATCGAAATAAAAAAATCGGCAGCTAAACCCGTACATAAAAATAATACTCCCATATTTAAAAGCCCCTGGTTCAATTACAAATGTTATAAGGCGAGAGAAAAATCATTTGAAATGCTGAACACTTATAGAAGCTCAAATAGCCAATTAAACAAGGAGAACTATTTGAAATCTAAACAACAATATGGAATAGCATGTCGTCAAATATAAACAGAATACAACCGCGAAATGGTGACAAAATTTAATCGAATCAAAGATTCAAAAGAATGGTGGAAAGTGGCAAAGGAAATTAGAGGGCAGACATTTCAACGAGGAGTAGAAATATCATCAGAAGATTTCAAAACTTATTTTGAAGCATTGTTAAATCCCCTACAACTGACTAACGATATACAATTCGCACCAATGTGCCATGCCGATGACGAACTTTACAGGCCAATAACAACAACAGAAATACGATGATACTTAAAAATACAAGATTAAATAAAGCCCCGGATTCAGATAGGGTACCCCACGAATTTTTTAAGAACGCTTCAGAAG